>JAIFZK010000173.1:600000-957500 GCA_027481765.1 Tenualosa thibaudeaui | reverse complement strand
AGGAGCTGGCCTGTGCTTTGGAGAGCGACTGCAGTCGTCTGAAGGGAGAGCAGCGCAGTCTGGTTCTGGCCAATGAGGCCCTGACACGTGAGTGCAAATACAGGGAGGCCCTGTTCTCACGCCTACAGGTAGCAGCAGTGACCACCTCACAACAAGCAAGATCAATTCAATTATATTATATTTATACAGCACCATTTACAATAGAATTGTCTGACATTAACAAGGAGCACCCAAGAGCAACAGGGGCAAGGAAAAACTCCCTTGTGGCAGTTAGTCTAGGAAGAAACCATGGGCAGATCCATGGCTCAAGGGACCAATCCAGCTTCCAGGGGTCAAGCAGGAAAAGTACAGTCAGTAGTTACCATAAGTGATTTGTCCATGGTTTTGGCTGAGCATAATAATTCCAAAATACTCTCCCACAACATTATATGGTTGTCAAGCCATAGGTGGTTGTCTAAAGTTCAGGCTGGAC
Organism: Tenualosa thibaudeaui; assembly: GCA_027481765.1. Lineage (NCBI taxonomy): Eukaryota > Metazoa > Chordata > Actinopteri > Clupeiformes > Clupeidae > Tenualosa > Tenualosa thibaudeaui. The sequence goes on along the minus strand of JAIFZK010000173.1, from coordinate 957,028 downwards.
AGCATAGTAGCAGCCAGACATAATATTAAAGTCAGAGAGTGAGATCAATCATGGGGGTATCATTCGGTGGAATCCATTTTGACAAGTGCCATTGTGAAAGGGGTCGGTCGCAGGGCCTCTAGTAACATAATAAAGAGAAACCCACACAAAAGCTGCATCAAACACTACAGTAATGTATGTGACTGAATGAGGTTTACCGGTAGAGTGGCACTTGTGCTGTTCTACCAGATGAGTCTAAACATTAATTAAATATGTACATTTAAATGCCAACCCATCAATGCAATGCACGTGACATGTGAATGAATTTCGTACGAGTATTTTTGCACATGTGTATGCTTGTGTGTGAATATGTGCGTGTATGTAGGTGAGGTGTCTCGGCAGCAGGTGGATATGGAGCAGCAGGCTCTCCGGGCCCAGCAGGAGAGACAGGCTCTGGAGGGGAAGCTGGCCCAGGCAGAGAGGAGTGCTCAGCTGGCCCTCAGCAACACCCAGACCAACTATCAGCAGCAGCTGGAGGCCCTGCTCAGGGAGAAGGCACGGGCTCTGCTACTCTACCCAGCTCAGTCTGATTGACTGCTTAGCTGATTCTTCATATCGAATATAGAATAATGGGATATATAACAATATAACTGGCTTCTCTGCCAGTATGTGTATTTAAATCATCCTATATGTTGAATGATTGATTGAATATGTATGTGTGGGAGGGTGGGTGGTTGATGGGCGGGGCGGGGCGGTGTAGACGTGTCTACATACATGTGTTAAAGCTTTTGTCTGCAAATTTCTATATGTCTATGTATGATTCACGACTGTATATCCCATATTTATCACATGAATATAGTGTGTGTGTGTGTGTGGAGCCAGTGTGTCTGTTTGTTATATCTATTGTGGTCTATTAAAAAAGGTTTATTGTACACCAGTAGTATATCAGTTTGTATGTGTTAAACAGTGCATGTGTCTGATGAGTGTGTGTGTGTGTGTATTTCATGCAGGAGCAGCTGCGTGCTGAGTTGACTGCGCAGAGGGAACAGGTGGAGGAGCGTCTGCGTGCTAAGAGTGAGGAGTTGCGTCTGCACAGTCAGACTGAGAGTCTGCAGCAGCAGGAGCAGATGTCCCTGTTGAAGCAGGACTACAACGAGCGCCTGCTGCAGGCAGAGAACCTCAAGCAACAGGTATGTGTGTGTGTGTGTGTGTGTGTGTGTGTGTGTGTGTGTGTTACTCTCTCCTTTACACTCTCTCCTTCACCCCCCCCCCCTCTCTCTCAGGCCTTGTATCAGCTGGAGGGAGAGCGAGCTACTCTGGCGGAGAGGCTTCTCTCATTACAGCAGGACATGGAGTCTGCTGCCATGGAGACTGAACGCATGCAAAGGGACTTCCTCAGTCAGCAGGAACAGGATAAGGTAACAGCCACATCTGCAGCCCTCTAGAATCCATTCCAGAAAACATTCCAGAAAAGTTCAATATAAAACATGCAGTTGATTTTGCTGTAAGATTGATCTGTTGCCATTATAAACAGCATGTTTTAGTTTGTAGATGTGTAAATGTTTCTCTTTTCAAGTACATTTGGCCCCGCTAAAAGGCCCTGAACTTTTCTTTCGATTCGCCAGATTCATTCAATATATGTTCACAATTGTTGGCAGCTTTGTCATGCAAATATTGCACAACTTAGTCCAGCTTTGACACTTTTGCTTGGTTTTAAAAAATGCACACATTTCTTGCAAATTGCGGGGATTAAGACTTCACTCATAAAAGTCGTGCCAAAATAGAAGTCACCCTGGCCTGGGTATATGGCCTTACAGGGATCTAGCCAATGCCTCTAAAATGACATCACCATGCCAAATGAAGTGATTTCCTGCTTCTAGCAAACGGCCCTGCTGCCTCGCTGGCTCCAGCTCACACAGCTGTATGTCAAGCCACTGTTGGCAGCCTTGGCAGATCATAAAAGCTGTGATTTGTGAAAGCTGTCTGATTATTGAGTCCACATTGTTTTCAGACCAATAAAGGGGGATAAGTGTTTGATTAAGCTCTGTCTTATGATTGACTGGCCGCTTTTCTTCGTCATCTCTGCTGTCCTTGGTCTTTACTGTCTCTGTCTCTCTCTCTTTCTTTCTGTGTCGTTCTGTCTCTCATCACCTCACCCTTCGTCTCTCTGGGTGTCCTTCTCTCTGTCACTCGTTCTCTCTCCCTTCCTTCATTTTGCCTCACACCACACCCTCTTTCTCTCCCTTTGTTCTTTGCCCTGCTGTTTCTCTCTCTCTCCATCTCTCTCTATTTCCTTGACTATTCTTCTGACACTCCTCTTCTGTCTCTGTCTCTCTCTCTCTCTCCACTCCTGATCCCTCTCTTTTTCTCGTTCCCTGTGTCAGGGGGCTGTTGAGCGTGTTCAGGAGGAGCTGGGGGTGCTGCAGTGGAGGTTTGAGGAGGCGCTGAGCTCACACGAGGCCACCGAGAGGAGTCTGGGGGAACAGCTGAGGGAGCTCAACCAGCAGCGAGAGGAGGCACAGCAGGAGGTGAGGAAGAGGAGGAGGAGGAGGGAGATGAAGGAAGCTTTGGGGTTGACTTGTTTGTGCGCCTGTCAAGTGGTTTAATAAAAGATGGATCTTTGGGGTTTTTTGAAGCGCTGGGCATGTCTTTCACCATCAGAGGAATCTTAATGACTTTAGACATTCATGTCTGGTTGTACACGTCAGGACCTACTGTCTCTCTTTCTCACACGCACACAGACACAAACACACACACAAACGCACACACACACACACACACGCAACTCCTCCCAATCATAGTCAGCCCATTCCTTTCTTTAACATGCACATACACCCTCAGCCCACACACATACACCCTTTATCTCTGGGTCTCTTTTTTCTCTCACTCAAACACACACACACACACCTACACACAGACACTCACCACAGAAACACACACTCAAACACTCATCATAAACACTCTCAGCTCTTCCCAAATGTAGTCCTCTCTACACATATACTCATGCAAACACTCACCACAAACACACACATACACACACACACATACTCACTGCTGCCCAAGCATAGCCCTCTTTTCTCCTTTCACACGCTCCCTGATGGGTCGGTTCAAGATGAGAGCCTATATGGGAGGATGAGCAGCACTGTCACACCGCTAAGGACGGATGGAGAGAGAGAGAGAGAGAGACTGTATGGGAGGAAGAGGAAGAGGGATGGAAGGAGGAATTGGGGGGCTCGGAGGGCATGTTTGGGTTGGCAGCGCCCACCAGGCTTGTGAGGTGCCTCCAGGCCCCGTGGCCCCGCTCCGGTTTGTACCAATTAGTGCCTGCGCGGCACAGGGGAGTGGGCAGAGCAACGGCCCAGAGCGCCATGTTGATGTTGGCAGTGGGAGCCGGAGCGGACTCTCTACTCACACTGGTCAGGATGCCACCATCAGCTGCAACCCCACCGCCTGCGGAAGCTTATTAGAAATGTGCGTGTGTGTGTGTGTGTGTGAATGAGTGTATGTGTCTGAGAGAGAGGGAGAGAGTGTGTGGGTTGTGTGCATGCGAAAACGTCTGTGCATGTGTCTGCATGCTTGTGTGTGTGTATATATATGTGTGTGTATGTGTGTTTGTGTGTCTGTGTTTGTGTGTGTTTGTGAGGAAGAGAAGAAAGAGAGCAAGAGACCAGGAAACTGACAAAGTGTGTGCTTGTCTGTGTGTGTGTGTGTGTGTGTGTGCGTGCATTTGCATTGTATGTGAGTGAGTTTGCATGTATGTGTGTGTGTGAGGGAGAAAATGACTTATTGTGTGCTTGTGTATGAGTTTGTGTGTGTGTATGAATAAGAGGGAGCGTAAGTGAATGATTGGGTGTGTGTTAGTCTGATGAATTGAGTGTGAGTGCATCGGTGTGCCTTCATATGTGTTTGCATACTTGACAGAGTGTAAAAGCTTTGCGTGTGTGTTTAATTGTGTGTGTGTATTTGTGTGTGTGTGTTTGTCTTTGTGTGACAGCATGTAAGGCCACAGCATGGGCAGGGTATCCATAGCACGCTGTGTGTGAGACACAATGAAAGTGTGTGTTTATGTACATACTCAGTGTGAGCATAGTCTGCACACAGCTAAGGGATTCCAAAGAATCTCAACAGAAGCCTTATGGAGGATGGGGGGGGGGGGGGGTCATCTCTTCCTCTAAACTCTAACACACAGCAGTCGGTAGACACCTCCCTCCCCCCAACACACACACACACACACACACACACACACACACACACACACACTTTCCTTAACCCCTGATCAGGATGAGGGTGTTATGTTTTTGTTGTTCTTTTGCATGCAGTGCCTTCCCTCCTTGCTGATGCTGAATCCCTGTGGAAGCCATAAGTTGGCCCCAGTGGCATGTTTGGTTTGCACTGGACCCACTCAGTGCGGACCCCCCTCCAGCACATACACACATACTCTCTCTCTCTTTCTGTCTCACACTTAAACACACTCTCTCTCTTGCCCTGACACCCAAGGCTCCTGATATGTGGGCTGGTGCTAGTTTGGATCTTGGGGTTTGTATCACAGTTCTGATCCAGGAGGGGAAGGAGGGAAAGAGGCCCGGGTGGAACATCAGGAGAACAGTCAACATTACACACACACACACACACACACAAACACACACACACACACAGACACACACATACACACACACACGCACACACACACACACACACACACACACACACACACACACACACGGGCCCTGCAGATAGCACACAGATAGTAGATAGTGGGTTTCCTCAGTGTCCGGCTGTGTGTCACGGGTCTTCCCTGGGCCTCCTCCCGCTGCCCAGTTGTGTGAGTTTGTGTGTGTTTTTGTATGTGTGTGTGTGTGTGTGTGTGCGTGCGTGTGCGTGCGTGTGCGTGCTTGTGCGTGCGTGTGTGTGTGTGTGCATGCTCTCCCATGTGTGAATTGGTGTCTGCATAATGTGCTGGTGGTCATGCTCATGCATATGTTTATGGGTGTGTGTGTGTGTGTGTGTGCGTGAGTGTGTGACTGTAAGTGAGTGTGTGTGTGTTCCAACGACCACACTGCTCAATCTGGCAGCAGCTGCCGGTTCTCCCCCTGTTTGATTATTTTCACTGATCTCAGCGCGGTGCTCGCTCATCAGACACCCGCACACTGGGAGCGAGGGAGTGTGACAGCCAGCCCAGTAAGAGAGAGAGAGAAAGAGAGTGAGTGAGACACTGTTGAACGAGTGTGAATGCCCCATGGAAGGAGTGCTAAGCAAAAAGACAGAGAGAGAGAGACAGATGGGAATGCTCTCCTTTTTATTTTCTTTCTTCAGCACTTTAGTCTGAATGCAGGTCACTGTAGGTGTGTGCTTTTGAAACACCACTGAAAGTAGTCATGTCCATAAACTAACAATGGAAGAAAGCTGAGAGGGGGACTGTGTGTGTGTGTGTGTGTGAGCGCAGGAGAGAGAAATGGGAGGGAAAGATGGAGAGGGTGATGGAAGAGTAGAGGGAGGTTTGAAGAAAAGAGAGAGAAGGGAGGTAGGGCATCAGCTTGACGTGAGCTTGCTGCGTAAACAAACGAGAGGCGCTGTGTTTGTTTTGTCCTGTGGGGCATTGAGGAGTCGGCCTCCGAGGGGACGTGACCTTTTCGTTTCCCCAAAGACCACTCAGCTAAATCCATGGGGCCTGTACTCTGTCTCACTGTCCTCTCTCTCCCTCTCACTCTCTCTCTCCCACCCTCTCCCTCTCTTTCTCTCTCTGTCCCCCATTTTAGTGTTGCAGCGATCCTCTTTTCCACACAGTCTGTTCAGTATTGGCTTCATAGACTTGACCATGATTTACACATAACATTGCTTTGGCTGTTGTTTGTCTTCCTCCATTTACCAAGTTGTTTTTATTCTCACGCAAATCCACTGTCCATTTATCTTCCTCCTCTTGTTTCTCTTGCATCTCTCTCTCTCTCTCTCTCTCGCTCTCATTCTCTTGACTCCACCTGGCCCCCCATGATGAGATTAAATAAAGAGAGACGGGTTAGAATGGCACTGGATTATTTTTCCCACATTAGAATTTATGAGAAGAAAACATCTTGTGTGGCCCTCTGAACAAAAAGCTTCTTCACACACACACACACACACACACACACACACTGCGCGCACAAACACTTTCCTATTTCCACATTCTCCTCTCTCCAATATTCACACTCACACACACACACATACACACACACACACATACACACACTCTCTCACACACACAAACATTCAGTGTATCATGCCAATATGCAAACCTTCCATCTCTTTCTCTCCCTCTCTCCACCTCTCCCACATACACTCATATGTGGCAACTCATGAACAAATGTGCGTGCATACACACACACATACACACACGTACACACACAAATACACAAACACACCCTCTAGTTGGCTGATGTTTATCAATGTCCCTGTAGAGATGCATGACAACAGCACCTGGCTACTTTCCCAAGCACTTTCCATCCATGACTAGGCCCTTCCGGCAATCTCTCTCTCTTGTTCTCTCTCTGTCTCTCACCCTCCCTCTCTCCATCTCTCCCTCTCCTTCTCTTTCTTTCTCACCATTTCTCTCTCCTGCTCTCTCTCTCTCCTTCTCTTTCTCTCTCACCATCTTTCTCTCTCTCCATGTGGATTCTTGGCTGCTGTGGCAACATTCTTTGCCATTAAACGACGATTCGGTGCCAGACGGTTACCAGAATGTAGGTCATATTCATGCATGTGCGTGTTCTTCGCCAATCCCAGCTCTCCAGCCTGACCGTGTTTTAGATTTTGTGTTTTAAGATTCCTTTCCATGGTTTTACAAGCACGGCCTTAAAGCCCCAGAGCTTCAGACCCCCCCACTCAAATGGCCCTCTGAGCCCCGACCCCTCTGAGTTGGGATAATGACAAGCCCCCCCCATCCCCAGCCACGTCCCCAGCCCACAGACAGAGGCTTCTAGAAGTGACGGGTGGATTTGGGTTTGGTGGGTTTCAGCCTAATAACCTGCCATGTTTTTTTTGTTTTTTTTTGCCTTGCATGGAAAAGTCTGCTTCTCCCAGTCTGGCCTCAGGCTCTACGATTGCTGTAGTTTATCACCCTCTAGTCCACTGCCAGTGCTAGTTCTGTCCAGTCTCTTCCCCTGAACCCAATCCCCAGTCCAGCACCACCACCCCCCCCAACACACCCACACACACACACACTCTCTCTCTCTCTCTCTCACACACACACACACACTCTCTCTCTTTCTGTCACACACACACAAACACACACACTCTCTGCTTTGCTTTCCCATGTTCCTCATGTCTACACTCATTGCCTCTCCACGTTGCCCCCCTTTTGAACAGCTGATTTGTTTCAGTTAATCAGTTCCCTCTGTAGTTCTGTTCAAGTGTATTTTTAGTTGCCTATGTGTTTTTATTGGGACAGATATGGGCAGAGTTTGTCTTTGTGGGTTTGGTTCGATGGTGAAATTCTCTCCCCCAAGACTCCAATTCACATAACTTTATGTTTTAAAAAGATCTCTCTTTGTAAAGGGATGTTAGATTGGATTAAACTGAACTAGAAAACTGAATGGCCTTTTTGCATCTACTTGCACCTGTATGCAAAGTTTAATTATGCTATAGAAGATCTATCTATCTGTCTATCTATCTATCTATCTATCTATCTATCTATCTATCTATCCGTCTGTCTGTCTGTCTGTCTGTCTGTCTCTCTGTCTATCCATTTATCTGTCTCTGTGTCTCTCTTTTCTTTAGTTGTCTCGGTTGAGGTGCTCTCTGCAGGAGGCGGAGGAGTCCCGTGACGCGGGGCGGAGGGATCTGATTGAGGCCCACAGGCAGCTGCGGGAGTGTGCCTCTGAAAGGGATGTCCAGCGGAAGGAGGCCCTGGAGCTGCGCAGGGCATTAGGGGACACCAGCCGTGAGAAGGACGCCATCCATGCCTCCAACCAGGACTTGCGCGTCACGGTGAAGAGGATTGAAAATGACAACAACAGGTTAGGCATAATTGGCTGGGTAGAATCATGTCTAGCACATGCAGAAGGACACAGCTTGACAGGACAGGACATTTAGCTTGACAGGACCAAGTCAGTTAACTGTTCAACATCCATCCAATGCATAACATTTCAATCACTGTATTTAGATGCTCTTTCTAAAATGTTCTAAAACTGCTGATCCAGTTGTCCAAAGACAGTGACCAGTTCTTGTCTATTACATGATATTTGTTTGGATAGTGTGTATGCTGTTTTCCCCTACCAGCCTGAAGCGGACACTGGAGGAGAAGGAGCAAAAGCTGTCAGTACTGGGAGAGTGTAAGTCCTCCCACCAGCAGGAGGCGAGCAAGCTGAGGGCCACTCTGCGTGAACTGGAGCGCTCTCGCCTGCAGGCACGCCGGGAGCTACAGGAGTTGCGCAGGCAGGTGGGCACAGACATTGAATCTTTAAGAGTCACAGCACTTTTGCATTATCTGTGTGCTGTGTTAATGTGCACCGACGACCAAATTTATTGCTATATTGCAAGCTGCAAAAATTGCCACTTGGCGTGTTAATAAAGATATCTTGACCTTGACCTGAACTGTAGTATTTTGTATCAATTTTCTATGTGCACATTCAGTTATTGAAGATGTTACATAGATGGTACATTACATGTCTCAAAAAAACAAAAAAAAACAAAACAATTTAGCCAATTTGGAAAACCTACTACCTGCTAACCAGATGGAATTCTCCACTAATTGGAAGTGACATATTTGGAGATCTTTCAGTACGGCCGCTGGGTCTGATCTATGATGTGTCTGCAGATGTTAGCTTCACCTCCATATCTGCCAGTGTTAAGAGCCAGGTCCCACTTCCAGACCACAGATGTGCTAAGTGTCTGTGTGGACCTATGACAGGACCACAGTGAAAATGAGCCTTGGGGCTTTATTGGGTTTCATCCTGTTGACAATATTGTACAGTCTATCTATCTATCGATTATCTATCTATCTATCTATCTATCTATCTATCTATCTATCTATCTATCTATCTATCTATCTATACTGTATACCTATGCATTAATCCATCAATTCATCCATCCTTCCATCCATCCATCCATCCATCCATCTATCCCTCTGTCTCTCTTGCTCTATGAGTAATGTTTTTGTCCCTGGTCAGGTGAAGAGCCTCGAGGGGGAGGTGTGGAGCCGGAGCCAGGAGCTGGGTGAGCTGCAGGCGCGGGTAGCCCAGGAGGAGCAGCGGGAGGAAGAGGCCCAGCGGGAGGCCTTCATCCTCCGTCAGAGACTCCTGGAGAGCGAGGCTGGCCGAGAGGCAGCCATCAAAGAGGTGGGATGAGATCAAAGGTTGCTGGGCAGCACCATAGAAACTGGGGTGGCCTAACAATTTGATTAGAAAATGAGCTGTGGAAATGTTATTTTTAATAATTGCAAATTGACTCCATTGGCAATTTATGTTCAGCGGAGCATCTTTTTGATGGAATGGATTGTGAGTCAGATCGCACAGATGACAAACTGATCAGGATGTACTTGCACAAGGTCCAAACAGAACGCACAGCTTGCAACCACACCTAGAGAGTTTGGCAGCACAGCGCTTAGGTCACTGGGCTTTGACAGACTTCTTGGACTGGAATATGGTCTCCTGAACGAACCAAACTTCTTGAAACAGTCAACTCTCAGTTACAGCATAGCACTTTGGAACGCACAGATGTGATAGAGGGACACAGGCAAATATCCTTGTTTGACATTCTTGAATTCAGGAGACGCTTGTATCAGCAGTCTACTAAAACCGTCTGTAAAGAACATCAACAGTATATCAATATAGTTTTAGATTAGACTCTTTGTGACCTGTAATCAGTGTCCGCATATTATCATGCTCTCCCTCCCTGAAGGAAAGGTTAGAATTGAAGCAGTGCTTCTTTATTAAAGAAGTGTGATTGTTGAGCGTAGGCAACTGTTGTCATTATCTGTGGCCATCAATTCAACCCGGCAAAAGTTCAGCGGCGATATTTGACTGATTCAAGGTTAAAGTTCTGCCACAATGTTAATTGCGTGGAGATTAAGCCAATTAACATGATGTTTGTTCTGCTAGGGTGCGGTCCTGTTCCAGTTCATATGTGCAGTTCGTCAGCCTGGAAACATCAAATGTTATTACAACAACAAAACAGATCATCTTGCTCGTATTTCTTTCTAACCATTGTGATAAAAATGGTATTTGCTCATTAATGGTCAATGTTTTATCACGGCCCAACCAAGTACAACAAAGACAAACACAGACACAGACACAGATGTTCTTGAGCATGGTATGGACTGTATATATTGCTTTGTTTGAGTGGGTTTGTTATCAGGGCAACCACATGCATTATCTGAATCAGTGTCATTATCTGAATCAAGGTCACCTGTGCCTGTAACAAGACACTTTCCTCCCTGCACACTTCAGCTGGTGTGTGTGTGTGTGTGTGTGTGTGTGTGTGCGCGTGTGAGAGTAAGTTTGTGTTTTCCACAAGGACTGTTTTCCCACGGCCAAAACCCTTCAAAAACCCCAAAGCATGACAAGGGCAACAGTGACAGGGGCAAACCTCCCGGAACAGATCTCTCTTTCTCTCTCTCTCTCTCTCTGCATATTTGTATGACGGCCTTTCGTGCTTGTTGGGTTTCAGCTTGTTAACTCCCATCTGAACACAATTCAGTTCTATTTCGGGGCATGTTACATGTTATTTCGGGGCATGTTACACTTTGCTGGATATCAGGCTTGGCCTTTAAGAGCTGGCATTGCTACTTACTGTTGGTAAATCTCAAACATCTGGATAAGACTTTTATTTGCTGCCCCTCACGCTTTCATCTTACCTGAAACAACTCAATTCTGAACACAGTTTGGTTTTATATGTGATTGTTAAGGTTAATGTTTTGTGAGATATCATCACATATGCTTATTTGAGTGTGCCCACCATGGCGTCAGACCCAGCTGCCTTCCCCACTCCACCCACACACCCCCACTCCCACCCCTGACCTCGATGCTATGTTGAGAACGTGGCCAGGTGAAACAAAGAGCAATAAATTCAGTGTTACAATTATGATACACAAAATTTGAACCCAGTTCTGGGAAGTGTGGTCCTGTATGTAATGCATTCAGCTACTAGTACATGCAATTGAACTTACTTCCAACAGATGAGTCAGTTACTGAAGAATGCAGTATTTCTTAGCAGTGTTGTTCTGCCAGTGGGGTTCAGTGATGGTAGCATGAACTGAAGAAGTGATGCACTGGTCTGAGTTTTCAGTTGGACTCTCTTGGATGTGTGTTCTGCTACTGGCCTGAACGTCCTTGGCCTTATACTGAGAGGAAGTGTCACCTGGGCCTTTTGCAACTGACCCCTGAGCTCACGCAGACTGTGGATGTCCTCCATGCATTGCTATTAACGTCTAGTCATTTTGTCTGCTTCTGCAGTCCTCAGCTCTGCAGAGGCGCATAGCCGAGCAGGAGGAGGCAGAGGCGGCCGCCAGGGAAGCACAGCAGCAGCGGGATGTCACCCTCCAGGAGACCGAGCGGCGGCAACGCGAGGAGACGGCTCGTCTGGAGGAGGCCCTGCGGGAGGCCCAGGCTCAGGCCCGCGAGCAAGGTCTGCGTGCCAGCCTGGCTGAGGGGCAGATCAGGGGTCTGGAGGAGCACCTGGCCCAGGGAGATGCATCTCGCCGCACACTGGAGCACAGGCTGGCCGGCCTAGAGTCCACCCTGAGGAGAACACTGGGGATCGGGCGCAGGGGCAGGTCGCCCACCCCCGGGGCCAGAGGCCGGAGCCTTTCACCCTGGAGAACTAGCTCTCCTATGAAAGGTGAGGGTGTGTTGCCATCGTGATTATTAATATTCCAGTTTATTTTTGATTACAACACCTCATTCTGGAGGTGTGTTTTTGTGTGAGAGGGATTGAGTGTGTTTGTGTGTGTGTGTGTGTATGTGTTGATTTACTAACAGTACATTCCTGTATCTATTCCCTCTCCCATAGGTGGTGAGTGTGGCCCAGAGGGAGTGAGTCCCAGTGGCTCCCCAGGCTGCTCTCTGTCTCCTGCCTATGGGGGAGAGGGGGAGCTGGGCCTGGAGACCCTGCACACGGCCCTGCGCGGCTTCCAGCTGGAGCTCAGGGACACCCAGAGAGACCGGGTCAGTTACACACACACACACACACTTACACACGCATTACACATTATAGGAAATCACTACTCATAGACTGTTAGATCCAAAAGATCCAGAACGGGTAGCACGGGTAGCACAGATGTTTTTATTGTTGCCAGTTTAATTAATTGTCCTTTTTTGCACATATTTTGTATAATGTAAAGATGTGTATGTGTTGTATGTTGTATATTGTGATTGTGTGGTTGTGTGTGTGTGTGTATGTGTGTGTGTTTTTCAGGATGAGGCCTATGCCCAGGTGCTGAGTTTGACTCGTCAAGTGAGTGATCTCCAGGCAGCTCAGGGCAAAGCCAATGGCCAACTACAGCATCTCCAGAAGAGCCTGAGAGAGGCAGAGCAGGGTAAACTTATAGAACATGTACACACACACACACACACACACACACACACACATAGTATAGTAAAATAAATGCAATCATGTGCTCACGGGTCTAATGCATGCAATTATACAAATGCCCACTCAGCAATGAAATAACACACCACACCACACACACATACACACACACACATATCTGTGCATCAGTATGTCACCATGCGTTTGTTACTGTACATTTCCTTCAGTCAAGCGTGAGGTGACTGAGAGGCTGGAGGGGGTGCAGACCTCTCTTGCTCTTCAGGAGGAGGTGAGCCGGCGGGGGGAGAGGGAGAGGAGGAGCCTGGGAGAGGAGGTGGGCACGCTGAGGAGCAGCCTACAGGCAGCGGAGGCCAAGACCCAAAGTCTGCAGGTGAGAAAGAGACCTCAGGGGAGAGCCAGGTAACATACAGGTGTGCTATAGAGAGGCTGCATTTAAAATCACGGGATTTCAGGTGAGAGACATAAAGTAGAGTATATGGGAGACATACAGTAAAGTATATGGGAGACATAGAGTACAGTATATGGGGGAGACATACAGTATAGGTCAAGTAAGAAGTTTATACAGAGAGAGCACAGTTGGACACTCAATCACAGATAGTGAATCACAAAAGGGATTTGTGAAGCTTTTCAACACTGTCGAGGGGGTTGCAAAAACAGGTAAGACATGAACTTGAATCCCAAGACTTTACCAGCCTGAATCTACCTCATGACTGACTTTAAGGGTTTAAAGGGTCAGGGTTTAAAGGAGCATGTTTCAATCCAGATCTTTCTCTGCTAGCTATGTTTTGCAGTGCTTACGATATTAATGGCCTAGCTTGCTCATTTCTGAGTGTATGTTTCTACTGAATGACAGTATGTGAAGCCCTCCAACAACAAGATCAAGGTTGAAACAGTTCTCCTGTTAGGTTAGACACTGACTTTCTGCCCATAGAACAGAAAGGATAGAAGCCCACTGCTTACCTCCCATGGGTGGGTGGAAGAGGTGAGGGAAAGAGGCGACAGCAGTGTCTGATCCACACAACTCTATCCCTCTCCATCCTAGGAGAAGCTGGAACGCAGCGAGGCGGGCGAGAGCCGCGGGGAGGAGGAGCGGCAGAAGCTTAAGAAGGCTTATGAGCAGGCGGAGGCGCGGGCCAGCCGGCTGGAGCTGTCCCAGCGCTCCCTGGAGGGGGAGGTGCAAAGAGGAGGCGTACGTGTGGCCGAGCTGGAGGCAGAGGTGGCCAGCCTGCAGGAGCGTCTGTCTGGGCTGCGCAGGGAGCTAGGGGAGAGCGAAGAGAGAGGAGCCCAGCTCAGGTACTCCATCAGGGCTGTGAATGCTCGGTTCCAAAAAACTAAAAGAACTTGAATGGACAATATGTTGTCATGTTCCTTAGAACACTTACGAGAAGGAACAAATAATAATAGTATAACATGGAAAGAGCATGTGTATGACTTGTGCTGTTTAAAGAATTGGAATGGAATCTGTGATGTTACCTCTTTTTGATTTGTCTCTCTCCCTCTCCCTCCCTTTCTTTGTATCTCTACTCCTTTCCCTCCCCTTCTTCATCTTCTTCCATCTCTCTCTCTCTTTCCTGCTCTCCCCATCTCCCTCCATCCCTCTCTCCTCCCCTCTCAATCTCAATCTCCTTGACTGTCTCTTCTACAGGCTGGATGTGGAGCGGTTGGGTGCATCTCTGGTTCGGGCGGAGCAGCAGGAGACCCAGCTGCGGGAGCGGCTGCAGGGCGTGTTGGCCCAGCTGAGCGAGAGCAGCGCCAGCGCCGGCGCCACCCAGGAGCAGGCTGCCCAGCTGCAGCGGGCACTGACCGCCAGTGAGCATGACCGTCGCATGTTACAGGTGCATACTCCTCCAGCACCACTCAACACACACCCTGTGGACTGCTTTCATTGGAAAAGCCGTGCTTCACTAGTTCTAGACTAAAACATTATGCACTGGAAATCTCCATTGAAGTCCCCATCGAAGTTTTGGTCTGTTTTGATCCAGGACTTGGCTTGATCCATGTGCAGACAAACCATTTAAAAGTGTATGTGATTACTCTCCTCCCTCACACCATTTTTAGATACTGGATATGACAATTTGGTGACCTCATTAGACTGCCTTTCAGATGCAGAATTGGCTATTAAGTTAAGTCTTCAGTCTCATTGCACACGCTGCACTGTTTCCCAGCAGTGTGTTCCCGCGCCACTGATGCCTTGGTCATGGGGGAAATATTTATGAGTTTCTGGAAATAGCGTTTTTGCGCACCGAGCTTGCCGTGCTGCGAGCGCTCTTTCTCTCCCCTGTGTGCCGTATGTGGTCGGCTGTTTATGTAGCATGATGCCCGCAAGCGTTGCTATCAAAACCTCTCAGGCTGAATTATGGTGCGTGCGGGACGGCTTGGCCCGTCCATTGCCCCGTTCTCGACCCCTTCCTGTGCCCCGCAACCCCCTTCGTTCTTGAGAGATGCTTAATTGTGACTCTCCAAATCAAAGAAATAATCTGAGTTCATTTACTGCCTGCTTTTACCATGATTTACACATTGGTTCCCCAATGTTTCGAAATTGGGATCTTGAGCGTTGGCTGTATCATTGGCGTGGGTGTAAGAGTGGGATGGATGAGGTGTTAGCACTCGCTAGCAACTGATTGGGAAGGAAGAGAGTTTTGGCACTGCACTGGTGGGATGCTGCGCAAACACAAATGGAGCACGCTCAGTGTAAATCTCCTGCTGACGCAGCGTGGGACCCTGTAGTCAGCCCAGTGAATGGAATCCTGCAGTTCCCAACCACAAGACCTTAAGGGTCTTAAAGCGAGGGAGGAAGAAACAGAGAGAGAGAGAGTTAGGGAGTCAATAGAGGATAAAGAGAATTCATGTTTCATGTCAACATAGGAATGGAAAATGAAAGATGAAAAATTCTGATCTATGTCATGTCTCTGTGCCAAAGATCTTATCTACTCCTGGCTGGCTTACCCTGTTTGCATTATAGTATGTAGACTAGCCTATGTCCTAGGCCATGGTCTTTCACTTTAGTATAGACACTAGTCTGTGTTGTTGCACTAGTATGCATACTTGACAGTGACTTGCCCATGACTTGTCATGTTTTCTAGATTGGGTTTTAACTTGTTTGATGTTTCTGCTGGGCTTTCTCAGGAGAGGTTGGATAAGATGCGGGAGTCACTGTCCGAGAACAAGAAGCAGAATCATGTGCTGATGGAGCATGCCCAGAACCTCCAGAGAGCCCAGGAGGACAGTGAGCTGCGTGTGGCCGATCTGGAGAAGCAGATGCAGGCATTACAAGAGGTGAGGGGAGAGGAGAGCATTCTCTTCATCTGCCACCTGAGCATGAGCCAATGGAAAACTTTAAAGAGAAGAAATCTGATGTGATTCAATCCATAGCCTTGTTCTTTGAGGTCACTAAATACTGTCTGTAGGAAAAAGACTGAGAAAATTTAAAACAGCATAGATCAAATAGCAAACTAGCAGCTAATGTTACCTCAGTGGTGCATAGGAAAATTAAACTGAAAATGATTTTCTGTGCCCCAATCAGTTGTTGTTAGCTGCAAGCTCACTATTCGTTCCACATTCCTGTTGACAGCACTCAGTGACCTTGAACAACAAGGCCATGGATTAATTCCCAAGATGAGGCATCAGATGGCAACACATGCTCTATGTACCTACAGTATTATGAAACCAACAGAGATGTTTGCATTTGTGTTCCGCTGTCATGTGTTTAAAGAGTTAAAATGAACAGACTCATTTTGTTGATGAACACTTGTTTGTTGTCAAATGTTGTTTATTGGTCGGTATTGTTTTTATTTCTTTTTTGCGTCATGCTAACAAACACTAATTAAACAAATCCTTTCTGCCTTTAAAGTGACTTTACATGGAAAAAGTCGGCTTAATTAAAAGTAGCAGTCCCGCATTGCAGCTGAGCATATGAGTCTAACCACAACATTGTGTTTAGATCAACAGTTTAGCAGTGCAGCTCCAAAGGCATCCTTCAGCTAAAGTGGGTTGTTGGATGCAGTTGTCTTTAAGGGGGGGGTTGGAACGGCTTAACAGAACCAGAGCTTGGCAAATGGCAGCACGATGAGCTGGCCTCTCAGATCTCCACTTGCATAGAGACATTTGGAAATGATGGTGGGAAACAACAAAGCAGAATAAAACAAAACATTGACTGTCTGACCAGTTTCTTGGACAATAAAAGAGCTCGAGCACCAACATAAAGCAAAACAATACGTTTTAAACAAAACAACAAAAACAAAATAGGCGTTTGCCAAGTAGCCTCAGTGAGATCTTGTCCTGGGATCAGAATCCACTGAAATGCTTAAGAAGGAAGATGACAAATTGTTTGATAGTGAGTGAATGCTTTTGTGTGGTGCTATTTTAGAATGTCACATTGTGCTTCCCCTCGACAATAGCCTTCGTCTGTTCTTTCTCCATCAAGAGGGACCCACGCGAGCAAGAATGTCTTTTCTTATGCTCTGTGCAACGTCTGTTTAATGTGTATATGACAAACCACTTGAACTTGAACCTCGATTTCAGCTTTAACTCAAAAACGCAGCGTTTTTCTTTCAAGATGTTTGCTTTTCTCCCTTTTGTGGTGGTAGATCTGATGATAAGCCACTTGAGCCTCAACTCCAGCACACTATTTGTCTCTAAGATGTCCCCTTGCTCTGTCTCTTTTTTTCTCTCTCAGACCCTGAGACAAAGGCAGGAGGGGGAGCAGGAGGCTCTGGAGGACTCCAGGCAACTCCAGAGGGACAAGGGGGAGCTCCAGGCACGTGTGGCCAGCCTGCAGGCCTCACTCCAGAGGCTGGAGGCTGAGAAGGCAGAGCTGGAGAGGAGGATTAGCCACCTTGGCAAAGATAAGGCCTCACTGAGGAAGACCCTGGAGAAGGTAAGAAGGGCGGAGTGTGTGTGTGTGTGTGTGTGTGTTAGGGTGGTTGGTATTTGAGGCATCTGGTTCAGGTTTTCAGGGGTGTGGACTGGGTTATTGACTTGAGCTGGGTTGGGGTGTTTGTGGTGGTCGTGATGGTGTAGAGCGGAGGGCACTGTGTGTGTGTGTGTGTGTGTGGGAAGCTCTGTCTTTATACAGCCCCCTCTTCCCCTTGTGGCCTGTCTTAGGCTCTGTCCAGCTGGCTTGGCTGTATTTGAATGAGACTGGTTTGGACGGTTTGAATCATATTAAAGTCAAGGCTGGCCTCAGTGTAGTCTGAATCCATTCACTGGCCCTCTTCTGCTCTCACATGGACAACTCTCACTTGGGAGTTGTGTGGTGGTGTCTGGCCTCTAGTCTGCCCCTCTCCTTTGTGCATGCATGCATCATGGCCAGAAGCATCTCTCGTCTGATTTGCAATCCCACAGCGATGCTCTCCATCTCTCTCAGGCTAGTTTATGTTATGAGTGCTTCATGTGCTGTAGAACTCCACTGTTTGTTGATAATACCCCCTGCCAGCATCTACTGGGGAGGTACTTGAGCTCTTGGACTCTTAAATTCCTCCCATTCCCTGAATGTCAGCTCAGCTGCATTTGTCAATCTTTCTTAGTAGTGGCCAGATTTTGCTAGAAACTACTCTCAACCTTGTGACCTTGGCTCAACATGACTGTGTTTTGATGCACACACCAAAAAACCTTTTTCATGCTTGGGGTTTGTTGTTTGCTGTTGTGGTCATTAATGTGTGTGTGCGTGAGTGTATACTGTTGTATTGCAAGTGTGTGTGTGTGTGTGTGTGCGTTCATGTATGGGGCAGTGGTAGCGTAGTGGTTAAGGAACCTGGCTAGCATGCAAGTGAAAAGTTGTGGCACTGTGGTATGTGTGTGTGGTGTGTGCATACATGTCTGTGTCTGTGTCTGTGTCTGTGCGTGTGTGTATGTGTATGCTACACTATATGTGCATGTTCAGGTGGAACATGACAGAAGGCGTTTGGAGGAGGAGGCTCTATCGCTGGGCCGTGAGAAAGACCAGCTGGAGCAGACCACACACACCCTGCGGGAGGAGCTTGCAGATATCCACACACACACACACACACTCCAGGTGAGAGGACAGGGAAACAGAGCGTTTGTAATGACCTACTAATGTCAAAAGGGGTACTATGTAAAAAAGGTCAGGCTCACTATAAACCAAACCAAAGGCACGCTAAATGATGCTCATACTTAGCCAACACAAACTGTGCCAGACTAAGTGTCTGTAGAAAGTGTGTGTGGTGTATATATCTACATAAATGTCTACACGTGTCTAGAAAGTGTGCCGTATGAGTGTGTGTGCACGTTTGGCTACATGTGTGTGTGTGTGTGTGTGAGTCCAGACTCAGATCTCCCACATGGAGCACTCGCAGTCCCAGTGGCTGCTGGAGGTGACGGAGCGGCACCGTCAGGAGCTGGACCTGGAGACAGAGCGTCTGCGGGGCTCCCAGTTGCAGACCGAGAGGGCACTAGAGGCGCGTGAACAGGCCCACCGCCAGAGGGTCCGCTGCCTGGAGGAGCAGGTGAGAGAGGAAGGCTGGGTCTGGATCAGAGGAGCATCACCCAAGCTGAATGCTGCCAGTGACTTTGTTGGAATCTTCATTTCCTGCAGCCTTGGTCAAGATTAACACACGCTGTGAACATTTAGCAGAAATGCTAATTCCATTCTATGCTATTACTTAAAAAAAATAAAACAGTATGGAACAATTGCATGACATTTCTAAATGTATTGTCATCATACACCAAGTACTGTGTTCTAGCAGTGCTAGTAAGAAAGAGTTTGTAAGATTTTGTTTGTCCTTCATGTAGACAGTCGACTAATTTTACATCAAAAATTCTTAGTGTTGCTTTAAAACAGTAACAGCTCAGATTTGTGTGTTGTTTATATTTAGTGTCCAAATGTTGTCTATCATTTTATAGCCTGCTGCTGTGACATTTGAATTTGCTCTTGTGGGATGAATGAAGTTCATCTTACAAAACAAATCCCATCTATATGCCTTAAATGTCTTAAATGTCTTTCAGTATTGCTTATTTACTCTGTTCAGAGTCCTCACTCTGTGCTGTGTAGAAATGACTTAAGGCTCTCTTGGGTTAGTTAAAGCCTGTGTGAATGAATGCCAAGCAAAGAATCAGAATCAGAATCAGCTTTATTGGCCAAGTATGTTTACATATACGGATATAAGGAATTTGACTCCGGTAGATGTTAGCTCTCTGTACACCTAACGTATAAACATGTAGTAATACAATATAATACAATATAAAACACAATAAATACAATAGACAAAGCAAAACTATGTGGACACATATTGCACAAGGGACAACCATATACCTATAGGCACCCAATATAGGCAATAATATAATATAGGCATGTAGGCATAATATAGGCTAAAATAGGGAGAGGGGTAAGTAAGGGAACACACAAGGAGGATGAGCCTGGGAGGTTGCCGAGGCTGGGACATGTCAGACTACAACACTCTTGTGCCATGTGCAAAAGAACAATATACATAAGGGCTTGGTCTTCTGAATTTATTTATTTGTGCACCAGCATATACATCTGTGTCATAAGAGTGTGTGTGTGTGTGTGTGTGTACGTACAGTTCTGTGTTGTCTATATTTGTTTATGTTTATGTAGGGAGATTTTTGTGTGCATACTTTGCATTAATGTGTATACTTACATAATGCACATGTGTTTCTGAATACTCTCTCTCTGTCTCTCTCTCTCTGTGTGTTTGTGTGTGTGTGTGTGTGTGTGTGTGTGTGTGTTTGTGTGTCCCTCCCTCAGGTGTGCACACTGAAGGAGCAGCTGGAACAGGAGATGCGAAGGCGGCAGGCCTACGTCAGCCAGCTGCTGCGACCTGGGGCCTGACACCATTACCCCTAAAACACTTACACTCTCACACCAAACGCACACACACTCACACTTTCATACCAAACACACTCATACACACACTCACACACTCTCGCACCAAACACACACGGAGTAACACAGGGTTATCATACTCCTGCACACACCCTCACTGCTCCAACAGTAGTCCTTCCAGAAGCTCCTCACATTCATCCAGTTCAAATGGAAGTCAAAGTAGTTTATTGGCATGCGTATGTTACACAGACACCACAAGTTTACTTGGTGCAGATGTGTGTGAATATTTATCTTGCAAGATGTGTGTGTAGGTGAATGATTTTGGTTATCATCCATTTTTGTACTTGGTAGAATTGTTCTTGCCAGATATTGAATTCTCTGACGTTGGGAGTAGTATGAAAAGATTGAGCAGACATTTTGCTTCTGATTCAGCTGCATTCCACCCATTCTGGAACCGTATGGTTCCACGTTGCCCCAGTTAATAGTTCTGCAGAGATTACAGAGAATGTTTGCCTCTGTTCTGCTTTCAGTCATCAAACTGATGGATATTTGAGTGTTGCTAGTACACATTAAAGTACTTATTTAACGCTCTGTAGGGGGTTTGTGTTCGATTAGGTAGTTCTTAGAGAGAAAGTTCAGGATGACAGAAGGCTGCCTAAACTCTGGTCAGCTCAGGGCTGTGTGTAGGGATGATTCAGATGGCTGTCTGGAGTAAGATACAGAAACCACCTCATACTATGCATGCTTACAATCAGTATACAGGCACAAATGCTGAGCACACAAACACACACACACACACACACACACACACACAAACACACACTGATCCAAAGTGTTCCAGAAAGGAAAACAATGAATGTAAGTGCTCTTGAATACAAATGCAGTTGTAGTCAACATAAGCAAACGTACTCCTACGCACACAGAGACACACAGGTGGTTGACACACATAAACACTACAGTTTGCACTTCCGTACAGTGAGTCAGTTGAGAAGAAGAGCCATCATACCCCCCCCCCCCCAGCTCTCTTCCTCTCTCTCTCATATAAACACACAGGCTTGCACACAGATTAGTTCACTTTCTCACATAGACACACATGTAAAAATGTGCACACACACACACACACACACCAGGCCCACTGAGCCACTGGTCTCAGGGAACAGTTTCAAGCCTCCTAGAGCACTATTAATCCCCATCCACACATTAAAAAATTCCAACAACAACAAACAATGAAGGTGCTGTTTTACAGTCGCTGAGCAAGTGCCAGATTGTTTTAAGGATTTGTTCTCGCAAGCCCCCCAGTCCTAATTGTTTTAAGACTGTAAGGCCCTGTGTTTGTTAGGAAACACCAAACTCCAAACTGTGTGTGTTTGTGCATATGTGTGATGGGTGGAGAGCTCTCATTGTTTCTCTCTGTGTCAGTGTGGCTTTGCTTACACAGGCTTGTGGTGTGTGTGTGTTTGGGAGTGTGTGTGAGGTCCCCTACATGAAATGTTACTTTGATATTATATCATGACAGCTTTAATTATGCTACAAAAAATATGTCGCTTACTGGAATCATTTAAGTAAATCGATCACCAACAAGTTGATAAAAAATATCTGTTCTCACATGAAATGAAACAGCATCTCAGTGTGATCAAATTCCTGCTGTTGAGATTACTTTTACACTTTGTCACTAAGGAATACTTTGTTTACCAAAATGAGAAAATTAAGAACCAATCATTTTTTAAAAATATTGTTGCACCCTGACACAGTGTAATGTTTTTAACAGCTCAATAAAAGATCACTTGAAAAATAAGAGTTATTGACCAGTGATGATTACAGTGTGTTATAGCCTATGTGCTTACATTGGCTCAGGGAGAGGAGGGTAATAGCTCTGGCTTGTTTTTGATGTGTGCAAACAACTCGTAAACCATGGCGGCGATCCCCTCGTGACAGTCGTGCTCCAACACTGGACGCGCTTCACTAACGACCCGTTTCTCTGTCAGGCGACGGGAATTTACAGTAAACGAGTAAAAGAAGAAGTAAAAGGAAAGGGGTGTGTGCGTGTTGGGGTAGACAAATGCTGGGAATGACTACTGCGCAACACTGCACCAAGTCTATCAAGCAAACAAGATGTTTTCTTTTATCCTCGGGAATCCAAGGCTTTTTTTGTAAATAAAAGAAGAAAAAAAAAAACGGTTCTCAGATGAGGCATCCCATACACAGAGTGGAGAGGGGCTTTTTTGCAAGGAAACAGATTTTAAGACAAAAAAAAAGGCTTACAGTTAAAAAGTCTAATATGAACCAGACGTGCTTTGTATACATTCTGCCTTTGAACTTGCATCTCGGGCATGTTTTACATGAGCACAGCACACTGTACACATCAGCCAGCGTGCCTCTCACATGCAGTTCAGGAAATGATACCGAGGAAGGGAAGAACATGCACAGAGGGAGAGAGAAAGGGGGGGGGGTGAGGGGAGGAAAAATGGAGAGAAAGAGTGACAGCCTTAGGTATCTGGTATGTGGGAGTGTATGATTAGAAAGTGCCTATAAAGCTTTTGTGAGCAAGGGTTAAGAGGAACCAAAGAGAAAGTCAGAGATTATAGATCTCTCTCTCTCTCACTCTCTTTCCCTCTCTCTCTTTCTGTGTGTGAGTGTGTATTTGTTTAAGACAGTAAATGTGTTTGGGAGAGAGAGTTTGTGTGTATGAGAGAGGGTGGGAATATGAAGGGGGAAAGAGATTGTGTGTGTATGTGTGTGTGAGAGAGAGAGAAAGAGAGAGGGAAGCAGGGAGTCTGTGCGTGCTGGAGGGAAAGGGGGAGAGAGAGTAAGAGACGGAGAGCTGTCACAGGCTCTAAAGCGTTTCTTTGATTATCATAGGCCCGCCCTATGCTTATCCAGTTACCAGCTCTCTGGGCTGCCATTGGCTGGGACCAACTAATTATGCAAGGTAGAGAATCCCAGGAGGGAGGGGCCATGGCTGAAAGGAGTCCTTTTGGCAAGCAGAATAGAGCTTTTATTGAGGATATTTCTAAGCTGGCCATCAGGGACCAAATCGCTGGATTGTAAAAAAAATAAAAAAAAAAAACAAAACAGTGCCGAATCACTGCTTGCTCTCTCACCCCCCCCCCCCCCATTTCTCTGTCTCTCCTCCTCTGCTCTCTCACTCTCTCACTTCTTCACTGAGAGACGGAGAGTGGCTCAGGAACGAAGCACCCAGCAGCACGCAGAATGCAAGGAATCTGCCCCCCTGTCTCAGAGCGGCTGCCCAACTAACAGGAGAGGGAGAGAGGGAGAGAGAGAGAGAGAGAGAGAGGGGAAGGAAAAACAGAGGGACAGAGAGCAGAGAAAGAGAGAGAGATAGAGAGAGAGTGAAGGTGAGGGAGTCAAATAAAAACAGAAGGAAAGGAGAAGCAGGAGGAGAAGAAGAAGAGGAAGAAGAGGAAGAAGGTTTTTTTTACTAAGTTCCTGAAACTCTCTGTCTATCTCTAACAAGACTCTGCCTGCTGTCTCCTGCTGCTGTCTCCTGCTGCTGCTGCTGCTGCTGTTGTGTTGCTGGGGAGTTGGCTTCAGAGAGAGGGAGAGAGAGAAGCTCTGAGTCTCCTGCTCCAATTCTGCT
The DNA here is from genome assembly GCA_027481765.1 of Tenualosa thibaudeaui. Classification (NCBI taxonomy): domain Eukaryota; kingdom Metazoa; phylum Chordata; class Actinopteri; order Clupeiformes; family Clupeidae; genus Tenualosa; species Tenualosa thibaudeaui. The sequence goes on along the minus strand of JAIFZK010000173.1, from coordinate 933,131 downwards.
CTGGGCTGGACTGGACTGGACTGCCCTGCACCAACTCTACTTCACTCCACTCCACACTTCCCTGCTCTGCTCTTCCCCTGTTCTGCCCTCCTGGTGCTCAGGTGTGCCAGTGGTGCCCGCTGCCTGGTGCCTGCTACACCCGCTGCTGCCTGTGCACTCTCCTCCTCCAACCACCACCACCACAGCCTCCTGCAGCTGCTCCTGTTGCTGCACCTCTCCATCCATCTCCTCTTCCACCGACCCAGCTCACCCCAGCCTCTTGCTCCTCTCCCCTGCTATGGGGCTGCTATGGGTGCGGGTGGTGACCCGCTGGCTCTGGTGCCTCTGGTGGCTTCTCTGGCTGGAGCGGCCAGGGGTAGTGTGGGCAGCTGTGCCTCTGGAGGACTTCTACCCCTTCGGGCAGGACAAGGGCGACACGCAGACGGTGGCCCAGGACGACGGCGGCTCAGGGCTGCAGGAGATCTCAGTGGCATTCCCTTTCTTTGGCGACCGGCACACGGGACTCTATGTGAGTAGAGTGGGAGTGTGTGCGTGTATGTGTGCCTGTGTGAGTGTGTGTGTGTTTGTGTGTGTGTGTGTGTGAGAGAGAGAGAGAGAAAGAGAGAGAGAGGGGGCAGCCAGCGCGTGACTCTTGTGCCGCGCGTCAGGGGAAAATATGCTCTTTCATTCAGCGGAGCCTCGCTGGTTTTTGAACCGTGCATGCGTGTGTGTGTGTGTGTGCTTGAGCACGTGTGTGTGAACATGTGTGAGTGTGTGTGTGCTGAGAGAAAGAGAGAAGGACAGAGAGAATGTGAATTAGACAGAGTAGGAGAATGCTTTATTTTGGTTTGCATGTGAACTGCTGGGACACCAAATGTTTTCTCGCACACCGCAGTGTTTACAGTGTTGTCGCTCAGAGACGTGCACACCGGACTTGCAAAGGCAAACACAAGAACACACACACACACACTCACACACGGACTGTCATGCTCTCTATGTGTGTGTAAGAGAGAGAGAGAGCTGAGCGGGGGCTGCTGATTTGCGTAATTTGTCCCGAGCGGAGCGGGGTTTGAGGTGGGAGATGACAGCATGTGTTTCTGGATGTTACTTCAGTGCATGCGCGCATCCCCTCTTACGGGGGTTTGGGGAGAGATAAATGAGCACATATGGTCAGGAGGAAAGGAAAGAAAGAGAGAGAGGGAAACAGAGGACAGAGAGTAAAAATATGCCATAGGACACAGAGAGAAAGAGAAAGGGAGGAAAAACAAGGGATGAAGAGAATGGAGAATAAAAGAGAAGTTTGGATGAAGACAGCAGACGGGCTCTGAAAAGATATCCATCAGGAGGGTGTGTGTGTGTGAGAGAGAGAGAGAAAGAGAGAAAGAGAGTGTACGAGAAATCCCTGTTGACAGTACATACAGACAATAGACAAGGTTGGAAAATGGGAAAGAATTGATGTCCACAGGACACTTATAGGGAGGATATGAAGAGAGAGACAGAGACAATGGCATTCCGTGTGTGTGTGTGTGTGTGTGTGTGTGTGTATGTATGTGTGTGTGTCTGTGCAGGCGTGTGTGTGTGTGTGTGTGCTGCATGGAACTGTATTTGACAGCCTCTCTCCTCTGCGGCACGGGCTCCGGTGCTCAGCGAGCGCTTTGATGTGCCGCCTGCCGTGAGGAGAGCGAGGAGGGTCCAGCTAACGCCCGCACCCCTCCCCCCGTAAATCAGCACCACCTGTTGCAAACACACACACACACACACACACACACACCTAACCTCTCTTTCTCTTCATCCTCTGTCCATCCATCTATCTTTTCTTACCTCGTTTTCTCCCCCGTGCTATCCCTCCATGTCTATTAACACCCTGACAGGAGTGGCCAGGCTGCCACGGCAACAATGGGCAGGGTGAAAGGTCACCTTTCCAGACTGAGACGGTGAGGTAACAAACTCCGTGATGGACGGAGGAGTGAATGTGTGTGTGTGTGTGTGTGTGTGTGTGTGTGTGTGTGTGTGTGTGTGTGTGCATGAGAGAGAGAGAGAAAGGTACTGATAATAAAGGAAGAGAAAAAGTTTCCTACATGACACACACACACATACACACACACCCATATATATATAAACGCACACACAAAAACACCCTCTTCCCATAACAACTGTTTGTTGTCGTCGGGGCTAAGTAGTATTTCTGTGTTTTGGCGCTATTTGTGAGAGGTGAGGTCAGGGAGGCTCAGATGCCTCCTGCTGAAATAGTCAGAGTGGAAGCCACCGGAACAGAGAGCAGCACAGTGCAGCGCAGCCTAGCCATGTGACCTGGGTTGCCACAGCACGAGGAAATAGAGGACATGATCAAACTTGCAAATGGATGTCCGTGTGTGTGTGTATGTGTGTGTGTGTGTGTGTGTGTGTGTGTGTGTGTGTGTGTGTGTGTGTGTGTGTTAGATGCATGTGTCAGTGTCAGTGTGGGTGAAAGTGGGCAATTTGTCAATTTGTGCTTCACAGAGCAGAACAGATGGGACAGCCTGAACTGAATGAGTGTGTGTGTGTGTGTGTGTGTGTGTGTGTGTGTGTGTGTGTGTGTGTGTGTGTTTGTGTGTGTGTGTGTGTGTGTGTGTGTGCATGTGCATGTGTGTAGGGGAGGTGGGGGTTGCCTCTAAAGGTGTAGAAAAATGTGTATGAATTGGAGTGCATGTTACAATATGACTAGTTGCAGATGCAGATGTGTGTGTGTGTGTGTGTGTGTGTGTGTGTATGTGTGTGTGTATGTAATTGAGACACACACAGATTACTTGTCACTAGATCAAATTATTCTGCACGGGCTTCTTATGGGTAGTTCACACACTCAAACTTCTAGATACAGTATGATCATATTGTATGTCGCTTGACATACAGTTTAGCTATGCACCCAGGCACTTGCACACACACTCCCAGCCTTGCACAATCTCACCCATGTGTCTGAATACATACATACTCATTCTGGCGCAATCTTCTACATGCATGCACAGACCTGGATTCACACACACACGCACATACACACACACTCGCACACACACACACAAATATACAGTGTGTGTGTGGCAGGCACTTGAAATGACTATCACAAATGCTTGAACACAACCAGAACTTGGCTTTGGATTGAATCAATCAGGCCAGTAGTGTGTTTTTTTCTGTCCTTTTAACTGTGTGCCGGCCACATGTTAATCTTTACTACAGGGAGAGAAAGAGAGAGAGAGAGAAAAAAATGGCAAGAGAGAAAGAGAGAGAGAGGCACACATTGAGCAGGTAAGCTTTGGACGAGATTATGACTACACACTCGCGCAGATCCTTTGCTTTTCCGGAAGGGCATTCCAAGCCTATGGGGCATAGAAACGGAAAAGCTCCAGAACCAAACAATTGGAAGAGGCTCTTGGATGATGTCTCATGGCATTACTGTAGCAAGCTCCTCTCTGTCTCTCTCTCTCTCTCTCTCTCTCTCTCTCTCTCGCTCCTGTCTGTCTCTCTTCTGAATTTGGACATCTCTGGCTGTTGATACTGGGGGTGCTGCTTCTTCTCTAGAGGAGGGTTTTTGTACTCATGTGTGTGTGTGTGTGTGTGTGTGTGTGTGTGGGGGAGAGAGAGAGTGTGTGTGTGTGTGTGCGTGTATGTCAGGATGCTGTTTCTCCACTGAAGGACTGCTCTTTGAACACTTCCTCTAATAGCTGTGTGCAGAAGATCACGTGCCTTCCGATTTCTTCACTTCTTCACCTCTTCCTTTTGATTCAGATTTTTTTCCCACGTTTCTCATCTGTTTTGGGTTTTACACCCCACATTTTTTCTTCCTCTCACTTTTCTTCTTTGTCTGTCGTTCTTTACCCTTTCATTTGTCGTCCTCTATAGAAACAAAAACATTTTGCACACACAGACTAGAATATTCTTTTCTCTTCACTCCTACACACACACACACACACACACACACACACACAAGCTTCTCTCCAGTTTTGTCCTCTCCACTCCCACTCCTCCTCTCCTCTTCCTCCTCCTCCTCTTTCCTCTCCTCATCCTCCTCCTGGTCCGGAGATAGCAAGTGCTGGGCCGAGTGCAGCTGTGGCTGGGTGGTGGTGCTGCGCTGTGCTGGTCTGTCCCCTGCTGTTCCGTGCTGTTCTGTGCTGTTCTGTGTGGCGTGGTGCAGGGCGATCCCTTTAACAGAACCCAGATGCATCTGCGAAGCGTCCCTAGGACGCCAAACAATGCCAGGCCTCCGGATGAACTAATATTACGGATAGCGAGGACACACAGAGAGAAAAGGAAGGCAGGAAGAGACCCAATGCAGGGGAGGACAGGAGAGGAAAAAGGGAGCAAAAGAAAAACTTTATAAAGCTACAAGCAACAAATGCTAAAAACAGAGAGAGGGAGAGAGAGAGAGAGAGAGAGAGGGAGAGAGAGAATGTGTGTTTGTGTGTGTTGGTGTTTATGTATGATTGAGAGAATAAGTTACTCTCCCCAGTTTCAGGAGCCCAGATAAGAGTATTAGGGGCTGAGTGTGAATGATGAAGAGGGGGAGTACAGTAAACCAGTGATCGCTTGTGTTTACAGAAAACACTCTGTTATTGGCTGGCGTTGTGCATTTTTATGGCATGTTGGTGTTTATGGTGGTGGTGTTGGTTGTGTGTGTGTGTCAGTGTGTGCATCTATGCATATGTGTGTGTGTGCCTGTGTGTGTATATATATGTGAATGTATGCATGTGTTTGTGTATTCTATATGTGTTTGAGTGAGAGTGTGTGTGTGTGTGCACTTGTGGAGCGGATGTCTGCGGACAGCTTTGAAAAGTGAATTCTTTTTAATCCACACTTGAGCTTACTCTAAACAGAACAGGAAGGGAAGCTGACAGGGACCAAGAGGCCTGGGCCCTGGGTGCACTCCGAGGGGAGCATCTGCTTAGCCTCACCCCCCAGAACACTTCACCACGTTCAGCTTTGCGAACCGTGCTCCACACCGCACCACACTGTGCAGCACCTTGCTGGGCTTGGGGAGAAGCCACCACCTTCTGGGGGATGAATGATTTCTTTTCGGTTCCATCTTTTTTTTCAGTTTGCTTTGCTTTGCTTTACATAAAGGGTTCCATGCTTGCAGGCTTTTTGAAGAATGTATGTGTGTGTGTGTGTGTGTGTGTGTGTGTGTGTGTGTGGATGGGGGTGGGGGTGTGTGGTTTTGGAAGGGGTCGCTGTGACTGGGCCTGCTATGGGTTCTATCAAGAAAGGTCATTTGTTGCTTTAAGATGCATGCTTATAGTTGAACCAAATGAAACCGAGCAGGCCATTGAAATTAATTTTCCCTTGGTAAGCGTAGAATTATTTTTCCAAGACTGGCTCTAGTCCTTTTGTATATTATTATGAAATGTGTGTGTGTGTGTGTGTGTGTGTGTGTGTGTTAATGACTGTCTGTGGTTGTGTATGATTAAGCTTGATAAGTTGATTCATAAAGTGTAAGTGTAATCAGACAACTTGATGTTGTCTGAAGCCGTGGCACATGTGCACATACACACACACACACACACATACACACACAAACACACACACACACACACTCAGAAGGTCACCTGGGGTCAAAGGCAGAGGTATATAATCACACTCACTTTCCTGCCTTGGTTTCCAGTAATCAGGATGTGCAGGCCAGGAACTAAGCAGAAAACTTTCCTCCCTCTCTCTCTTTCTCTCTCACTCTCACTCTCTTTGTTCGGTCTTGATCCTCAGGCACCTTTTTATTGAGAGAGGGGTTGAGGTGGGGCAAGGGGTGGTGGATTTGTGTTGGCTTGGCTTCTTCGTAGATGAAAGTTTATTTTTTTCTCCTATAAATTACTCGGCTCCAAAGAAAACTACCTTAGGAAAACCCAGGATATATTTCCGGCAGAGAATTCCCAAAAAATAACATGGGTGTTGGAGAGTGGAGTGGCACTGAGATACTCCCTTGGGCTGTGTGTGTTTCTGTGTGTGTGTGTGTGTGTGTGTGTGTGTGTGTGTGTGTGTGTGTGTGTGTGTGTGTGTGTCTGTGTGTGTGTGTGTGTGTGTGTGCGAAGGGGGAAAGAATGAACTCATGTGGGCATATTTACAGTACTTTCTACATGTTTTCTACACCTTTTCACATGACTCCCAAATCCCAGGCTATGTCATTACATGGAAGGCTTTTTTGTCATGCAAAACTGTTTGAAACACTTGCCAAGGCAGTTATTCACCTCACACTAATAGTAGCCCATGCTGTTGGTTCTGCACCACCTCAAACACTGGGGGCGCTTAGTCATGGCATAAATTGGAGGCCCTACACTCACCATGGGGCCGATTTCCCCCCACTGAACAAGAGCCCAATGAGGCTAGAGCGACACTGAACCGACATGACGTTTTAATTGTGCTGATTCTCTCTGTGCGTGTGTGTGTGGACCCACCACCACGCTGCGCTTTCTCATTAGTCTTCCCTCACAAACGTGTTACGTCCTCGCAGTTTTGCTCGCTTATGTGTCACCTGGCTCCGCCAAGCCGATCTCACCCCATGCAAAAAAATAAAAAATACTTTGGTCTTGAGTTACTTCAAATTTGCTCCTTCCTAGGTATAATAACACACTGAGTTTGAAAGAAAAAGAGGGAGGGAGAGAGGGATGGAGGGAGAGAGAAAGGAGGTAAAAGAAGAAGAAAAGGAAGAAAAAAACATCATTTAACCTTTTCCAGATGCTGTGAGCAAAAAGGACCGAATGCCAAAGTACATTAGTGCGTCAGCGCGTAATCGCTAATTTGGTGTTCAGCATAATTTCCTCAACTAATTTTGTAGGTGGATGGCCGATACTGCTTTAATGCAGACACACACACACACACAAACAAAATATAAAATATTGTGTCCAGCACCTTCCATCAGTGTGCAAAGCGATAGGCTGTATTGTCATTTTGGCATAGTGTCAAGACTGTGCTTTAGGAAAGCTACCACATTACCATTCACTGCCTTACGTTTCTTCAAACCTCTTTGGCACAAATGGACCATGAATATCAAACAGCAGCCTAATTATTTCCTGTTTAAAAAGAGGTTGCAAGCAGATACAAAATCCCTTTCCACAGGTTTGAAGCTCTTTACCTCCATAGATTGACAGCACTGGTCTGACTTGACAGCACTTTAGTTGAACTCTGATACAAAATCCAAGCTCTGATGACAGCTGATTAATGGTGTTTAAGTATGCAAAAGAGTGTGTGTTAATGCAGCTGCTCCGCCTCAGCACCCCATCTGAGCGCTCCCAGAGCTACTGTGCTGTGGTGGGTCGAGGGGAATTGCTGGACTCACACTCAGACGCTGGGCAGTGTCACGCCTCTGCTATCTGCTTTTCTAGGCTGCCATTGGAAAGCCACAGTGGACGATTAATCCCAGTGAAAACACGGCACCATGGACACAGCTGCCCCTGCAAACCCTCTGACCCGTGGGCTCGTCTCAACCACCCGTCTTGCCATCATTACCTCCCTATGCTGGCTCCCTCCTCTTCCCCAGGGAGACTTGGGGGTGGAGTGGGTGGTTGTTTTGGTCTTCTCCTCACCACCCTCACACCATACCATATCCCCTGTCCTCCTGGCCCTTGCTGACCAGAGTCTGACTTCTGGTTTTGCCGGGCAGGGCTGCGGCGGCGGCGTGACTGACCGGAGCACATGATGCTGGTGCAGAGAGGGGAAGAGCTGCGGTCAGCTGGCCAATTAGCTGCAACTTCCCCGCACCGTCGCCGCCAACCAAAACTTCCTCTCATGTTTTTACTGCAAAGTCCTTCAAATTATGGTTTCCATACGCGGTGAAAAGAAACATGAAGGGGGAGATGGGGAGGTGTGTGTGTTCTGGTGTGTGTGTGTGTGGAGGGGGGTGCTAAAAAAGAGAGAAAAAAGTATGGAGAGCAGCAGTTTGACCTGTCAGTTAGATATTTGACTCAGATGCTTGATCTCCGTCTCTTACACAAACATACACATACATATACTCACACACACACTCTGAATACTGATGCGCAAAAGCAAAGACTAGCACACACACACACAAGCAAATACACAGACTAACACACACACACACACACACACAAGCAAATACACAGACTAACACACACACACACACCTGCACCCCCTACCAAGGTGTGATGTGGTGAAGAGAGACGGGTTGCAGTGATGAGAAGGGGAATGGAGAGACTTAAGGCCCAGTGGGACGGGGGGTCTCTGGGAGGGAGCGCAGGAGTGGGCCTAAGGCCAGTGGGCCTCTGCACCTGGAGAAGATAAGCCCGTCTCAGGCTGACTCTGGCACTGGGGTCGAGGGCATCCGGGTCAGTTACCGACACCACCACTCTGGAGGGCAGGCGAGGGGTTGGGCACCATGAATGACCGCCTTTCAGGTGGACACACCAAGCACTGGAATGCCAATTTTCATCAGTGGGTGCATTCTCCCCCACCCCACCCCTTCACACCCCACCCCCCAAACCCCCCATAAAAGTCGCACGGAGAACTTGTAATTGGTGTGATTAACCTGTGGGTCTGTTTTATATCATCTGATTCCTTCATCATGCCAGCTTTACAAAAACACACACTGTTTGTAGTGTTATGCAGGTCAAGGTAGAATCCCAGAAGTGCTTAGCTTGACAGAGGGACTTTTAAATGCACTCAGCTTCAAACTATACATTAATTGTTCGCTGTAAATGTCAGGTCAGGTCAGTTGTAGGTAAAGAGCTATGTTGATTTGGGTCTTAAAAGGATGATGTGTCTCAAGAGAGTAATGTCACCTTCACACACTGAACACCACGAATTACTGTTCACTTCAAGCACATGCATTCATGTGATACATAGATGAACATTAGTTTTAGCTTAGGTATCATATTAAAGCTGGATTCTCATATGGTAGTGCTTGAAAGATATGTGTGTGTGTCCTTTGTGCAGTATGTCTGTGTGTGTATGTGTTTGCCCTTTGATTGGGGTGTTGCTTGCAAGATGTGTTTGTTCATTCATGCGCTGTCTCATTATACTGTGTGTGTGTGTGTGTGTGTGTGTGTGTGTGTGTGTGTGTTTGCTGCCTCAGCTTTTAACACAGGGCAGGCTCAGTCAACAGGTGGGCCGGGGAAGCGGTTTGCCTGCTTGCTTTAGTGTTGGCACGGCTGTGTGGATTTTAGTGACAGTGTAAAGGCCTCTCCCATAAAACAACTTCCTGAACAGAGGGGATAGGGGCAAGGGCAGGTGTGTGTGTGTGTGTGTGTGCGCGCACTTGTGTCCAGGGTAGACTTAGTGACCTTTGGCTGCTGTATTTAGTAATCACTGTACATATCAAGATGCTATGTAGTATGCATCTGAACTTCTAGAGAAATCATCATCATGTGACAATCGGTCACATGGGTCAACCATTAACATAAGTTAATGTGTTATTTGTTGTGAGAGTCATTATGATCACAGGATCCAGAGAGTGTGAATTGCTCTGATGGTGTAGAGCAGTTAAACTTCCTGGAATTGGATCTCAAGCCAAAATGGTATATATCAGACAGATGATGACGCAGCGCCCCTCCTCTGATCATAATGACATAATGTGATCATAATCACTCTCACTCTGATTCACACATTAACTTATGTTAATGGGTGACCCATGTGACCCATTGTCACATTATGAGGGGAGGGCTCTACAGATCACAGTGGTCTACCATCAGGTCAAAACTGAGGAAGTCTTTTAGATGAAGAGTGAAACGTCTTCAAGCTTCAAAAAAGAAGTCCAGTTGCATACTAGCAGCCTCTGCTGTGTGTGTATGTTCCTATGTGGTTGGCCATCAGTGTGCATGTCCCTCATTTGTTGCACACCTTTACAGCTATGTGTTGTGATCTGAATTCTGTGGTGTGGCAGTGTTCAACATGCATTCAAGATTGGAAGGTTTAGGCATTGTGTGTGTGTGTGTGTGTGTGTGTGTGTGTGTGTATGCGTGTATGTGCCTACCACGCTGATTTTCTCAGCTGGTTTTGCCCGGAGCTGCCTGGATGAACAAGGCCACTGTTGTCTGTTCTCACATGGGAAGCGGACACATCCGTAATGCTGCGCCAGCCTCCTCCTTTCCTCCCTTCTCTCCCACACACTCCCACACACTCCCACACACTCACTGCCCCCTCAAGGAACCTGCTCTCAGATCAGCACACCCCTCGGAACCTCACCCTCTTTATCCCCAGTCTTCCTACATCACTCTATCATTCAGCTGTACCGGATCTCTCGGCCTTACAGACTCCAGACCTGTCAAACCTGCTACCTTTCCTCTCTCACTGTTTCTCTAATGCTTGATGCTGTGCAGGAGATCATCTTGCTCTTATTGCCCTTTCTCAGGCATGTTGTTTTGATTGCTTTCTTTTCCCGGGGCGTTATTTGGCTGTTGGCCGTTGATGCCAGAAGCCATCAGACAATGAAAGGCACATGGTGAGGAAGGCCTGGAGAGTTCCATGGATGGCGAGTTCATTTGCCAGGAGAGCAAAACCGGTGTTTGTTACTCCCTGATCTTGGTGGTTAACTCGTTTATGGTCTTTGTCGTTGTGGGAACTGATTGATGTGTTTTCCCCCATTGTTTTCTTTGCAGGTCAACAACAACGGGCTGGTGTCCTTTCTCAGGGAGGTGTCTCAATTCACCCCAGTTGCTTTCCCCATTGCCGGAGACCGGCGGGTCGTTGCGCCCTTCTGGGCGGACGTGGACAATCGGCGGGCCGGGACGGTGTTCTATCGCGAGAGCAAGGACCCATCCATCCTGCAGCGGGCCACTGATGACATCAGGGGCTACTTCCCTGAGTTCCCTGAGTTCACGACAACCTGGGTTCTCATTGCCACCTGGCATGAGGTCACATTCTTTGGAGGAAGCGCTTTTACCCCGGTGAGCTCACACATCTCACTTGCTTACTCACTTGCTCACTCATTCACTCAAGCTGAGCCATCGCACATGAACACACACGTGCACTTACACACACGCCTACCTCTATACAAATACACACTCTCTCGCACACACACAGTCACTACCTCTGCATTGACACACACATACACTGGTGCCTTATTGCACTTTCCAAGCTGATAGAGAGAGAGAGTGCACAGAGTGTGTCACACCATCCTGTTTTTGTAGCCCTGGCCAGCTGCCTCTGTGCTGGTCAGTGGCATTTGGAAGCAGAGAGCAAGGTGAGGTGAGGCGAGGGGGTTGTTGGCAGGGCCGCAGAGACAGGATGGCCACAAGGTCACCGCTACACAACATGGACCTGGGCACAGGAGGCCAGGGGAGAAAAAGCACTTCCCTACGTCAATAGGAAAAGGGGAATTGTTTCCCCTTGTGGAGTCCTTCAAAGCTACCTACATACCTGATATTACACAGACCACTAACCTGTTTTTGCTCCAAAGAGAGACTTCTGTGTAAAATGATTTGTTAGCCATATGGATGGAGAAGTGCTGATTTGTTTTCATTGGTAGGCCCCACTTAAACTCTGGTGTAATGTTTAATCTACATCAGTGTAAATCAGGAGGTCCTGATATGACAGCAGAGGTATCAAGGGAGGTTGGAGGTATCTACACGATGCTCAATGTAGACAGACTAACTAAACTAACTAGACAATACAGACTAACTAAACACTCCCATTGCATTTCTATTCAACTGGTAAAGGGTTAACCATGCTAGTGCTGCCTAGTGCTTCCGCTTAATATCTCCCTAAAACTCATGGTCAGGTACCTATCCAAAGGTTTAGGATTCATCGGTCAAACTTAATGGACCAAGCAGCGAAGAGGGCTACTTTTCTGATGTGTCACAACCAAACGGTTATGAATGGTTGAATGTATGCCCAAGGCATGCCCAATAGTTTTCAACGTCTCTGCCTACCAGGAAGCTAACGTATGCCTTTTGAGAGGTTTCAGACTCTGCAAAGTAAAACGACATGTGTGTGTAGTTCATTAGGCTAGGTAAAGGTTGTCCAAGTTTGGAATGTTGATTGGGGGGTGGGGCTTAGCAATAGGTCAGTTAGATACAGTTCCTAATCTAGACAGACCTGGGATATGCTGCAGCACTCAAACACAAATTTCCAGGCCTGACTATCATAGGACCTGTCATGTTATTCTCAGCATATTTCATGAATGTTCCAAATGCTAACACATTCTCCATTTATTTACCTGTGCATGCAGGTGAACACTTTCCAGGTGGTCCTCATCACAGACGGAGAGCTCTCCTTCACCATCTTCCAATATCACAACATCACCTGGACCACCGGCATGCACGCCAGTAGCGGTGGCGACTTGGCTGGCCTGGGGGGCATCGCTGCACAGGTAGGGTCATCTGCGTCCTCTCGTAACAGAGCACCTATTCAAGATAGTTAGATTCAAGATACATGAGCATCTGATGCGTCATCAACCAATCACCATCTCTCTTCCTGTCTGAGCTCCAGCCTTTGAGATCTTTTATTGCCCCAAGTAAACTAAGCATGAGTGGCTAAACACACACGAAAGTGCGAAAAATAATCTCACCAGATTAATGTCAACACAAAAAGACCTGTGTGTCCATCTGCTGCTTCCTAGCGGGGCAGAGGCCCAGTGAGATTAACATTCTCAGACCCGTATGCTGTGGCCACCGGGGGATTAATCAGCTTTCACGCCCTGCTGGCCCCTTCACCTGCTCACTATGCGCTCTGGGAGCCAACACTCATCTGTTGCTTAGACACAATAAACAATGGGTCTGCATTTACCTCCTTTAAACAATTGGACTCTTCACATCCCTGATGGTTAACTGTAGGGACACCTTGTGCTCATTAGGATTTTTTTTGCATTTATGTGTGATATTTTATTTGATTAGATATTTTGTTTAGTATTGCTTACCTCATAATTTTCAATAGTAATGAAATTGAATACGTGGCATATGTTTAGGCAGTGAAAATAGCAATAGAAGATAAAATCTTCTTCAAAGTGATGAAGAGGTTTATGCTGATATCTGAGACCCTCATCTGGAGATAAAGCAGGTGCAAAGTTTTCCTGGGAAGAACACTCGGGTGGGGTTTATTAAAGCCTCATGTCAAGGAAAACAAAACGGAAACAAGGCCATTTGAACATACCCGCGTGAGACTGTGAGAACAGGAATACATTAGCAGTGTAAGGAAAACAAAAGCAAAATTATTCTCTCTTCTTCATTCCAAAACTTTATTTCATAATTCCAGGGTCATGGATTAATTTATCTTGGAGACACAGACAAGTACAGATAAGAGGAATCTTAACTGTCTCAGGGCATGCTTTTCATGAATGCATGTCTTCTGTAAATGAATGCTATGTGTCCTATTTTGTGTAACTGTATCCTGGCGTTTGAGTTACATTGGTGAGTTTTGCAGTGTGGTTGGACCTGAGCTACCACTCCTCTGAGAAAGCCCTGTCCCCCCACACCCGCTCTCCCCAGGCAGGTTTTAACGCCGGCGATGGCAAGCGCTATTTCAACATTCCAGGTTCGCGCACCCATGATGTGGTCGATGTGGAGAGCACCACCAACGTGGGCTTCCCTGGACGCTGGGTGTTCCGCATCGATGATGCCCACGTTCAGGTGGGCAGCTGCAATGACTCAGGTGAATTTCTTTCCTCCAAGTATTTCATGAATTCCCAAGCCATCCATTTACATGATCATTGTGTCATTAAGACACTCAGATAATTCTCCCACAAAAAGACACGAAGAGACATTACCAATGTCTTCTCTAAAATTCAATTTCAGTCTTTAAAATTGTTGTTGAACAATTAACCATCTGCTATCCTTAATAGTTAAGTGAAACATATTTTTTTGTCTAAGCATCTGTGGATAGTGTGTTGGACACCATCCATCAGATACTGACTGATAATTCTTGTAAGTCTGAAAAGTACCTGAAGGTGTTGCTCCAGCTATGCTTAGGCCTTAGGTGTGGACAGGTGCCCATTGGTAAGGGCAGTGTAAATGTGAGACTTTATGTTGGCTCTTCTTCTGAGCGACGACACACATTCTCTCCTGAGCCGAAAATTAGAGCTCACATAGACGTCTCCCCGCATTCATTTTGTGGAGGGAAAAAACAATATGTTTTGACTGCGTTTTGCTCCGACTCTTTCCACATCTGAGAGAGGAGCCATTATATTGGAGGGTCCCTGCCCTACTTACTGTGTCATTGCTACTAGTAAGTGTCTGTGACTTGAGAGGCCATTGGACGTGATGGGGATTGATTTAAATAGCACTCCTTTCTTTTATTTAACACAAAGCATATTATCACTGGACAGGCTAATGGAATTGCCAGAGTCCTGCGATGTTCCCGATATAGGACAGAGCTTTTCATGGAATTCTGCTTATGAAGCCTAAAAAGGAAACCTGTTCTCAATGAACTTATGGGAAATGACATTTGGTAAGAGGATATAACCTGTAAATGTATCCTCTCCACTGTTTCTCTCCCTCCCTTTCTCTCTTTCTTCCCCCCCTCCCCTTTTTCCATTTTCTTTCTGTCTTCCTCTCAGCCTCCGTTTGCCCTCATCTTCGCCCATGTCTGAACGGTGGCCGCTGCATTGACGACTGCATTAAGGGGAACCCCTCGTTCACCTGCTCTTGCCTGGCAGGCTTCACAGGGCGACGCTGCCAGATAGGTGAGGGAGAGTTCCATGTGCTGTCTCTCCCCAGACACCCTCTCTCTCTCTCTCTCTCTCTCTCCTTCTCTCTCTCTCTCCCGGCCTAGGATGCGTGTTGCCATCCCCTGCGCGCCAGGAAAAGTGCATGTCTGCTTGTAAAACGGCCCAGGATTCCACCCCTGCTGCCAGGGGGACAACCCTGGAGCGGGGGAGATATTTCCTCTGGTCACATCTGCTTGTAATACACATGGCGAAGGGAGCCTTCCCAAAAAATGTGCAGTGGTCAAGTCATTAGGCACTCTGTCTGTCTCTCTCTCTCTCTCTCTCTCTCTCATTGTTCTGTCCTTCTTTTCTCTCTCTCTCCCTCTCTCTTGCTCTCACTGTCTTTCCACTCTGTTCTTCCTCTGTTCTTGTAATATTCCCCTGTGTTTACATCCCGTCTCAGGTCTGAGTGGGATCCTAATCTTAGGCTCTCCTCAGCTGGGTAGGCCTATTGTGCTCATGGGCTGTGTTTATGTTTTTTTGTGTTTGTTTGTTTGTTTGTTTGTTTGTGTGCTCCCTCATCTCATTGCCTCAGAGGTGGATGAATGCACCTCCTACCCCTGTCAGAACGGAGGCACCTGCACAGACCGAGTCAATGGCTTCGTGTGCCAGTGTCCAGCGGGGTTCATGGGCTCACTGTGTGAGATAGGTGAGAGCATTGTGTCACAGTCCCATGCACATTTGCATCAGTTGTTTTTCTCTTGCAATTAACATTTCTCAGCTATCAGTATGGATTAGTTGGATTAGTTGTGTAGTGTATGACTCATGTTTATGTACTGGTCCATGCTCACTGCTGGAGTAGAGATACTTAGAGCAGGTCCGTAGCCATCTCTGAGGTTGCCCTGCCTCTGTTTTCTGTCCTCCATCCATCCACCATCAGGTACCATTTCATTCTCTCTCCCTCTTTGAGCCTCCCCTTCTTCTATCCTTCCTTTTCTCGTCTGTTCTCCTCTGCACATCCTCTTTCCTGTCATCCACCAATCTGCCATCCATCTGTTACCCTGTCGTGTCATTTCTTCCCCTCTGTCCCTCTCTCCTCTCACTCTTTCTCTTTCTCCTCTCTTTAGACCTGTCCCTTCTCTATGTGCTCCTTTGTTTCCTCTGTTTCTCTTTTCCTTCTCTCAGTCTCCTCACTCAGACTGTCCCCCCATTTCCTCCCCCCTCTCTCTCTCTCTCTTTGTCTGACTCTACATTCAGACTCTCCATCCCATCCTTCTCTCTCTCTCTCTCTCTCTCTCTTGCTCTCCTCCTTTCCCCTGGGCTCTGGTGTCTGCGCGCTCCCTCGTTCCCACACTCTGGCCTGTGGAGATGCAGCGGCCCTGCTCTAATACCTTTCACAGCCAGCAGCGCATACTTGCAGGGTGAGGGGAGCCCAGAGAAGGATATATTAATCAGCTGAGTAAATATACCGTGTGTGTGTGTGTGTTACCTTGTGCACATATGTGTGTGTCTGTGTCTGCATTTGTGTGTTACTTTGTGCATATCTGTGTATTTGTGTATGTCTGTACACTTGTGTATGTATGTTGGACTGAGTGCATGTGTGTGTGTGTGTGTGTGTGTGTGTGTGTGTGTGTGTGTGTGTGTCGGTCTGTCGTGCACGTGTGCATCTGTATGTGTCTCTGCATCTGTGTGTGTGTGTGTATGTGTGTGTGTATGTGCTTATGTGTGTGTCTGCCTGTGTGTGCATGTATGTCGTTGGCAGACATTGACGAGTGCCAGAGTGATCCATGCCTCAACGGAGCCGAGTGCGTGCAAAGTGTGGACAAGTTCACCTGTGTGTGTGCCTCAGGCTACACAGGGCTCCTGTGTGAAACAGGTGAGTGTGGGTGCCATGGATACCCTTACACACACACACACACACACACACACACAGATCCAGCCCATGTAAAAAGGCCATCCAATTCCTCTCCGGGGAGAAGAAACCCTGGTGTTTTTGCCATTGTCACAATGCATTTGGCAGGTGCCCCTTTGACCACCTCCACTTAATGAAACAGGCAGTGGCAGTGGAGTGCAGTGGCTCTCTTTAAGGACAAGTGCCCAGAGAAATGAGCCACAGACTGTTCCTTGAATACGAGTCGTTAAAGAGGCTCCAGCATCTGACCTGCTGGATGAAAAGTTGCAAGAAAAAAAGCACTAAAGAAAGCAGAGAGACAAACAGGGTGGACTTTAGTAACCAAAGCTCATAAAAGCGATCTCTTGAAAATGTTTGCCATCAATATGGTTTCGGGAGCAAACATGGGTGACCTGGTTTCCCCTTCGCTTCGTTACGGTCCTCGGGCTGTCCGGCCGAGGGTTATTGGTGAAACTTGAGACCCTGCTGGAGAAATGAGGTTGGAGTGTATGTGTGGAGAGTGGTGTCTGTGTATGTGTGTTTGTGTGTGTGTGTGGGGGGGGGGGATATAGGAAAGGGTCTGGCCTTGTGTTTGTGTCCCTACATGAGAGCAGATTAGGGATAATCTCGGACACCTGGAGGGTGAAACTGTACACCTGCACGAGGGAGGAAACACTAAAAGGCCGAAAAGGGTCCACCCCAAAAATGAGCTGGCAAACAAGGGGGATCAATACAAACCGCGTGACAAGGCCGTTTCCAAGGATTTAACCTGTGCGTGTGTGTGGGTGAGAGGGAGAGAGAGAGAAAGAGAGAGAGACAGAGATAGACAGAGAGAGAGAAAGAGAGATTAATACATGAATCAATAGAACAATTCTGTACAACATGCCTCCGAGGATAAACTTACATAGATCCTAAGATCCCAGAGGAATGTCAGTGAACTCTGGTGTGTGTGTGTCTCTGTGTGTGTGTGTGTGTGTGCGTGTGTGTGTGTGTGAGTGTGTGCATCTATGACACTAGAGCTAACATAGTGTTTGTGTGCCCCCTCTAGACATAAATGATTGTGAGCCCATGCCATGTCTGAATGGAGGTGAATGCACAGACCTGGTGAACAACTATACCTGCACCTGCCCTACCGGCTTCATTGGCAGACACTGTGAGACAGGTCAGTGTGTGTGTGTATGTGTGTGTGTGTGTGTGTGTGTGTGTACACGTCCGCCTGTCCTGATACACCAGCCCTCCTCATCTTTTATTCCTTTGCACTGTAGGGAAAAATCTGTCATGATAGAAAATGTTTACACAGTCTGGAAGTTTTCACTGCCTCTCTCTCTCTCCCTCTCTTCATCTCACCCCCCCCCCCTCTCTTTCACTCTCTCTCTCTTCATCTCATCCCTTCCCCCTCTCTCTCTCTCTCTCTCTCCTTCTCTATTTGGTTTTGGCTTCCTGTAATATAACTTTTTTCCAACTGGGACACGCATGAAACCCAAAGCCATGGGAAGCCCAGCAGGCAGGGGGAGAGGGTGGGCGAGGTGGTGGGTTAGGGGGTGGGTGAGGGGGAGGCAGGGGCTCCACACCACATTTTAGAGTGACCTGCTGTGTTTGCACAGAGCCTCCTGTTCCTTAGGCCATTTAGCAGGGCTGTGGTTGGCAGCTTGGCTTTGAGAGGCAGGGAGTGTGTCTGTGTGTGTGTGTGTGTATGTGTATGAGTGTGTGTGTGAAAGTGTATGCATCTTTGTATTTGTGTGTGTGTGTGTGTGTGTGTGTGTGTGCATGCAAGGCTGAGGTTTCAATGGGCGAATTAGTTCCATTTGCTATTAGGATTTTCAGTGGCAAGCCTCCCGACTCTGGCTGATGCGCCCAGGGCCCAGCTGTGGGTGGGACACCACCATGTGTGTGCCGTTGTGGTCGGCCTGCTGTTGTTTGTTGCCACAGTGCGCTGCATTTGAAATGATGTGTGGCACTAGAGTTGGAACGGGAGCTGGTCTGGGAGCTGCCGTGGAGAAACTCTCTCTGTGTGTCTCTCCTTCCTCTCTGTGCAGAGCCGCTGGTGGTGGTCCCAACAAACGCTACACCCAAGGCTGAAAATCTAACAGGTAAGTCCTGAGGATTCCCCTTCTGGGTCCATACAAGGCTTGTTCCATGAAGGCTAATGCTAGCCATATGTTACATCTTCACAGAAAGATGTGATCCTTCACAAGACAGCACTGACATTTGACACTGTAATCTGTTGTACTTCATGTGATAGAACTGATTGCCTCTTGTAATGAATCATTGTTCATGGTTGTCAGACATTCTGGACAGAATTTTCTGGCGTATGTGTGTAATGCCTGTAGCATAGCAATGCAGCCAACCACTGCCTGTGTATTTTGTGGCTTGTTAATCAGCCTGGTTGCCCATTGACCTTTGACTTTTGACCCTCTATAGCATCATGTGAGGGGGAGGACTGTCGGAAGTTGTGCGAGTACGTCAGTCCCGGGAACTACAACTGCACGTGCAGTCCTGGTTACTACGGCGAGGACTGCGAAGGTGAGACACTGGGAGTGAGTGAATTCACCCCACACACAGTGAGCAGGCAGTGAGTGACAGAGGCAGAGTGCAAGACGGGGAGAAGGAGAGTGAGGGAGAATGAAAGACAGAGGGGAAAGCAATTCCCCCTGCGTGTGATACAATTCATTTCAGTGACAACACAATCACTCCCTCAGGAATCTTTAGCCCCTCGTCAGAGATGATGCTTGCCAGTCAAGCCACAATTAGAATTAGATATTGGCATCTCATTTCCCCTGGTCTTTCTCATCCTCCTCTGTCATCTCCCCCGTTGTCTATGTCCCCCTTTCTCTTCCTCTCTTTTTTCTATCCCTCTCTCTCTACAACTTTTTTCTTCCTCTCTCCTCTCAGTTTCTCTCTCTCCCTCTCATCTGTTCCTCTCTTGCCTCTCTTTTCCTCCTGTCTTTCTCCATCATCCTCTCCCTTTCTCTCTCTGGAGTCTGTGTGTGTGTGTGTGTGTGTGTGTGTGTGTGTGTGTGTAGTGGGGAGAGTGGTGGAGCAGGTAAAAAGGCTGTGTTGGGTTAGCGTGGGCCAGGCGCGGGGCTGAGGGATGTGGGGCATGGGAGGCACTCTGCTCTGCTCCTCTCCTCTCCCACAGGAATGTTGGCATGACGCCTGGGACGAGCCATGCAGCAGTGACGGATGATTGTAATTATCAGGCCGACGTGGACCGCACCCTGGTTTACTGGCGAAGGCTTCAGCAGCCGCCAGGC
Organism: Tenualosa thibaudeaui; assembly: GCA_027481765.1. Classification (NCBI taxonomy): domain Eukaryota; kingdom Metazoa; phylum Chordata; class Actinopteri; order Clupeiformes; family Clupeidae; genus Tenualosa; species Tenualosa thibaudeaui. Next base: position 913,456 of record JAIFZK010000173.1, on the reverse strand, counting down.
GCTTGATGTTGTAAACAATTGCTTTATGGCACTTCTGCTTTTATTAGTTTACCAACAAGAGGAAGTGCCTTTGTCTAGACTTGAAAGGGGCCACAGTTTTAATGGGCTCTGCGCTGACGGGTGGGACTCCCTTTTCCTGAGACATGGGGCAGGTGTAGACTGTGTGCTGAGCCTCCTTTCCTCTTCTCTTTAACTCCTGCCAAAAGAGGGCCTACCTGTTTGTTTGCCAATTGGAGACCTGTGGCCTTGCTTTGTACCCAATATTAGTTCTCATTCAGACTCATCAAGCACACAGAAACAATAATTCCCAATTTTCATGTTTCAGTAAAGCTGCATGTCTGCTGCATGTAGGACTGATGCCTCCTCTCCTCCTCCTCTCCTCCTCCTCTTCTCCTCGTTTCCTCTCCTCCTCTCCTCTTTTCTCCTTTCATTTCCTCTCCTCTCACTTCTCTTTTCCTCTATTCTCTGCTCTTCTCTCCTGCTCCTCCTCTTTAATACTTGTTCACTCTTCTCCTCTTTTTCTCTTCTGTTTTCCCTCCCACTCTTCTTCTTCATTCCCCCTGTTCTCACCTCCTCTTCCATCCACTCTTCCATCTAATCTGCATCCATTCCTGCTCTTTTCTCTTCACCTTATCTGTTGCTCATGTCTAAAGGGTCTAGCACTGTTTGCTCTGTCAGTTAACATGACAGTGACACAGGAAGAGGCCATTTGTTGTGTTAATAGAGTAGTTAGCATCTGAATGAACTGTCTACAGAGACATTGCCCTGTGAGTTTGCCAAAAACTAAAGATAAAAGGTAGTTGGATTGACTGACTTCATCGTTTCAGCTGCACATGTTCTTCATGGTTTGCTGATGCATAAAGAAAGACTTTGCTCATATGTTCTCATTTAAATAATGCTATTCTTGTAATCACCAATGTTTATCCTGTTTAAGTCTCTCCAGTCAATGAAACAATGAACTGTTGTATGTTACAGTCTGATCACAATGAACCCTTTGGCTAGGGACCACAGGTCTAGCTTAGCTGTGTGCCGACTGTCCTGAAGTTGATCTTTTCCTCTATAACGACTGCTCTCCTTCTGCAGGGAACAATTGACCTTCTAGGTCTGTAATAAATACCATGTGTTTGACTATTGGAAATGATCAATGTGTAGTTGTGTAATCCTACACATACACATAATCACAGAGCTATACTCATAGATGGATATACATCACGTATGCATAATCGCTTAGATGAACAAGTACATACAGAATTGTATACACATAAACAGAGATGCACACTTTTACATCACTGCATGTGTTTGCATATGAAGTCATGCACAGCCACAAACGCATAGAAACTCCACACAACCTACAACCTACAACCTACAACACACACACACACACACACACTTACATACCCTTTTTTCCTTTTCCCTCCCCTCCCCTCCCCTCCCATGCTCTTTAATAGTATGTGAGCCATTGCAAATTCACACTACTCCCTGCTCTTGAGCTGAAATAACTATCCACGCTTAGATGGACTCTCTTAAATCTCCCGAATACCTTCCTGCCTGGCTCACTTGGAGCGCGCAGTGGAAAAAAGCGTTGGCCTCTCCAAGCAGAAGAAGGTAGCGCAACGCAACACAGAGCCTGGCCTGGGCAGACAGGCAAACAGGCAGGCCAGGGAGGCAGAGAACAGCACTGCTGCCTGAGCGACCGGGCGACTACATCAAAGGGCCGCCAGAAGAGCCCCATGCACCCCCTGCACCCGGCCAATGAAAATGGCTCCAGCAAAGAATTAACAGTCTATTAATTGCCCCCGTGGGCCGATCAGGAAAGAAAAGAGAGGGAGGGAGAGGGACTGGTGGGGAGAAAGAGAAGAAGAAGAAGAAGAATGAGAAGAAAAAAAAAATATGTTCCATATTATCAGAAAAATAATACCCTCCTCACGCGAAGCCCTCTACCCCCCAACTCCTGGGACTTCAAAAGGGAGCAATTTAGCAGTGATACAGCCTCTTCCTTTGATCCATGACTGCAATTATGGGGGGTTGGCGAGGGGGGGCGATGAGGGGAGGAGGGAGAAGTGAGAGCGCAGAAGGGTCGAGGAAAATGAAAACAGTCCTCCAATTTGTAAGGAAGAGATATGCAGAACCTTCCTACCTACACCGCTGTTCAGAATACTGGGTGGGAATTGGGAAGGGTGGGGTGATCAAAGCAAGAGCTTCACTCTGAATAGGTGCATACGTTGTACACATGGACACATACTTAGACACGAACGCACATACACATACACACACACATATATACACACTGATGCATCCAAAAAACATAATTTTCTTGTACACTCTGTGCTCTGTTGTCCAGCTCACAGCTCCCATTTTATGAGCACATGTGCAGGACATTTGTAAGCTCTTTAATATTTCTGCATCTGGACACTTAGACAGAATGTATGAATCAAATTTGCTTAAAGAAAGATAGAATGAAAAACATTTACCTGGTCATTGTGTGTGTGTGTGTGTTTGTGTGTTTGTGTGTTTGTGTTTTTTGCAGAAGAATGCCCGTGCCAGAACGGAGGTGTGTGTGTGGACATGAATGGCACCTGTGAGTGTCCCACGGGCTACACTGGCCTCTTCTGTCAGTTTGGTATGTGTTTACCTGACCTACTTAAGGAATGCGGCCCTCTGCCATTGCATCAGGACCACAGCTGCTGATGCACACCATCATGACTGATCCACACTCACACAAACACACACACACACACATCCATTCGCACATTTACAGACACATCCAACTTTTATGTGGACATACATAAACTTAATGAATCAGTAAATGCACACACAAAGACACACACACACTCATGCAAATGCTTTCATGACAGATGTTCACAAACTGTGTGTCAGAGCTGAGTTCAGAACCCTGCACATTTGCCAAGCGATTGAACACCTGGATTGTGCATTATTTCGATTATCTTGAACATGAATGCCAAGGGAGAAGTGACAGATTAGGCTTGATAGAACATGTTTACCATCCCAACACACGCACAGGCCAGGATAGTGCAACTACTCAGCCCAATGTGAAGAAACAAACTCAGATCAGCTCTCTGGCATAGACTGCATAATGTTTAATAGATGAAAGGAACGTGGACCTCTTCTAACAGTTGGATTCAATTCAACTAATTTAAAGGTGCCATTCACAAATCTAATCCCACACATTTTAGGTCAAGTTCAGCAATCTTATCCAATAACAGACCTTTTGGTTTCTGACCTAAAAAAAAAGCCTCGTTGCATTGTGCATGTTTATCTACAATCCTGGCTTTGTAAATGGCAAATAAACATAGTGGTTTGGGAAAGGGCCTTAAACTACCCCAACCAATCAGCCCGATGATTCAAAAGCACTCTACTCAAAAGAGTGTACTTGGATTTTAGCTGTTGAGCTGTTGAACAAAGATACTCAAAACATTTAATCAAACTGAAACCCAGGGGCTGAGTATAGCCTTAGTGGTTGTCTGGACCAGCGTCCATGCTCCATCTGCACCGCACACATGCACACGCTCACACACTCACAAATGCACAAACACACACCTTCTTTAAGTGTGTAATACTTTGTTTGTTCCATCAAAATAATCCACATAATATATATGAGTGTGTGTATATCTATATCTATATCTATATCTATATCTATATCTATATCTATATCTATATCTATATCTATATCTATATCTATACACACACACACACACACACACACACATGCACTCAGGTCTTGATGCTTGATGTTCTCATTCTGCCCTGAGAGTAGGGCCATAATGTAGGCATAGCAGCAACTGTTCTCCTCAATTCACATTTATGAGAAGCAGACATGATAATTGTATCCATGTTTGGCTGTCTGTCACCTGTGGTCACTCTCCACAGAGGTGACCCAGACCCCCTGCAGTAACAGTCGTCCCTGCCCCCACGGGGGACCCTGTCTAGAGTACGGAGGGACCTACCTGTGCACCTGCCAGACTGGAGGCGTAGACCTGGACCACAAGGACTTCTATCCCTATGGTAAGACCGAGAGAGAGAGAGAGAGACAGAGAGAGAGAGAGAGAGAGAGAGAGAGAGAGAGAGGGAGGGAGCATGCAGGTGAAAAAATAAAGGGAAAAACATTTGGTATAAATGATGTAAGATGTTTCAAAGAGGGGTTTTGAAAAACACAGGTATTGGGCTTGAGAGTAACAGCTGGCTATCCTAAATGTCACTTTAGTTCCATGCATGTCTTCAAAGAGCAGTGGTGTTTCATCCGGACTGGACAGATAAAACACATGGCCGGCAGAGAAATAGAGAGAGAGAGAGAGAGAGAGAGAGAGAGCCCTGCAGCAGTTTGTTCAGGTGCAGATGCAACTGGGCTCAGCTGTAGAGGAGCTTTTTGTGGGTTGAGTGATGCTGGGAAATAACAGTCTGTGTAAGTGCATGGGGATCTGTGGTGGCAATGGGATGGCAGAGTGCAGGCTATTTAACACACACACACACACACACACACACACACACACACACACTATCACACACATGCAGGACTGCATGTACTGTAATGTACTCTGCCCATATACACCCCCATACATTCATGCACACATACAGCATGAGCCTAATGAAGAGCCTTATGAGACTCATTAATATGGCATTCATGAATCGTGTGTGTTTCGTGTGTGTTTATGGCTAAACGGTGAGTCATACAGGATGCGGTGACGTTGGTGTGTGTGTTTTCCAGTACAGCCCCAATCGGCCTGTGACTCGTCGCCGTGTCAGAATGGAGGCTACTGCTATGAACAAGATGGAGGATACACCTGTGAGTGCAAACACGGATATCGAGGAAAGCACTGCGAGAAAGGTAAAGCGGAGTGTTTTTGTGTGTGTGGCCAGTGTGTGTGTGTGTCTGTGTGTGTGTGCACATGCTCGTGTGTGGCCAACCTCCAAGTGGAATTGCAGACACAGAGGGAAGTAATGACAGAAAAGCAGTGGTGCTGCCAAAAGCACTATCACTGTCTGTGCCTCATACCATCCAGCATGGCTCTGTTTAAATTACATGGGGCCATGGCGTTTCCCATGCTGATTTTTAAAGTCAAGTTATAATGGGTTTGATTTGTTTTGTTATGTGTGTGTGTGTGTGTGTGTGTGCACATGTGTGTGTGACTCTTTTTAATGTGCAAATGTGTGTGTGTGTGTGTATGCATGTGGGTGTGTGTGTGCAAATCTATGTGTGTGTCTCTTCTGCAGTGAGGTTAAGTGTGTGCGCTTCTTCCCCCTGCCGTAATGGGGGCTCATGCAAGGAGGAAGGGGGAAGCTACCGCTGTGTGTGTCCGTACAGATTTACTGGCAAACACTGTGAAGTGGGTGAGTACTCCCCCCACACACAACACACACACCACACCACACTGCCTCTCTGCTCCCCACGGTTCCCCGAGCTCGCTGCTTCCTGTTTGTGTAGGAGCATCTGTGTAGAGGCCTGAGTTTGTTTGCACTGTTTATGTATGCATTAGGAGTGAGTGAGTGAGTGAGTGAGTAAGTGAGTGTGTGTGTGCGTGTGTGTGTGTGCATGTGTCTATGTTTAGCTTGTAATGAAAGGTTGTGTATATGCCTTTATGCCTCTTTGTGTGTATGGTTATGTATGTTGATATAAGTGTTGTGTGTGTGTCTGTGTGTGTGCACATATTCGTTTGCATGTGACTCAGTACCTGTGTTTTGTGTGCAAACACATGTATGTATGTGTGTGTATCTGTTCAGCATACACGTGCATGTTTGTTTTATTAACACAAGTATTCTTAACCCGTCCTACGACACCGCTGTCCAGGGCCATGTCCCCACTGTGAGTTCCTCAAAGGACACAGCTGCATCTCTCTCTCTGCTTCTCTTCTCTTCTCTTCTCTCCCTCTCTCTCTTTCCCTCTCTCCCTCCCTGTCTCTCTCTTGCTCTTGCTCGTGTTTTGGAAGAGGAGTGTTTCCGCACCATCAGAGCCACGAGAGCAGCAGCAGAGCCAAGAGCCAAGAGGCTTTTCATCTTTTGGATTAACGTTATCCCAAACCCCTGTCCTACTTCAGCGTTGTGCAAGCACACACACACACACACACACACACACAGGCTCTTGCGTAATGATTGAGCTCCATGCAGGAATGTGTCCGGATAGGCGAACGCGTGCTGTGAAAAAGTACACTTATAGAGAAACAACTGGCTGGCCTCGGCAGGCCCTGGGAGAGGCAGCATTTGTCCTCTCTGAACTACTGTAATGTTGGAGCCGTGCACGCACACATGCAGATGCCATTAGATATGTAGAACGCAGAACCACTCCTGGCTCCTACTCACAATTCAAGTAATTAACAGTCATATTTGACGGGCTATTGCCAGAGGTTGCAGAGGCCTTGTGAAAATATGAACTTTTTTAGTTTTTGTTTTTATTATTGTTGCGCTTACATTAGTTTGTTTTGTCAGAACATTTGCTTCCTGTGATAGTCTTTTATGGAGAGCTGGAACACTCTTTGTGGTATCTCTCTTTTTCCCCCCATCACCTGTGTAACATGACCACATTATTATGATATCATAACATCCATGTCACAACACACACATACATACACCACATGCATACATTTTAGAAATATTCATACAGAGCATTTTAATGTAACATGTAAGCATTCTTTTAAACAGCATTCTAATACATGCATTCATTCTTCTAAGCAAAGCAATCCATCCTGACGCATTAAGTCCAAATCCTAATGCCTAATGCAACAGTCTCTTTCACACACACTGTCTCTGTTCTGCTCTGCTCTGCTCTGTGTGTGTGTGTGTGTATGTATGTTTAACCCTGTGATGGTTTGTGTGTAGGGAAACCTGACCCTTGTGCGTCCAGCCCGTGCCTGAATGGAGGCACATGTTTCCACTACAACGGCAAGTACAAGTGTGAATGCACCGCTGCCTTCAGTGGACGCCACTGTGAGATCAGTCGCAGCTTATCTCATGGACCTGATGGTGAGTGTGTGTCTGTGTGTGTGTGTGTGTGTATGTGTGTGTGTGTGTGTGTGTGTGTGTGTGCATGTTTGTGTGTGTGTGTATGATGTGTGTCTCCATTTTGGCAACTACTTGGATATGTGTTTTCAAATGTCTGAACTTACTTCTTTACTTATTTGTTTTACATCTGTGTGTGTGTGTGTGTGTGTGTGGGTATGTGTGTGTGTGAGTGAGTGTCAATCATCCTGACCGATTCCATGTCAAATGGACTCAAAAAGGCCCATTCCACTGGCATTGATTCTTGGGAATGTCTAATACAGTTCTCCTCCATTCCCAGTGTCATCAATATTCAGTTTTTACAGCCTAGGCTGTGTGCTGTGTGATTTCTTCCCTCTGAATCTTTTTATGAGCACACACTCCATAGAACCAGAGGTGTTCGCAATGTCAAGGTTTAAGACTCAAGCCTCACGCTCAAGATTGCCCATGACATAAAACCCAATACAAGCGAAGGTCTGCAAGCGACCGCCTCTCCAAGTCGGCTTTTTTTGAGAACTGACCAGTTCTGTAGTATTGAGAAAATGTCTCCCCCGATATAACAGAAGCTGCGGGATATTTCACAGTTTTGACGGCAGTTGTGAATTCAATAGAATGTGCCAAATAGTACATTACAGTTTGGGTGGAAATACATGATCTGCTTGTCATAAACAGAAGCAGCTTGTTCCACGCCGTATATCACTGGGTGTGGATTCCGTGCCGAGTCTCGTCTGTCATGTAAACCACACCGGATTCAGGATGTTTTTGCAGGGCTTGTGTCTGTTTCTTGCTGAAATATAATTTTTACAACGGCTAAGCCCTGTGTGTGGCATGTGAGCAGTGTAAATTGAGCCTTTATGAATTTTACCCTCTAAGGGGAAAAAGCATAACTTTCACAGCTCGTCTTTTATGCATTTCACATTTGAAAAACTGAGTCACGGGTGTTTGTGTGTGTGTGTGTATGTGTGCTGCATTGGAGCTATTGTTGATCTCCAGTAGAGAAGCCAGATTATAACTTCATCATGTCTGTTTCGCCAGTCTGTGGACTCATGGTTGCCATAGGACCTTAATCCATTCAGGCCTCTGATAGCACTGGTGTGGACTGTACTGTTAAAAGCAGAGTGGTTTTGTCATTGTGTGGCTCCCACAGACTTTGTGTATGACTGTGACTTTATGTTTATTGTAGGCGCTAAGCTACAGGGCCCAGTGCAGTCCCCCTGGTGCTCCCAGAGCCTACATGACGAATGTCTTGCACATAATTGTGCTAATGCTTCCTGACTGCTGATGCCAGGGGGCCTGTGCATGTGGTGGTTCACAAATTAGGATGTAAAGCAACCCATGAAAATGCTGTATTTTCTATTATGGTAATGTTTTATGCTTGTTGCTAGGTCTCTGCATTGTATATTTATCTCAGTGTAACTGTTTTAGAGAGTAGAATATATGTGTCTCTGTGCAGTATGCAATAGGCTGATTCATGTCCATGTCAGTGAGTGAGACACAAACGGCTATTTATTATAGTACTATGTAATCCCACCCAACATAAGTGATTGCCCTCCTCAGAGTGCTCCTCTGCCTCTGTGTCTCTGTGCATATGTCTTTTGTGCTGTCTTGGTGGGTGTAAGAATCCATTTACCCAAAAGTACACAGAGAGAGAGAGAGAGAAATACACACTTAAAGACATGAATGCAGACATGTGCGAACACTCATTCTGCCCTACTTTCATACTTCATACTAGTGTTCTTGTGGGGGTTTCACTGAATGTGGTAGAGCCTGTTTCTCCTAAAATGAACATTTGTTTTCCACAGGGGTCGCTGTTTGAAAGTCTATCTTTTTTACATAGTCAGCTGAAATCACATTAATTGGTCCTACATTTAGGAAACAAGCCACAGGTTAGGTTTAGCCAGGCTATGTTTGTGTGCCTCCCTTTCAGTGATAAGTTCAATGACCTACTGTGGTTGATTGCCTAGTTTGTGAGCATCTTTTCAAGTCACTGTAGCCTTTTTGTGTAACCCAATATGTACCTAAAGGAGGTCCCCCTGTACTGTACATCTGCCTGTGATGTCCCATATGCACAGTGTATATTCCAAGCCTATCTTCATGTATCTGTTACACTTTTAAATTAATATATGGAGGGCCTGTGTAAAGACCATGTGTCTGATGGGATCTTTGTTTCATTATTGTCTTTGTTTGACATATGTGAAATATGAGCATGTGAACCATGTGTGTGTGTTTGTGTGTGTGTGTGTGAGAGAGAGAGAGAGAGTGAATGTCTCCTGTCTCAGTTTCACTTTTGTATGTGTGTTTCCGTGTGTGTAACATCTATTTCACCTCCTGTTTGTGTGTGTGTCAGGAGTGGACTGTGGACCACCTGCTAAAGTGAAGCACGCCAATGTGAAGTACTCCTCCACTCTTGCGGGTGCCATAGCTATGTATGTTTGCCACCCTGGATACACCTCTGTGCCCCGTGCCACACAGAGCATCTGTGGCAGTCAGGGAGCCTGGAGCCAACCCCCCGTCTGTGAGGGTATGTGATGTAACACAACACAACACACACATGCTAACATCCTAACACAAATGAAAATTTACATAAATTAAACACTAGTGTACCATAATGTGACATATTCCCAGAAGTAGGCCTGAAAAGTGCACAGGCATTCATGTATACACACAGACACACTAGCACATGCTTTTACATACACCTACACACACACACACAGTTTATTGCCCTCAAACCTTACCCCACACAGGTTCCCATAGGGCCATTAAGTAAATGCAGCTCTGGCAAACGGGAGTGGAGATTATATGGAGGCGACTCTATCTTCTGGGAGAGCGATGGGGAGGAAGGATTAAAGCAAAGAACCGTGGAAGGCAGGAAGGCAGACAGACGGGTGGGAAGAAAGGCAGGCAGACAGGCAGGCAGGCAGGCAGATGGGTGGGCAGAAAGGCAGGCAGACAGACAGGACAAATCCCTCAATAATGGCATCCTTCCTTATCTGCAGAGATAAACGAGTGTCTGTCGCAGCCCTGTCTGAATGGGGGAGCGTGCAGGGACCGGGTGGCCTCTTTCCTGTGTGAGTGTGAGGAGGGTTTCAGCGGCCCGCGCTGCCAAACTGGTGAGACGGACTCTCTGACAGGCTGCTTTACAGCATCTGTGCTCTGTTCAGTGTGTGTGTCTGTGTCTGTGTGTGTGTGGGAGGGGGGGGGTGCTATGTGTACTTTGTACATGGATGATTGAGTTTGTTGTTTTGAGTGTGTGTGTGTGTGTGGATATGTGTTTCTAAATGTATGCATATGAGTAATGGTTGCATTTTTTTGTAATAAATGTGTGCATCTGCATGTTTCCATTAGTGTTTACGACTTTTTGCACGTGTGTGTATGTGTGTGTGTGTGTGTGTGTGTGTGTATATTCAGACATAGATGAGTGTCTCTCTGAGCCCTGCAAACATGGAGGCACGTGTGAGGACCAGCCTGGCTCCTACCTCTGCCACTGTCCACAGGGCTACTCTGGGCAGGACTGTGAAATAGGTATGCATGAACACATGGCCCTTTGTCAGCCAGCCGTCAGACAGTCATGTAACATGGCATTTTCACACACTTCGCTTCAGATTTTGCATTCATGTTTTAATGGATCAAGTCATATGATTTTGTTTGGTTGAGTGCACACCTTTTCCTCTCTCTCATCGTGTCATTTTTGATATGAAACACCAGTAAATACACCCACACACAAATCCCAGGCAAGCAGGCATGAAGCATTCTGAGTATTCTCATTAAGGCTTAAATAATGTGAGGGGCACAGAGCAGAAATCCAAATGAATCACACAAATTGAGACATGTATTCCTCCCTGCTACACAGGCACCTAAAGAGGCATTCCTGCATTTTAATCTCTGCTCATAACTCAAGTCCAAACATTTAACTGAGGTGTGTGTGTTTTCTCTCTTTCAGAGCAGGATGGGTGTGTGCCCAACCCATGCCTGAATGGAGGAGTGTGTCGGGTCTACAGGCGGACCCAACGTTGCGTGTGCAAGGAGGGCTTCTTTGGTGACCGCTGCCAAATGTGTGAGTTGGATCTCTCCTCTTGCTCTCTTTTGCAGAGGACATGCTGATGTCAACCCATTCTTCCTGGACTGTAGGGCTATGTATCCCTCTGAGCCATAGCTCACCTTTTACATATTACAGCCCTGGCACCAAAGGAGATGTTCAGTAGCAGGTTTGACTATGTTACACCATGGCTCCATTCTCAGGTTCAAGCTTAGTCTCTCTGGATGAAACCCTTCAGCTCTTTGAAACTGTTTAACTGCATGCATGCTGCATTTCCAGTAACTTTCAATGTCCAATCATGGTCCAGCAGGGAGTGGTAATGCTGACTTCTGATGACACTTGGTCTTTGTTGCCCTCTAGTGGAGAACCCATGTGTACTGCAGCCTTGTGGGAACCGGGGCTTCTGCCGCAGTGACAGAAGGGGGAACTACAGCTGTGTCTGCAAAGTGGGACAGACAGGCCGAGACTGTGAGAAAGGTCAGCTGTGGTCAAGTCATTTGTCAACATATGCTGCTGCTGGAAGAGAAATGTCAGAATTACAATGCAAATTAATTGCTTTCAATTGCTGTCAAAACTGCAAACACAAGTCTTCTGTTTAGATTAAAAGTGAAAGTGCCACGAGAACATTACCTGTTGATACAACAGGTCATGGAACTTTCAAGTCTAATAATCCCATTCTATAAAAATGAAAAATGCGTATCTAGCACCATAATACAGTGAAGTCCACTATGCCAAATAGTAGGTGTTCCTTTTGGGAAGTTTTACCTTTTCTGCAACCCCTTGTTTGGCTCATAGATTTTCCATCCTATGATCTAAAGTAATAAGTGTTAAGACTATTAAGAAACTTAGCCTTGGGCAGATGCTGTGTTACAAAAAACTTGCCAATAATGTGATCAAGACTTCTGCTGTTCTCAGACCTGTTGCCTCCATCTGGCCTTCGTGTGCTCCGGGTGGAAGAAGACGAGGTGGAGCTGCGCTGGGACCAGCTGGACGCATCCACAGACAGCCCGCTAAGCGGCTTTACCGTGACCTACGCTCTGCTGGGCCGTGAGCCGCACCGGAGGGACTTCATGGAGAGGCAGCACACCAGCTACCTGCTGCAGGGCCTGGAGCCTGGCCTGCTCTACAACATCTCCACCTTCTCCATGCGCCACAACGACATCAGCCAGCCAGCCTTCGCCCTCATACGCACACGTGAGGAACACAGGAGGGCCCATGGTCTTTCTCAGAAGACATGTTTTGATTTTAGGAGAGTCTGTTCTTATGAACACTACAAGAGATAATGTACAAAAAAACATCTCTGTGATGCAGGGACAAATAGCCTACCTTGGTCTTATGTATGTGACATTCATGACTGTCATGTATTTCAGAAATATATAAGCAATTCTATACTTTAATGTAGAGTAGTGGGACATTTTCATAGGTAGATATTAATGTGTGTGTGTGCGTGTGTATGTATGTGTGTGTGTGTGTTTTCAGGGCCACGGAAGGCAGAGCAGCTCCAGGTGTTGAACGTGTCCTCCTCACAGGTGTGGCTGCGCTGGCTGCTGCAGGCAGCTCAGCATGCCTCCGTCAGTCAGGTGCGCCTCACCCTCAGCCCGTCTGACGGCACGGGGACCCGCACAGCCATCCTCAACAGCAGCGTCACAGAGTACAGCTTTAGGTGAGAACACAATAGCACAATAGCACTTACATTTGAATATTTCTATTGACACATTCTGTGCATGCATTTCATCAACAGAAAAAGCACACATGCAGACACACATGTTCAGCTGAGTTACTCACTCACTCAAGTATGACTCATTCAATAACACCAGTATGAACTGCAGTATTGATTCAGGGGAACCAATTAATCACAGCTGACAGTTTTAATGGCAGAGGTAAGCTGTACTATCATAAGTGAATGGCTAAGCATTCTTTATGTCAAGGGCATTTCAGCATTTTCATCAACAAAAAGTTCCATCAAATTCCACTAGGGGGCTATGGTACCCAATAAAATGTATTGCTGCGGTACTGGAGTGTAGCCACTAGATGGCTTTAGAGAACCATCAAAAAGCCTCTTATAGTCAATCAATTCTCACATCTCGCAGATAAATAAGGAGTTCATTCAATTGTATTTCCTCCTTCTTTTTACCAGTTCCCTGCTTCCAGGTCAGATGTACACAGTGGATGTGGTCACGCAGAGTGGTGTAAGACCAGAGGAGCTGCCATCTACAAGCCACTCTGCTGGACCCCTCCTTGTCTGGACAAGTATGTCACCACATATAATGCACACTCATACACATTGCAGCTTATACTTTATGTGCACACACACATGCAGTCATTTCTACTTACATGAAGAAAGACTCATGTCAACATTCATGTGACACAGCATATTGGTATACACACCAGTCCTGCTGATATCATTAAACATTAACCTTTCTTTTTCTCCTTCTCTCTCTCTCTCTCTTTCTCCCTCTTTCTCTGTCCAATCATCTATTCTTCTCAGGGCCTCTTCCACCTCAGAACCTCTCACTGGGTCACGTGACTGCCACCTCAGCCCAGGTCACGTGGGATGGGCACCAGCGCAGCATTCCTGATGGGTTTGTTGTGAACGTGACGCGTGGCCTGAACACAAGAAGCCGCTACCTGCCCGATGGGAGATTGGGTAGCCACACACTCCGTGAGCTCAGTCCTGGGCAGCACTACAGACTGGCCCTGACCGCTGTGAGAAACACAGGGCACGAGCAGGTTCACAGCCTACCACAGCACCTGGCCTTCACCACCTGTAAGTTCCTGTTGCACGAGAGAGATTAGTGAACAAAGAAATGAATGAATGGATGGATGGATAAATGGATGGATGGATGGATAAATGGATGGATGGATGAGTGGATGGATGGATGGATGAATATCTTTACTGTCACATTAAATGTGCAGAAGAAAATGCATTGCACCACTGTTGTTGCAGCTCTCTAGCATTTTAAACAAAGGTGATGGGAGTGGTATGAGTTGTAATGCTGGCAGATGATGTTCAGGTTTTCACTGGGTGTGCACACTGTTGCAGCTGTTAGGTATTACTTCATGTTAGCAACAATGTCTTCATTACCTCCCATGGTAATCAACATTCGGGCTGCTCAAGGTGAAACTCGTTTGCTCGTCCAGGTTGTCATTACTCATTCACAATGTCCTGAGATGCGTTTCGCAGACCAGGCAGGGTACAGCAGCAGGACAGTACAAACAGTACAAGAAATTGATGACCTGGATTGACTATTGGTTGCGCCACACAGACGTAACTTCACTTTTTGCAGTTCAATTGAATTGAATTAAATTCAATTATATTTACACAGTACCATTTACAATCTTGTGGCGTGACGAACATTAACAGGGAGCACCCAAGAGCAACAGGGGCAAGGAAAAACTCCTTTGTGATTGTTATTCAAGGAGGAAACCTTGGGCAGATTATATAGTTCATTATATAACAACATTATATAGTTGTCTAAAGTTCTTTTAAGAAGGAGCCAGTGTATGGACACAAGAATAGGAGAGATTACAAGGTTTTTAACTGTTGGGCTAAATGAGAGTGAAAGGCCCCTGAGTAAGTTTTGGTGGTGTTCAAACATAAGAAATTATTCGTCATCCAGGTTTTAATGTCTCTGAGGCAAGCATCAAGTTTAGTTATTGGCATATAGTCATTAGACTTCATGGAAAGGTATAGCTGGGTGTCATCTGCATAGGAATGCAAAGTAATGGTATATTTCCTTATGACAAAGCCCAAAGGTAACATGTAGAGGGAAAATAACAGGGGCCTGAGCACTGAGCCATTTCAATTCAGCATGTACCACTCTACTTTAGTGTGGCATGATGATGCATTAGGAGCATATACAAACTGGATGCGACCGGAGAGGTAGAACCAGGCTAATGCAGAATCTTTGATGCCTAATATGTGTTTGAGACTGTGTAGTAGGATTCCATGGTCAATTGTGTCAAAGGCAGTACTAAGATCTAGTGAGATTAATATTGATATATGTCCATTATCAGATGAGGTAAGGAGGTCATTGAAGACTTTAACTAGGGCTGATTCTGTACTATGATTAGCTCTGAAGCCTGACTGGAAGGTTTCCTGGATTATTTTCAGGTAAGAAGCATTTTTGATACAAATGGGAGGTTAGATATGGGTCAGTGAGTAGTTCTTTTAAACTGGTTCAGCTTTGACCTTGGGAAAGCTGCCAAACAGTTGCCTTAAAGGCCTCTCCCTTTCCCACTCCCTCTCTGTATGTGTGTGTGCGTGTGTGTGTGCGTGCGCGCGCATATGTGTTTTTTAACTGACTGACTGTATAATAGTCATAATAGTATATATAACTCAACTATAACTTGATACAGGTGCACATGGCAAGAGTCAGCCGCTCACAGCCCAGTAGAATATTATTGAGTTAAGAAGTGATGTCAGAGTCAACTTAGGAGAAATTCCCCAGAGAAAGCCATTGGCTCCTGGCTTCCTCCTGCACCATACTGCAAAAATGCTTCCCATATGTGTGGCACACACTGTATCTGTTTTGTGTTCATCCTTTTGAGTTTGAATTGTCTGCTAGGATTGTGTACTAGGGTGGTGGCACTTCAGGATGATTGCTTGTGACAGTCACCATTGACAAAAGGCCATGTGTAAAACTGCAGTGCCACTTAAGTTTGAACGGATCAGTTGAACAGTGGCATGGGTTTGATCCCTGTTGTGGTGGCAGTTTTTTCTGATACTGGTGTATTTATTTAAATCAGAACATTTCCAAATCAGTTCATATTATAAAGGCCTCAGCCTCTGCAGAAACTGATTTGTGAACATGAATTGACATTGAGGAACATAAATATGTTTAACTCAATCACTCTGTGCCTTCTGTTGCTGTTTCTCTGACTTTTTACTTCTAGTGACTATAATCATTTGCCCCATGTCTTTATGACACTTTATAATATAAAGTTATATTAGTTATATTAAGTGTACTATTAAGTTCATGTACTAAAATTGCATTTGTGTGTGTGTGTGTGCGTGCACGTGCGTGCGTATCAGTACCCCTGGATGAGCGGTGGGCAAAGAGAGACAGGCTGACAGAGACCACAGATGGTCGCCCCACCGGCCGGCACAAGCCCCAGGATGTGAGTGTAGCAGAGGACAGGGAGCACTCAGAAGAGCTGCCCAGGTATGGTGGACCAAATGACTATTATCAGAGCTCAGTTTACAGTTAATAACTGATGAGCCCAAGGTCCTTCATGGACACGTACAGCCTCTGCTTGAGCAAGTCATTAATTACTCATGACAAAAGTCAATCTGGTCCAAAGGTCCAGTATCAACTCTGATCAACTTCTTTCCTGCTGTACTGCATAACTTGTAGTTACTGGTAAATTGCATGGAATGCAGTAAGGCAAACATTGTGTTCACAGTTTAAAAAATAATAAAGTATTGCTCATATTGTCACCTCTCAAAAATAATCGTCAATTTTTTGGAAAGGTTTAAAAGGTTTTTCAAGAATGACAAAAAATGTGATGATTTTTTAGATGATTTGGGCAAAAACTAAAATTTTGCCAACAAAAAAATACTTAGGCTATTATTTTAGCAAGGTGAAATGTGGACATCATCATGTAACTTGACGAAATGTATTGTTGTACACTTGGCTTTTTTAAAAATCATGATTCCTTATGAGATGATGTTTTCTTCTCTGTGCCTTCCCCGACAGGATCCTAAGAAACTGCTGCCTCTAATTATGGCATAATCAGCTGAGTCTGAGTCACGAGACATGAAGGCACAAAGTCCTTTGATAAAGTGATAAGACCCTAGTTTTAAAAAGCAATGCAATTCAATACTTGTTTTCTGCTTCTCTCTCTCTCCCCGATGTCAGATACACAGAGTTGATTGATGGCAGGGGGAGGATAATGGCCAAGTTCACCAACCAGCAAAGGAACACGATCAGACACCGTCCCAGTGAGTGCTCTTCACAGCGGACATACAGACACAGACATGTCTGTATGACACATTGTTGTCAGGCTCACTTAGAGCCTCTGACAAGAATGCCTAACATTGGCACAGACACCTTGATTGTGTTAAACTTAGGGCCCTAACATAAAGGCCAGGAATGTTACTGTTTACGCAAGCTGCTTATACATTATAACTATGTGCCACATCCAGAATATGTGGTCTTACTCCTTACTAAATATCTTTGAATGTGTTTGGAAAGAATGTCTCAGGTGAATAAATCAGAGACTCTTTACCACTAAGCATGTTCATTTATATCAGGGCCAGAGCCTCCTGTCAAACTGGAGAAAATGGAGGAAACCACCAATAAAATCAGCCTGGCCTTGGAGGTCGCTGAGGAGACGACCAAAAAGAAGGCTGGTAGGTGTCAGCTGTGGTGCAGTATAAAAGATGTGGGTGTGCGAGATCCATAGGTGGTATTTCTGGCCATGTAATTTCTCCCAGATGGAAGGAAGGAGGGAGTGAGGGAAAAAAAAGAGAAAAAGGGAGTGAGGGAGTGAGAGAACCTTTGCGTTGATATGTGTGTACCACATGAAATTCACAGTGGAAACAGGCATGCTTTACTGTTAATCCATCAATCATAGTTTCCCTCTTCTGGTTCACAGGAGGGTCAGAGGTTGGTTTAGTCAAATCCAAAGGAAAATTACTTCATAAAATATGGAATATAAACCACCAAACATGTGTGGGTCTGTAATAGAAAAAGGAGCTATTTGTGTAGGAGAGCTTAGGACAGCTAAGTGCTTTTATATATATAAAAAAATTAACCACATGCTTTTATTGGACTGATAGCAACAAAGGGGGAAATACAAGTACTTCTGGGTACGATTTTCAAGTGTTATTGTTACTTTCAACTCCAAATAATGCAGCACTTTGGTATAATTTCCAGAATCTTGAAATTGCTTAATTGCCGTAATTGCAGGTATGGCAAGTGAGAGCTGACAGGGCCAGTGGAATGAGGTCAGGAAGCAAGGGGGAAATGTAGAGCAGTGTGGCAGTCAGGGGCTGTAACGTGAACTGTGCTGTGAATGAGCGAGCGCTTTTTTACAAGACTGACTGCCGCTCTTAACAGCAGCTGCTGTGTTTCAGAGCTGCCCAGGGACTGCCGGAGCAGCCTTCCCTGTCAGAATGGGGGGACGTGCGTCAAGGGTGGCGACAGCTACAGCTGCGACTGCGCAACAGGCTTCAAGGGCAGACAGTGCGAGCTGTGTGAGTGTAACCTTTAAACCCACTCTCCCCGAAGCACACATGCACACACACGTGTGCACACACACACACACACACACTGATTAGAGTGAGTGCACAAAGGCAACAATATTCTTTCTCAGTCATGTAGAGCAGTTAGTGCATGGCAAAAAGCAAGTGTTATTACCAGCACTTACTTCTTACATGCAAAAACAGCTTCACTTGAACAGAAGAAAAAAATCACTTCACGGATGAAATAAGGACTTCCTCCAAACAGCTTCAAAAAATAATTTTCTTCGTAATAGTTTGTTTTTCTGTACTCTTTGTACCTGAGAGAGAGAGAGAGAGAGATTTCATTATTTTGTTTCTTCTTGTTTTGTAAACCATTTTTTTCAATTATTACTCTCAGTAGGCTTTGAAGGCTTTGAAAATGTTGTACAATTATGCAAATAGAGCAGTAATCAGTAATGAATTCATGCATCTGACCCACCCTTCCCTCCAAATGCATTTCGCCACTGAACATTCAGTTTGCCCTGGGTCCATTCTTATTTAAACGCTATTCCTGAACACATTTTTCAGCCAGGTTGAGAACTAAACAGTCCCCTCTTTCTCCCTCTCTCGCTTTCTTTCTCTCCGTCACCAATGCTGATTTCCCTGGCACATGCAGTGTCTAACCCCATTGTCTTCTATAATCTGATAGACTTTGTCTTTCATTTGTTTCCCCCTTAACTGGCTGCTCCCCCGTCTGTGTTTTGCTCTTGTCTCCAGCCTGCCAGAAAGTGCCACACCCCTGCACCCGTCTCTATTCAGAGACAAAGAGCGTGCCCGTCTGGGAAGATGGAGTCTGTCATTACCTGTGAGTGGAATGACATTCATTTACTTTTAAATTCTACAGCAATAATTACATTCCATATATTTCTAAGATGTGCTGTATATGTAAGAATATATTCTTACAGTATACAGTGTTTAGGAGAACAATATACCGGTATAAGTTAAACTTCAAATCTGACTGATAGCCACTTTCCAGTGTAACTGAGAGCACTCTTTTTATTGAGCAGAACTTAAATCTGACATTCTGTATACTTATATAACAGACATTTTGTGCAACTTGTTTTTCCCAGGTACAAGAGAACTTATAAAGTACAACAAGATGTTTGTTACAGAGAGATTTGTGAGCCTCAACTGCCAAAGAAAACAAGTGAGTCAGTTTACAGAAATCAGAAACCAATCCAATAAAACTAAATCTAAGTTAATTTTTTTTACATGGACATCCTTGAAGAGCTTTCTAATAAACACAATTTTAGAGCTAACTTAATGAGAGTTTTAATATCATGGCATTCTGTCCCCACAGATAGAAGAACTCAGAGGCAACAATAGTGGTTAGTATATTTTCTACAATCAATATTCCTCATTCAATGATTCTCATATTCTCATGAATGATTCAAGTTGATTTCAAATCTTGCCAGTGTAGAACATGCTGAAGTATGGAATTATACCCATGCATACATTACTTAAATCCAAAAGTTGCTTTCTCAACTTTTCAGGGAGATTTCTCCAACTCAGACCTCGAGATTTTTGGTTTGTGCATCCATAGTCCCCACTGATGGCCTTCTCTCCTTTAGCTCTGCATTGTGTGAGGAGGCCCATTCAACCTCTGGACCCCTGAACTCTCAGACAATGATGGGTAGCCCTAGCAATGCCAATTTTTGTTGTTGTTGTTGTTCAGACGACACTGATATGGAATCCACACAAGGGGGTACAACTGAAAACTCTGATGGTGAGTGAACACTTCACAAGTTGACTGGATCAGAAGCATACCTCACATGTCCATGCTGACACATTTGTAAAGGTACTCTTGGATGAAGTGGCAAGTTCGCCCCTCAGGGAAATTTCAAAGTGATTGCCTGTCCCTATTCCACAAAAATGCAAAAAAGTGCATCTCATACTTCAATATGTTTCAATATACCATCCGTCTTGTTGTTCTCCATGAGCAATACTACATAAAAGATGTAATGAAGACTGGAAATTTCTGTCAGACACCAAACCTCTCTGCTAACTATCATGTAAATAGTGTTTATAGGCTGTTTTGTAGGTGAATATTTTAATAATAAAAATGTGAAATGTAAAATGTGAAGTTTTTCTCGTTATTTTTCTATGCTCTATTTGTACTTTATTTACTCAGGTCAGGTAACATTAGATGTTTAATATTTATCAGTTATCTGGAGAACTTAAAACCACAACCACTGTTTCATATCAGGTGTGTGTAATTCAGGTGCCACAAGATGTTACATTTAATTAATCTAAACCACATTTGCTTAATTCCCTGTATGTATACTTAGAATGAGGAATATTTGAGTCCCAGGGTTTACCACAGTGAATCATTAATTGTAGCTCTGACTAAGGGAACAAGGCATCTCTTTCCACAAAAAAGAAGTCTTCACTTAGAATAGTACTGACCACTTTGTTAATGCACTTACCATTTATATGGGTGTCAGGTGGGACGCAAGGCCGGGTAATTGCATTCACTCAATATTCAAAACTCAACACTCATTATGCTTTGTTACACTCAACATTTTAATAAGCTCAAAATGACCAGACATGTCAGATGTATCTGCTTCCACAGGAGCAATTAGGCGACTGAGTTAAGGCAAGATTTTCTGCAAGACTCTGATAACATGATTGCTCTTGCGATTAGGATTAAAATGGTGTTAACATGCTCAGGCATTCCAGAGAGATTAAAGAAAAGAAAAATCACATTCAGGTAAATGAACCTCAATGTTCATAGCAGATATCACACGGGTGCAAACCCCAGGTGCTCGATTACTGCTCAAACATCCCTGCTCTCAGCAATACAGGCTGGTTTTGTACCACAGGAGAAAAATATGGAGATATGAGTAAAAAATACAAGTTTTGGAGGATTGGAGCCATGTCCCCCCGTGGTTAGTACTGTCTGTCTCTCTTGCTGTCAGAGCTCCAACAGAAGAGCTGTATCAGCAAGGCTTACGAAGTCATAGGACATAGGACAACACAGTCTAAGGGGATTGCACTTTTTTTCTCAAATGAGGATTCCAGAACCGTCTACCTAGAAAGTGAAAGTGAAATAATATTACAGTTCAATGACTGCTGTTTGTGTTTGTGTTTGTTACATATCTATAATAATGTCAGAGAAAGTGTATCGCGTCTGATAGATAGAGCTTTGACTAATCACTGTACAAATGGCAATCATGGCTGCTGCAGCACTACTGTTTTTTGTCAATGTTTTTTTCCCTTACACTTTTAGTTGACAATATCATATATGTAAACCTAAGCAATCCCCACAAAACTTAACTGGTATGTTTGTAGTAGCCCTAGTATATGTGTAGCCACATGGCTGGGGTTTGTCCCTAGTTTATATGTTTCATGCTTGCATCCTACACTTAAATCACTTTCTGAGCAATAGCTTGCAAAGCTTTACCAAGAACAATTCTTTTTTTATGGCAATGTCTCACTGTAAAATAAGCACTTTGTGAACATATCTATTGTTAATGGTTTGACCGGGCTGTGTTCTTGACAAATAAAACAGGTATGATAGTATGTTTGGTGTGCATATTTATTTTTGAGGAAAAATCTTTGACTACACCATCAAAAGCCAGGAGTGTCCACAAACAATGACCAGTTCAATGCTGTAATATATGGTATATTCGTATTTCTAGTACCTGATTGTCTATATAAGGATATGGCCCAGTGCCTCACCAAACTCAGATCAGTATATAGAGCTCTGACTAAACTGAGTGTATCACATAAGAATGTGTACATGTGATATGTATATTCCTGTTCTAAATCTTACATCCATACCCAACATGAGGAACCAGAACTAGTTCAGCCTTGGAATTCATATGATGATAATCATCGATAAGCATTACTACAAAATATTGTTGGTCTACGCTTTTACAGTGAGAGTGCCAATGACACCAAGTGCATTCACATTAATAAAAAAAACTTAATATGCAGGTAGAATGATTAGATTCATGCAGTGACACATATATAATAGTTATTGCATGTTATAGTAAAATAATGTATACCCATAGTTTCATATCTAGGTTGCTAATGAATGTGTACTCAAAGAGATGAAAAATCCCAGAAATGTGTGCGAAAAATAAAAATATTTCATAAATGGATTTAAAAAAAAGAATAAAATAGTCCAAAAGAAGAGCTCAGGATGTAGCAGTAAAAAATCCAAAATATCTGAAATATCTCTTCTCTGTTGTTCTCATCTGTAGTCTTTGGGTCCAATAGCTCCTGTATCCTGTGTCCATGTGCACATTGTCCAGCGTCCAATTTCACTAAAATTCTACGTCCAGTGTCCAATTTCCTTTTACTTGAAAATTTAACTAAAATCACCCCCTTAAATTTAAAGGGTAGGTTTGGGTTGTTTTTTTACATCTAAAGCCATGTTTTCCGCTTGTTTATAATGAGATACAGTGGTTAAGATTTTGAAGAATGCCTCTGTTTCGAGAATTTTCATTTAATTTAATTTCCAAGCATTACACTTTTATTTTTAAAGACGTGAAACTCACTGAGTGGTCAGCAATGTTCACTGATGCGCTGACACAAAAATTGCTGCAAAGTATGGTTTCCAACAGGCCTTCAATTATCCATTCTCAACCTATCACATCCATATGTAAACTTCTGCAGTTGTGTTGAAGCAACACAAACTGATGGAAGTCACACTTTTCAATGATTTTTGTGTCGGATTATCAGTGAACATTACTGACCACTCTGTGAGTTTCACATCTACAAATGAAAGTTTAATGAATTTAATGAAAGAAAGATTGCAGCGAGCAAGGCACCTATGCAGCCATTCCATAGGTGGAGGGGTGCTACCACAACAACCAAAAATTCTTGTAACAGAGACATTTGTCAAAATTTTAATCTTAACCATTGTATTTCATCATAAATGATCAGACAACAAGGCTTTAAACGTAAAAACCTCTCCTTTAACCTGAATTACCCTTCTAAATCAACCTCTTAGGTTTAACCCAGACACTTACATTTTGCCCAAATTAGCCAGTTGATTCAGGTTAGTCTTACGTATCCAAGTCACACCTGGTCCAGTGAGATTATGTGCACCCGGAGAATTTTACCTTTCCAGTGAGTGCATTGATCTGATTCAACTTTAAATACGAGAAAAGAATGTTTTACCCGATCATTCCTTATACTCCACCAATTAATGGTGCCAATTTATGTTTCTTTGCACTTCAGGATGTTCGGTAGTGTAGTGCTTTTCCCTTGGTCACACGGGCGACAAAAACACAGATCCAGGAGCACAGTGAGCGTTTAATCTTAACATCAGTTTTTCACCCTTGCTTCATGTTGCTGACTCTTTTTACTGGATAACATCAGGGAACAAGCCAAAGTCTTTTCAATATGAATAGCAAGGAGAGACAATGACTGAAGACATTATTGACATGGTGTCAGTAGTCCTAATCAGAGCCGAAGAGATGCACACTGCACAGGCAACAATCATAAGCCATCACGTTAAGACCCATCAAACGTCATGTAACTACCTCCACCCATGTATATATCCACTTCACACGATTTAAAGTGCATGATCATCTTCCCTGCCACAGTAATAAAGTTGGCATACTGCTCCTGGGCGAGCATAATCTTGGCAAAGATTTTTAAAATTATATTTTTGGAGGGCATTTCAATGTCTGACGTTTTAATGGTAAATAAGATCTCACCAGCAAGAAATCAGCATCCAAGAGTACCTGACTTTGATTCACTCCGGATAATCCCTTTAAGTCTTGTTGTAAGACATGGGTGAGTTTTGTATTACCTGACCAGCACGGGTGGTGGCATCGGGCCAAGATGCAGTGCTGGGACCGGAGTCAGTACTGGGCCAGGTTGATCACTACATAAGAAAAACACTTGATGAGTATACAGGTACACTTAAAGTCACACAGATGGTAAGAACTGATAAAATAATGTGAAAATATCTCCAGTGTTTGGTTTCTTACAATGGGACCACGGTAGAACCACTAAGACTGTGTCTGACGTGTGTTCTGGACTTTCAGAGCTTGCAATTGCATTAACCGTACAGACATGCATAAAACGCCAGTGAAAACATTCATGAAAAACATTCTTGGCTGGGAAGGCAGAGGAACCAACAGCACAGGAGAGACCCTTGCTGATGACATAAAATGCCAAAATATCCTGAACAGCACCACTTGTCCATGTTCAGCATCCAGGTGACCCTGCAGTACAGAGCTAAGTTATGTATTATAGAATTGTGCATACTTGGTACAATGTTCTATCACACATAAAAGCACATGCCCATGTGTGCTCTGAGAGGCCTGGGTGTCGGTCTCCACTTGCACCTGTGGATGTGATCTGCTCTCTATCCAGGATTTATACAACAGGCGATGCATCAGAAAGGCCAAAAGAATCAGTATGGACCTCAGCCATCCAAGTCATCAGCTGCTACCATCTGAAAAGCTATATCGAAGGTTTAAGGTTCGGACCACCAGACTCCAGAAAAAAAATTTCCACCAAGCTGTAAGACTTATGAACACGGAACCTCCCCTCATACACTTTCTCTCTCTCATACTATTTATTTATTTATTTATTTTAAGTAGCAAAACCACAAGAATTTTACTCTCTTATACTAGTATAATGAGATGTAATAAAGACAACCTTGAATCCACCGATCATTTTGACTGTGGTCTCCATTGTCACATGGGTGGGCCAAGTGATGCCATCTCCATTACCACCTTGGCTGAAGACGATAGCCTATCCCTTACGCGATGTCACTCCTCTGTCCCAACTTCAAAGCAGACACGGTCTCTGGAAGGTGTATGTCTAAGTCCACAGGCTACCTGGACTAATGCCAATTTTGGGCTAATACCCATTGCTTTTGCTGTAGCTTTCTTTTTTTGAGCTAATAATTTTTGCTAATTTATGCAACTTAACTACATGTTTTACATTAGTATTTAAATATGACCATGTACAAATAAACGCCTTGATCCTTGAATCTTGTTTTACAACAACTGAACAAAAAAGTGTTCTCTGATTCTACTTTGCAAAACTAAAAATTCCATATATAAACATTCTATTATAAACATTCCCACATCCTACATAGTTAATGGCGCCAGGGCTTAACGTCACATTTTGTCCATGATAGGCAGTCATACCCCGAAAATGTTGGCCCATGTGCAGAAGCCTAGAATAACTTATACTGTATTTCTAAACATAAATAGGTAGAGTAATTTCAATGAATGCATTTTAAAGGGATTAATGCACCTGCCCTTACAAAACTGCAGCTGTGTGACAGGAAACAGGACACCACCTCCAACTAAATCTCTCAAAAACTGAACTGCTGGTCCTCCCAGCCAAACAAGCCATACATCACGACATCAGCATCAAGACCGACTCCCTGTCTGTTTCTCCCACCAAAGTGGCAAGAAACTTAGGTGTCATGATTGATGACCAACTGACCTTTGCAGATCACGTTGCCTCTGTGGCTCGGTCGTGCCGTTTTTTCCCTATTCAACATAAGGAAGATCAGGCCGTACCTAACCCAACACGCAACCCAGCTCCTGGTACAGACCCTGGTTATCTCTCGGCTTGACTACTGTAATGTCCTCCTATCAGGCCTACCAGCCTGTGCAGTGAGACTGCTACAGATGATCCAGAATGCAGCTGCACGTCTGGTCTTTAACCAGCCAAAAAGGGCACACGTCACACCTCTGTTCATTGAACTTCACTGGTTACCCTTGGCTGCTCGCATTAAATTCAAGGCACTTATGATGGCCTTCAGGGTGAATGATGGCTCTGCTCTCATCTACCTGAATTCTCTCCTGAAGCCCTATGTCACCCGACGACCGCTTCACTCCTCTAAGGAACGTTTTCTAGCATGGCCAACACCTTGTGCAGGTCAATCCAGACTCTTCTCATATCTGGTTCCGCACTGGTGGAATGACCTCCCAAGTGTTACCAGATCAACTGATACCCTCTCCACCTTCAAGAAACTTGTGAAGACCCAGCTCTTCCAAGAATATCTCCTGGCGTAAACTTTGAGAATGCACTTAACAATTTAATTTCTCTGCACTATTGCACTTTCAACTTAAAATAGTGCAGTTTCTATGTTAGCAATATGCACCCCTTGTTCGTTCTTTCATTGTGTTGTAGCTTGAATGTTATCCTCTTTTGTAAGTCGCTTTGGATAAAAGTGTCTGCTAAATGCCTAAATGTAAATGTAAATGTAAATGAAACACTGCATTCTCCAGTTTACAGAACTTTTTGGAGTATTTTGTATAAATGCCATTTTTGTGTCCAAACTATTGCATGTACTGCTGTAATACTGCAGTGCCTTAAACGGCCTTATACAGTGGTATACAGAAGTAGGTTTAGTGGGGAAGGTCACACAGTAACACTGCATACATCACATAGTTACAGAAAAATAAAATTACTTTTGTTCATCAAATATGTGGTTCTCAGTTTATAACATTTTAAAAACCCACACTGCCGTTTCTATATATGTTTCTTATATTGTATGTGCTAAATGTAGCCTCTCTCAAATGTCCTCTATCTTAATGTAGCACCACTTGAATCCATGGTGAAATGCTGTTTTATCTCAATATATACAGTCAAAAAAATATCCTGCCAAATATTTTGTGACTGATTTTTTTTTGCATGGTTTAAAACATATTTAACTTTTATAAGTAATTTATAGCCTATAGCTCTATTTGGCTATTCAATTCACTTCCAGGCAAGTGACTTATGCAAAGCTGGTAAATGAATTAGCCTAGCCTAGCATCAGTTAGGCTAGTTATCTTTTATTCAGGCATTCTTTTCGAAATGCGCTGGACATAGAAATTATGGACTTCTCCAAAAATTCACTGCAGCCGTTTGTCCCTAACCTCCTGTTATTCAGCATACTAAAAATGAGACATTGCTGTTCTGCCTGTTAGCTTTATTTTATAGATATTCAGTTATCTCTCATAGTTAGGATTTTGTGGGTTGGACACTAATCATATACATGAGAGTGATATTATACTGCATTATTGGGCTAAAGCCTTAATAACTGTATTATTAGACAATAATGCAGTGCCATCCGCCAGTGGCTCAAGCTTGGTCTATTTTGCGTAAACTTGATCAACTTTTTGGATTGGCCTGATTTCTCTGTTTATTTCTTTCCACTAACTATTGCAGATAGCAAAGGTTTCATAATTTTTTCACATGTACCACATAACTTGAACTTGTATAGACCATCATATTTCAAAAACAACAGGTAAAAATGGTTTTTTATATATTTTTATATATATATATATATATATATATATATATATATATATATATATATATATATCCATCAAACTTAAAAGAAATAGATATCTCCATCAAACTTCTGTAGGTTACTACTTACCTTGAGAATAGATTAGGTGCTATATACACTGCAGACTTCAGATACAACAGCATCATGCCACTTGCAGTTCTGATGACACTGCCATCATGGGCTGTAGCTTTCTAATGTAGGGGCAGTGGTGGTGTAGCGGTTAAGGAACCTGATTAACATGCTAGTTGCCTCAAAAATTGTGAGTTGACAAATATAAGTTGCTTTGGCTAAATGCTAAATGTAGATTGACAAGAGGATGAGTATAGGAGCTTGGTGGAGGACTTGGAATGCAGTGCAAACCATTTGCAATTAAACATGACCAAGACTACCCTATTGAGGGAGTGAATTGAGATTGTCAGTACATACATATGCTGGGTCTGCATCTTCACTGGACTGGTCTGTTAAAACTGATGCACTTTACAAGAAGTGAAGGGACTATTTACTGAGGCAGCAAATTCCTACTGACATTTTGCCAGTGTCCTGTTCTATGTTGTAGTGTGTTGAAGTGGCAACACTAGGAAGAAGGATGCTGGATGACTGGACAGATTGGTGAGTAACACCGGCAGCTATTAATAATGGAGAATGACTGCCACCTGACACCCCTCCACAGCACATTCTCCATACAGAGAAGCATGTTCAGTAGCAGGTTCAACATGTCTCGCAGGCAGCTCTTCGATGCCGCACAGAAGAGAAGGTGCGAAGTGAGCTTGTTTGCTTGAAGTCTCCACATTTCACACCATGCTGCTCTGGACTGCTGATGGGACATTTTTATCCACCCCAGAATACTTTCTAATCTTGACAACATGGACAATATTAACATATCTGACTAGTTAACAACTTTATCCTTGAAGTCTGTTTTTTCTATTATTCTGTTCAATACAATTCAATTATATTTATTCTTCACCTTTTACAATAGTATTGTCTAGTGAAAAAAAGTTATGGCTGGACACTATGCTGCCAGGCATAGTGTTAACGTCAAGGAGTGTGATCGATCACGGTGGTAACATTGGGAAGGTCTAGTTATTCTATTTCTATTATAAATGCAGTTAAGGACTGGAATACTGTAAGTACTATTCTACATATTTCTGATCCTACATCTCCTTGCAGTAAAGCAGGGCTCGCTTTCCCTGCATCCTGCATTTTCAACTGCATCCATGTCATTGATTATGTGCTAATTTGCATACATTTCAGACATAGAAATTTGAACATTGGTTAGAGTCAGGTTAAAAATTCCTAAATTCAAAAGCAAGTAAGCCTGGGAAGTTTCATGGATATATGTGATACTTTGATTTTCAACCCTTATCACCTGCTTTGGCTATGGAGGTCTGTTATTATGGTAATTAGGAGGCTTACACTCACATTTGAGCCTACAACAGGTTTGAATTAAGCACTTTTAACCACCCTTAAACACCCTTAACAAAAACTATGAAAAATTAACGATTTGTATTCGCAACCTTAAATAAACCCTTTTTCTGAAATTCTGCCCAGTTTAATATATTTTCTCCATACCCATTAGATTTGGCATGTCCCAACTTCCTCCAAACCATGTCCTGTGCATAGTTTCATAATGCATTTCAGTGGCATAGACACCTTGATTAATGGGGCTGAAACAGATAGTGCATCTCAAAATGTTCGGTGTTAATTTTCAATTTCACATTCAACATAGCTAGACCTTAGAGCTTCAGCAGACGCAACATTATGCGAACGCGCCCGTATCCCAGCCATCTATGCGTGCGCGCCCCCAGTTTCTAGTGACCCCCCAACCCCACCTTCCTACAATGAAAACTGAGATAGCAGGGGGGAGGGAAAAGACCATGAAAGGAGAGAGTTGGATGATAGCAACTTTTCGGGTCATTCTCTGCTAAATTCCTTTGGTCTGTCTCACTCGAAGGCTGACCAAAGAGTAACAGAAAAGAGGGTAAAGGTGGAAGGCAACTTTGCACACAGCAAGCGATTTTTTTCCGAATCTTGCGGTCTCCACACATACTGAACGAGCCTGGTAGCCTAAACCAAAGTTAGCTCGTCAACGTTAGCATTGCTAACCAGCTAGCTGGAAGAAAACCGGGAGAGGAAGAGAGGAGACAGAAGGCACAGTTATCTATCAAATCGTATTATGTTGCCTTTAGGACGGAGTTTAAGCTTCGGGTGACACTGCAGTAGTGCAGCTGCTTCTACAACATCGGGAATTAACGCAACACGCACGGATAACCGTGATGTCGGGGCAGGAGGACAAGCATTGCGGTGCCAGCTCCTATGTGTCCCGACGCTGGCCACATTCGGTGCTTTGGAGACTCGGAGGTTTCTTTTTCCTTCTTCTCCTAGAAGGGGCCTTGTGCCTTGCAAGTCCAAGCGGCCCACCGGGGACTAACAATAACAGTAATCGTCCATATGTCAATATCTTCCTGAGCACAGAGGAGGTGAAGAAACTATTAGGTAAGTAGATGTAAAATTCAGCTTCTTGTATTGTTTTGATTGAGTATGGCGACTGGTCATTACAGTGAAGGGGCTGCTGAGCGATGCTTAAGTTCACGTCAGACTAAATCCATCTTCGTCTGTAAGTTTGTTAACATTGGAAAAGTTAGAGCGGATGGCCCTTTGTAGCAAGAGAGGGTCGAACAGTGTCGCTAGTTATTTACATGTTCTTGCAGAGTTTACATTTCGAAGTGAATGTAGCCAGCAAGCTAACTTTTTCCTTGCCTTAGTCCGCAGTTCGCTAGCGTTAGTTGATCCAACAAGTGGTTTAACCAAACGCAGGGCCATACAACTTGTGTGTTGACTTTCTTACTATGCAGCACACAGTATCCCTACGTAAATTACATTCTTTACGAACCAAGGTCTACGCTGACATCGGTCCACCTTGGATATCATTCTTTGAGCGTCACCTCAAGTAAAACAGTAGCGTTAACGACGTAATGTAACCTTCAATGTCATTAAACATTCATTTAAACAATGTAATTATAGCAGCATTTCATTAACCATTCATTTAAACAATGTAATTATAGCAGCATCGGTAAGTTATATTTTACGATCACCAGCGTTATGATTTTTAATCTTAATTGTCACCGCGTGACTAACGTTAGTCCCTCAGACATTCGAAATGAGCGCGTGCAATGTGTCGCATTCCGCAACAAAATCGCTGTTTTTCATGCGCATCCAGAAGGACACGGGTTTGTCATGTTTGAATCGATAGCCTTGGCAGTGGTAAATCGGTAAAAGTTAAATAGGCATAATCTTATTTCGTTCTTCGAGGTCAAAACACTGCATTTCAGTGTTTGTTTATACGCTGAAGTTGGAGCAAAAATCACGGCCCTATAAAAAGTGTTGTTTTGGTTCCTTTTAGAGAGCGGATTGTTTTAGTTATGGATTTTTAAGGGTATTTCTCCATGAGATTAAATTTCTCTGTAATTCAATCAAATTTCTGTGGGCCAGATGCACATTTTGGCCTTATTAAACCAAAGAAAAATGGAGTAGGATGGCGCAACATGCCTTTTTCTTAACATTTAGCTTTAATGGGAAGCATATGCATGAGGGACAGGGACTACTTTGTGTTTTGGGCAGGAAAAGATGCTGCCTGCGCCTGCACGCGCAGTACATGTGCGTTTTGGGTTAAAAAACAAACAAACAAATAAAAAAAACATTGCACACAGTAAGGCTAAAGAAATGTTCAGCTTTTTTGTGTATGATTTACAGATAAACCCCCAATAACAGATACCTTGATGAACTCAGTGTGCCTGTGCGAAATTGGTGTCTTTGATTCGCTCTGAGTGTATGGAATGTTTTGATTGCAAGTGTAATTTCTTGCATATCCTTGGGAGAAACTGTTACTCTCTTTGATTAAGCTGTAAATTAATGATTGTTAATTGTTGGGTGTGCCATTACTCCAAGTAGAAACCCATCATTACTGTTCCGAGACTGACACTTAAGAGTAATGAAAGGTTTTGCAGACCCTCTCTTTCCTTTGGGAGTGTGAAGTTGGAGTGAGGGGGGCAGATTTTAAGATCGCTTCTACATTGCAGAGGGGTGCCATTATGATATGGGGGAGTAAATGTAATTTTGAAGAGGTACCCACAGATGAAAAATACATCAAAGATATTCCACTGCAGCTTTCACAGACTGAGTGTTTATACAGTCTATGCATATAGCCATCTCCTGTGTTTACAGTGATCTTTGCCCATGATGGATAATGTATTAGATCAGTCCCCCATTTTGTGAAGACCACAGACAAGTTTCATGCAGAGGCCCTTAGTATAGCTGGTTGACGACCTAGCCAAAAAGAAAAAACATTGGTCTGCCATATGGCATTCAAGCAGTTTTGTAGGTCATACTGCCTTCTTTGCATTAGCTGCGTTCTGCATTTAGCTTCATCTGACGGAGATCTGTGTCTAAATTTGGTGATTCTCATTATCTAATGTTAATTGCTTTAAAATCATTTTGAGTTTAGACAGTGTTTGAATAAGGTGGAGTCTAACTTCTCTGTGGCATGCAAACAGCTGTTTTTTTTTTGTTTGAGACTGTGTACCCTTCACTGTTGTCAGCTCAGTCATGTGAAACAACAAAGCCTATTTTGTGAGATGTTACAATTTGTTCACAATTTGCCCTTCAGTGTTTTGTCTTCTGCGTCATAGCTTTTCCTTTCAAATTCATAATGCAACCTATATTTGCCTGTTGGAGCCTGGAGCCTATTTGGAATGAATGGATTGTGTATGCGTGCATGCATGAGACAGAGAGAGTGAGTCTCTACATCATGTGTGTTTATGTAGGCTTTGTGTGTTTGAGTGTTTGCAAGAGGGAAGCAGTGACGCACAGATCAAATGGTTCTTGCGTTACATTTAGCACAGGAATCTTTGTTACATGAACAATGGAAGCTGTCGGTCTTGGAGGACACATCGTCGTTGTTAGCCTGGTTTTGAAGGATGACTTGGGGCCTCTGTGATTGATAGACAGGTAGGCCTGAGGCTGAAATGGAGATCGTCTCAATTGGATGCATCACAACTCTAAGACTAATAATGCACCCATGCCCCCTGAGAATGCCACCAGTGTTGACTGATGGTTGGGTGGTTCTATACACCTTGTGAGTGTTTATGCTTTTAAAGGCCTCATTCTAGCACATGCCTTGATGCTTGACTTGGTCTTTTCAAGTTTGTCATCTAGAGGGGTATTACTTAAAAGTCCAAAGTTTTAGAGTTGTCAGGAAAACTGGGCATTGCATTGACACATTTAGCCTCCAAAGATGTCATCGTGCTTTACTGTAAAAAAGCAAATTACTTTTACTCAGGTAGATTTCTCCAGAGCTGTTGGTAGTCTGTCAAAAAGGGCTGCATTCTCTCTCTCTCTCTCTCTCTCTCTGCCCCCAGCCTTCATCACTTGGAGTCATTTCCTCTGGCTCACTCTGGGGTCTCTCCAGCACTGTAATTCCTTTCACAGATCTTTATCTGTCAAAGTTGCTCTACATAGCCTAGCATTCCTTCACACTACAGCAAAACTAAAGACTAAAATAGATCTCTTGTCTAAAATAGATTTTTTCTCTTGTCTTCTAGACTTGAGAGCTATACTTTTGTTATACTCCAATAGTAGGCCCACACTCTCTACTTTTTGTCCTGTACTGTCTCTTTGTCTCAGTGTTGGAATCACTGTAAGAATCACAGTAGGCTAATTCACATTATAGTACTGTCATGAGACATTGCCAAAGATGACAGTAATATCACAATACAGTGATTCTGCAATACTCAGAAGGCTAGTTTATCAGGAATTACAATATGTTTGTAAATGAAGAATAAAAACAGGCCAACTCCTAAAAAGTGTGTACAGCAAAAAAGCTTCATCATATAGGCCTAGCGTTTTCTTCATGTAAATTCATGTACGTTTGAGAAGTTGTAAAGCCTAACCTGTTAGCCAATGGTGGTGGTTATTTAAGGCTATTTAATGTTTCACAAGCATCTGCCAATATGACATTTTCAAAATCTGGTATTTTGTCCCAATTGCTCTTTGTCTCCAGCTCTATTCTTTTGTTGAATTTGCAAAGAGATGTAAAGGAGAACTGGCCAGAGTTCTTTCATAAACATGGACTAAATGAATGGTGAAGCACAGTGCAATTTTTATGTTTGTGTTATCTATTTCTGATCCAAAGACGCAAAGACCCAAAGTGGCTTTGACATAATAGGAAACGCAAAAGAGATCATTGCCTTTGTCTAGAGTCAAAGTTGATGACCTGTTTTTGCATGTGTTGACGGTGGTTGCTAAAACGACGAGCGAAATGTATTCCACTTGTAATTAGTTTGGCTTCTACTTGTTGTTTCAGATTTGAACTCTGATTGGAGTAGATGAGTGAGGATCATGATGGACACAAAATCACGATCTTGACACAGCCAAATAGCACCATTTGTATGCAGAGCAGTGTTTGTGGTGTTGTGTAACCACATCATGTACAAGCAAAAACAGAACAACAGTAGATTAACATATTGGGTAACTCCACACACATGGCCAGACCATACATAACAAAGCTTCAAACCTGCCACTCTTACAGTTGTTCTCTACCGGACACAACCCATGTAAAGTGGACACAGGTGAGAAATGTAAAGCATGCCAACCATGGCCTGCCTGTTTGCCTTACTGGCTGGCTTGGCTGTGAGAGTCCAACAACGAGACACAAGAGGTGGTCATCCATTCTCTCCCTTGTGAATGTGAAAGGTCAAGTTTAGACTTTGTGCTATGGTGTGAGTGATCTACGGCAATAGCGACCCGTTCACCAAACATTTTTCTTGAAAATTGGAGGATAGTTTTATTGTATGCACGTATCATGGAATAAAAAAGTTAAATTGTAGTGGATTTCCCTGTGCTTTTTTACTGTGTAGCGTGTTTGTCATCTGTTAGCAAGTAGCCCATGCATTGGCTCAGGCATAGGGACAAGACTATAATTGGCATAGACATGGCTCTAGTTTTGGAAGACGGCAGTGAAGGCCTGCTACACAATTGTAAATTTCTAAATATCTATGTTCTATTCTAAAATGTTGTCCTACATGGTTTTAAAATGACTGCTGCTGGCACAGAAAGCATTTATGCCAGCAGACAGTCCTACAGCACAGAGATGGGACAAGACCAGCATAACCATTCATCTCCTGCAGTGTTGACATGCTAATTGGTCTGATACTACAATTCCCCTCAAGGGACTGTCTATGCAAACTGCTCTGTTTAATTATTTGTCATGATTTCTTTTTTTTTTCTATGGTAGTACCCTCTCACTCCTGAGGTATTCTTACACCTTGTTCTTTAAGGGTCTTTCTGCTTTAGGCTTTTAGAGAATTCCTCTTGATTGAGTGGTATGCAGTGATGAAACCTGACTGACGTACCTCCAGAAACACAGCAATGAGAGTGGTTGTCGGAATACTTTGGATGGAATGGAAAATCTGGTAAAAATGAGTCTGTTGTGTCAAGTGAATCATCCTTTTGGCACTCCAGTGGAGTCATGGCATGAGAGCAAGAGACACTAACAAAGTCATCAAACTGATAGGGAAGGCTGGCTTTGCTGTTTTCCAGAGATTCAAAGAGACATACAGTGGTCCATCAAAAGTAGTTTGCCTTGGCCTGTGTTGTGGACAGTATTATACTTTCAGTCCAGTCCCTTCCAGTGGCCTTCAAAGTGTATTTGTATCTCTGCCACCATCTTTAAGAATTGATGTGGTGTTCAGTCATTGTCTTATAACTTCATATAGCAGAATATGGGATCATAGGCCTATGACTTGTTGGGTCAGTTATAATCAGTTTGCCACCAATATGTTCCATCTGATCATATTATTTTCTTCAGGCCTTTCATTTCCATCTCCATCCTATACCCCCACCCCATTCATTTTTTTCTCTTACTGCCATTTTGCTTCCATCCTTTATCTCCATGGATTCATCTGCTCTGTGTCTGTTTGATGTTCTCCACTCCTGTGTTCTGTCCAAGTGTGGGTGTAATTTTTAGGCCAGTGTTCCTGTGATGTGGAACATCTCTTATTCCTCTTAGCACTGACCCTCATCCAAGCAGTGTCCCATTCATCTTTTCATCTCCATGCCTGATACTCTTAGTTCCTGTCATCCATTTGGAGGATGAGTGTCCATGTATTTTAGGGAGGTGAGGCTCTTTCTGCCAAGCCTGGCCTTATCAGTTGTTACCATGGCAGCAGGAGCTGATATTTATCACATTGTGTGTTGAGGTGGTCTTGTTTTTCTTCTCAGCTCCCCTGGTATCTTGCACCAGTGTGATCCTGACACGTTTGTGGATCTGTGAAAAGTTAAAAGCAGAGTAAGAAAATGTGGAGGTTGACAGTTTTGTTTAGCAAGGACTAATGCTGTGAGTGTGTTTATGAAGGATAGAGAAGTCTAAAAACAGATATGCTTTGAGTAGTGCTTGGCTTGAAACTTAAAGTTTCATGAACACTGGATGATTTTTGTAAGCACACTAATGCTTTACCGCCTCAGAATTATTGAAAGGAAAGGTTCAAACATGTTTGGGAACTGAGTTTTGCAGGTGTTCTGTGCAACTGCTGTGGGTAAATGGATACTGCCCAGGAGACAAAGTTGAACACAAAAAGATCCTGCCAAAGTATACCCAATGACCCTTGATTCAGCAAGTGAATCCACTGTTGGAAATGTCTATTGTGGTTTGATATTTTGTCTGAGTGTATTCTGCACATGAGTTCTGACCACAAACATTTTTTTGTGTGTAAGGGGGGGTGGTGGTGAAGAGACTGAAATACCCCCTTCTCTGCTGTACCATTCAGCTTGGCACACCCCCTTATGGGGGAGGGTGGCAGCTGGAGT
This sequence comes from Tenualosa thibaudeaui, assembly GCA_027481765.1. NCBI lineage: Eukaryota > Metazoa > Chordata > Actinopteri > Clupeiformes > Clupeidae > Tenualosa > Tenualosa thibaudeaui. The sequence continues at coordinate 877,081 of JAIFZK010000173.1, read as the reverse complement.
AATAGCTCTGCATGTGGTTGTAATTAATTGAGGGGTCTGGTGGCCTCCTCCAGAAGGTCAGACTGGATTCATTATCAATCTGCCACAGCTCTGCCCATGACAGACCTAAAACCCTGCCTCCTCAAAACAATCAGCTTTCCACTGAGTCTTAGGCCTGGGACCCCTAGCCAAGGTTAACCGATTCTTCAGATTCTTCAGTTGTCAGACTTTGTGCTGGTTGGGATTTGTGGGAGGGTGGGGGCAACAGTTGAAACAGGCCTGCAGGAAACTAATGTTCATTAATCAGATGTTAGAAATGAGCAATTATAGTTGTTGCCTTGTACACATAGCTAAAGAAATGTTGTCACCCTGGGATTGATCAAAGAATAGCCTGTCACTATTGATACGTGAGTTGACTTGATGTCGGAGTACCAGTGTATGTTTTGACCATTGTATCATGCAAATGTATGTGATTCCTGTGCATTTTCATTTAACTTATTCAAACTCACTTTGATGTCCAGTAAAGGCAGCAATTGCTGTGCCTCTGTCCAGAGAAAGCCTCTTGCATATCATGCCAGAGTCATGTCATATATCAACTGTTAATTTGCCAAGCTTCAATTTCCGTCTGTTTTGTCTGAGCCTCTGGTCTTAGCATGGCTTGATGGATCCGCATGAGATGTACACTCTGCCACAGCCTGGGCAAATGGGCCAAGGAATTGAAAGTGCATTTGATACCTCAGGTTACCTGGTTCCATTCAAGGGACTGAAAAGCTGTTGGCCAACATAGGTGCCTATGTTTAAGCTGTTTCCTTTGAACGGGGGTTTTTGGTGGTTGAGAGTCAGCCCTTGGGTTGCATACTTTTGTGATTCCTTTCCTATTGGAGAAAAGGCTTTGGTGTTGACTTTGTAGATCGCCTGAATGAGTGCAACATTGGCAGGAATGTTCTTTGGTCTCACAAAGGATTTTAGCTTGGATGGGGCATATCCCTCATGTTTATAATCATTGTCTGTACTCACAACCTCAAACCATATAGTTACTGGTTGGCCTTTGAGATTAGAAAAATAATGGAAGCGAGAATGTGGGAAATGTGAATGTTTTTTTGCAACACGCCCCCCAGGCAGAATTTTTTCTGCATCATTGACACTTACTGCTCTCTGAAGCAGAACCCTCTCCCACAGGCTGGGGTGTCTCCTATGTGGACCTGACAGGGGTTCACGTATCTGTATGGGTCTCTCTGGGACTGGGAAGGCCCAGACATTCATTTTTCCAGGAACTACACAAATTTTCATCAAGGGCCCAACTATGTTCCAGCACCTGTTTGGCATCTCTTTGTCATTGGCCCACATTTTGTACTCAGTATTTGTCAAAGGTGCTAGAGTGTTTCAGTAAAACATTCAAGGGTGTTGTTCCAATTTGAAATCCCATGTGCTATGAAGTGTCCTTCATTTGAAGGGAGTGGACAAAGGACTCACCCTCAAAGGGTACAAATAGGCAAATGTCTATGTCAAATGTCTTTCTGTTGATCAGAGAAAAGGGAGGTCAGTGAAAAGATGCTGATATGAGTTGAAAGGCATTGTTTGATAAACCAAGTTTCGTGATGGATTGAGTTCAGGTACTCATGGCTCAGAAAGTGCACAATGGATTCTGCAGACTTCAACTCCCTTCAAAGGCTTTGTCTTTGTATTATTCTTGTTGTGTTTGGTGGTTGGCTCTGGAACAAACCCCCTGATGACAGTCTCCATAGTAATTGAGGAGGGAAGAAAGTGCTATGGACATTTAGGACTTTGAGACATGGCTCTCCTCAGTCATCTGTCTGTGTTGTTGGGTAAATGTGTCAAGGGATTGGGCTAAGCGTTGGGAAACAAGTACACCTGTGTTTGATTAGGTTTGTAATTTTTTTCCTGCCAGGTACTTTCAGCAAACTAATAGTTGTAACAAGTTGTATGTATGTTTCCTATTGCCCTGATGATATTTGCAAGCAGAAAGAAGAAAGAAGAAAGGAGAACAGTCAGAGAAACACTGTCCTGATGAGGTGGCAATGGGGTGGTCTCTGTAGTGTGTGTGTGTGGCGGGGTCAGCTGATTATTTTTGCACATGTCACGGCCTGGTGACCAAGACTGTAAATCCTTCACTCAAGTTGTGCACTGTTTGCACTCAGACAGCCTTCCCCCTCGCTGTGACCGTCACTGCCACTAACAGATGTGCCTGGGTTTCCTGTCCCCTTGCTCCCTTAACAGTTTTGAGGTCGCACTTCTCTCATAGCCAAAAGAGGGTACTTTGCATAGTTATCTGGTTGACTTGAGTTTGTATTCCAGAACAGCCGAGGTTCTTGGAGTGACTAGCCCCTTGAGAGAGTTCCCTACATACCCCTTCTCAATGTAAGCAAACAAGCTCTTTGGCATCTCTAACTGTTGTTGTCATGGCATCGCGGATTCCTTCCATGCTGCACAGAGGGCTGCTTCACAAATAAGGCTACACCTGAAAATGCCAAGGACCTAAAAACAAGCACAAGAAAAGGACATTTTAATATGTAGGCCTATGTTTATATTTGTGTATGTGTGTCTGTCTGTTAGTTCAGTTCATAATGCCCAGCTTGTTGGTGCTTGCTGTTCCATGGAAGATCCATCAGCTGCGAGTGGGGCACAGAAGGCACTGGAGTGATCTTGAACTATTTGCTCCTGACAAATTTGTCATGGTGGAAAGTAAGCATTGAGTGCACGTCACACGCCATCTCCAGCTTACCGTGGTAACACAAATACCCCTGCAATTGATTGACAGGGAACTTAGAAACTGGCTTCCCTCACCAAGTTATTCAAGAGAACCCTGTTTTTATTTTAGCCCTGCCCTATTCAAAACAGTCCTTTCAGTTTTTTTCATTTGCAGTTACATTGAACTGCCATATCTTTGCAAAACCTCTTTGTGACCCTGCCAGTTGTTAAACTCGGCAGTAAAACTAATTAAATTAAACAAATCAAGCTGGATCTTTGCTAAAGCCACAGGTACTTGAGCTGCAGTTTCCACACAGCATGCTGTCTGGCACAACACAGATGATGTTGCATAGATCGCCATTATGCCAGCTACAGCCTGGTTAAGCCCTGTAGCTGTGAGATACAGAGAAGCACAAGGAGAGCAACTGGATGAAAGAAGCTGAAAGCCCAGTAGAATGTTTTGAAATGAAAGAAGGACTGTGAATAGCACCGGGGTGATTGTCAGTAGCATTCACTTTTTTTCTTACCACTGGCTCTCACTAAGGTCCTTGGCATTGAAAATTGGTGCCCCCACCACCACCCCCTACACATTTTTTCCCTCTCTTTGCCTTCTCTCCAGGGGCTTTTGTCCATTGCCATGCAGCACTTAAAGAACAGCCCCCCCTTTCCCCTTTTTCAGCAGCTCACATGCTCTTCAAAACCACATTCTGTATTCATAGTCTCTCAAACCTGCAGATCCTCAGATTTTTCTTTTTACTCATTCAGATGTAGAGGAACAGATGCATGTCTCTTGAATCTCATTTTGCCTAGATGCCATTGAAGATCAGCAACATATTTTCTCTGATAGCACTTAAAGGCAGACATTCTGTTAGAGGAGTTTTACTTGATGAAAGTCGTCCTGTTAAGCCAAACACACACACTCTGCATTTTGGTAAGATCCGGGGGAACCCTGGAAACATCAATATTTGTCTGAGGAGTGCTTCGCTGAGAAGTTACAGTCAATGTTATTACTCCTCTATTATTTTTTGAGTGCCTCCTCACTTCATGACCTATGGCACACTCAAATATCTGCACAACAAACAATCACTTCTTCTTTCCATATATTTGGGATCCCAGTGTAAATTAAGGAAATGTGTGTACAAATATAACATGAGTCATGTTTACTCTAAAGCTATTGACCCTGGTCAGGACAAGCCCTGCCCAGGCCACTGGCAGTGAAAACACACAGAGGAGAAGGGCCAGCAGTGTGTAGTGCCGGCCTGTCCTGTTTTCCCATCAAGGGGAAGGCCCTCTCCTGTTCGGAGCTTTGGGGCCGGCCCGTCCGTGTTTGGAGAGTAAACCTGGATGTGTTTCTGTTTGAGGGCTCTTCCAAAGGTGCATCTTTCAGCAGAGGTGAACCTCGGCTTTGTCCCTGGAGCCCTGATCCACTGATATTTTGATATTCTCCTGCTGCCATCATCCTCCCTGCACCCACAGGATGGACTTTCTAAAGTCTCAGTCTCTCTCTCCCTCTCTCTCTCTCCCTCTCTCTCTATGCCTCTTTTTTCATACTTTCTGCTAAATGAATTAAAGTGCGTTTTAACCTTGGAGCCTCTCATTCTTACTTGCACTCCTCTTTTTTGTTCTCTTTCTATCCCCTCAATCCTCGGGCAATTGTGTTTGTGTGCATCAACTATAGCGCAGACAAACAAAAGGATCTGGTTTTAGAAGCGGACATGTCCCTTGGGTTAAGTTGTGAGTGCCAAAGAAGTGTTTGTGGGTTTGTTTTTTTCTGTACAGAGAAATCAGGCAAAAGATGGTGACAGTTCTGCCTTTTTATTTCTCAGGATTTTTCTCATTGTCATTCCCTTCTTTTTTCTCAGTGTGAAATCTTTAAGTCCTTATGCCAGAAAAGTAACACATACCCTACCTTGCCAGTTGACTTGTCAGATCTTTGTGGCCTGGCCTGGCAGTGAACTAGCTTCCCTGGTATTCCTCTGTTGGTGTCAGTGGGTGCTCTGGGCCCGCCACTGCTTTCCCCCACGCCCACACCTGTTTGGCATTACGGCTGATTGCCCCTTTCTTTGATGACCATCTGTGTCCTGTAGTTGGGGGAGTCTGCCACACCACGCTAGTGCTGAATTCTCCAGATAGGTGGAATTTCTTTTCTCCTCCCCCTCCGGTATGCCAATAATACCAGTTCATAAAGACGCACACGACACACAGGACACACAGGACACACACACACACAGGACGCACACAGCCAATGTCATGGACCCCACCCTGAAGCATGGCTGAAAAGTGCTGCTGCTACTCTTCTGGGGGTGAGATGGGGTTCAGAAAAGCATCCAGATTAAATTTGACCCGTTTCTTCCATTGTGCTTCCCCAACCGAGTGTGAACAGAAAATTCCTCAGCTTGTTGAGCTTGGAGGAACTCTGGGAACTTGCTGAGAGCGTCAAAACGCTGTGAGCAGAAACTCCATTCTCTCTCTCGTGCTGGCCCTGTGCTTTTTTTTATTCCTATCCTGTCTGACAAAACAGCTGATCTTCTTTTTTTATTTTGTGAACAACTATGGCTTATTTGGATTAGTTAAATGGCAGAAGCCAGCTACTCAGTGTTCCACAAATGCTGGTCTCTGCTTGTCAAAGCATGTTCGGGATAGCAAATCCACTGCAGGACTGCTGCCATCTTCTTTTATCTCATGCCAAACGATAAGGGAACCAACTTTAAGCAGAAACCAGAAGCATTGACGGTGTCTTTGTCCTGCACAGTTGGTGTCTTGAGCACCCATATGTTTTATTTCCTTCTTTGTTTGTTTCTTTCTTTCTGTCTGTCTGTCTTTCACTGACTTTAAATCTGACCGACTTTGGAATATGTAAAGGAGAGGCCATCTTGGCCACCATATCCTGTGAGCAATTCACCCAGAATGTCCAAATGAGTAAAGCCTTGTGGAAGAAAGGAAAAGAAGTGGAAAAGGAGTGAGGTGGTGGATGGGAATGCAAGATCAATGTGCGAATCTGAGTCATGTCTGTGCACATTCAGACATTTACTTTGTGTCTCTTATCGCCCTGTCACTCAGCCCAGTAAGGCGAGACTTCGATCAACTTGAAATGGCACAGATCTCAGGTGTGTTAATGCAAGCCCGCACCACCAACTATGCTGTATGTTTAGTTTTCAAAGGAATTTGACAGAGGATGAAAAGACCCATTGATGGCTCAGAATGAGCAAAGAGATTAGTAAAGATGGAAAGGTAGGAGTATATGAAAGGAGGAGCCATGGAAGAAGTATTGGGCAGACGCAATTGTGAAGCAAAGGGAAAAATTGCAGTGCCCTCCATCCCTTTCCAACCCACGTGTCGTGTGTGGTGTTTTCAGTCCTGCTCGATCAGGGAAGGAGCTGAACGAACACAGGGGGTTCTTTGTCTCCTTCAAGAATGGCCCTGTCCCACCTGGGCCTCACTGCCTTTTGTTCTGCCCTCCCTAAAAGAATCGCAATGTGATCCTCCTGCACCAAGGCATACACATGCACACATACAGACACTCAGGAAGTCCACTGCACTTTGTTTGGCTTGTTGGGTCTGTGGTGTATTTGGAGGTATTAAAAGCGAGGGAGAGAAAGAAAGAGGAGAGAGGGAGAGAGATTTATTACCCCAGATGGTGAGCTGCCGCTGGGACACCGATGGAACTCATTGGAGAGGCATGCATATGTTTATGGGTTTGTCATTGAGGCTGACCCCCTGTGGTGACCAGTGGAAGTGCACTAGGTTAACTGAGAGGCAGAGCAGAACAAATGATTGAAAAGAATCAAAGTCTGAAGATCTTGTCAAAAATTGGCACTGGTCATAAAGGGATGAATAACCACCATGTTGCTTTTATTCTGTTTCTCTCTTTCCTTGTTGAATAACATATGGCGGCCTTTTGAATACCACCAAGTGCCTGTAAACTACAGGGTCTCCAGAAGTTACTTTGGTTTCTCTTTGGCTCCAGATCTGTGTAGATGGCTTTTGTCTTTGATGGGGTGATAAAGACAGGAAAATCCATTCATGTGGCATTGTGTGTGTGTGTATGTGGCCTTCTGTTTTTTAGGTTCATGTGCACAGCAGTTCAGAGGCCTAATTTTTGTTCAGTGGGTTATTTTCCCAGAGAAAACAATCTCCCTTCTTGCCCAGCCATTCTCTGCCTTGATATCTGTGCACTCAAGCTTGTAATCCATTTTTACATTTCTGCATGGAAATAGGTTTAGTATTGCAGTGCTACAAGAATAAGTTTCTCTCTCTCTCTTCTTTACACACACACACACACACACACACACACTTACACAAACACACACACACACACACACACACACACACACACACAGACAAATGCAAAATCCCCATAACATAGGCCTTGCTCTTACTGCCAGGCTGTTCCACTAGTGAAAGCATAAAAGTTTTTGCCCATGCTCTGACTTTTCCTTCCCTCTCTCTCGTCTTCCTAAGTTCCCAGACTGACACTCTAGACAGAACAATGCAATCAGACTCAACTCATACAATCTGTGTCTTACTCCACTGAGAGCTGCCTGCACCCCCACCCCCAAGTCTCTGCAAGCAATGCCAAGGAAACGGCTTCTTTCTTCTGGACCAATAACTGATTATAAACTGATAACTGTCCACAAACTTGCCCACTGTCTGTGTGAAGGGGCCTACCTTGACACTCTATCAAGCTTCTTACTCCTAGCCCATTGTATGGGCATTACCCTTTAAGTCAACTCAAAAGTTCAATGTCTGAAGGCATGTCTGGACTGCTCACTGAGTTACCCAGATGTTGCCGAGATGATCCTCTCCCTCACGTAATGTAAAGGCTGATAAAAAAATTAAGAATGATGCAACTCCTTAAACACATTTTGATGCACTAAAACAATGAAAGGTCAGTGAACAACCTATTTAATTATGTATGTTGAATTCCTCAAGGGCTCTGCCCTGGCTCATGCTTAATAGCTTATTTTTCATCATAGTGTCAGGTAGTTTAAGGGCCCCTTTTGCCCCATCCACACCCCTACTGAGCAAGCCAATTTGGGGGACAAGATGGATTGAAGACAAACCCCAGGCCATTTAATGCAGTCATTGGTGAACAGTCAAGAGACCGAAATGGAAGGGAAAAACCCCAACAAGACATTTATTGAAAACTCTCCCCCTTTCCCTAGTGCTCTACCCTTCGCCAACAGTGGAAGTTAATTCGGGCATGAAAGGAGTTTTTGAAGCAGTGAGAGGAAGAACAGTAAGACGCCTCTGGGCTATGTTGCTCTCGATGCTCACACACTCTCTCTCCCTCTCCCTTTCTCTCTCACACATGCAAACACACACACACAATCATTTTGTGGCAGATCTGGTGCTAAGGCAGCAGGAAACCACAAGCAAGAGATTTTTTTGGCATTATTTTGGATTGGTGGTGGGCCGCAGGTCTTTGGAATCCCACTGGTTGCTAGTTGAGCGTGAAGAAACCCCAGCACCCCCTGAATAACACAAACAAACACCAAGAACCCAAGGACTTCCTTCAACACACTCAAGGGAATGAGCACTCACAAGCCCAAATAAAAAAGCACAAGCGACAAACTGCCAGGCCATTCAAACTGAGCTAGAGAGAGACCGTCTGTCTTTCCATCACCCCTTCTTTTCCCAAAGCTGCCGTAGTCTGGAGCCCAGGGGTATTTGGTGAACCATGAAAGCCAAGGGTCAGGCACCTTTCCGACAACACTCCTCTCTTTCTCTGTGTCCACTTCACTCATCCCCTGCTCTGTGTCTGTGTGTTGAGGCAGGGGGGTGTGGGGGCTTGGGTCAGGCTCATGGTTCTCACCCGGCCCTGTTTCCAATATGTTGCGGTTGGGTCATTGAAGCCTGAGAAGGATTAAAGCTAAACAAATGAGTTCTCCAAAAACAAAACATCATAACTCCCTCCTCCTTCCTCTCTTCCTCTCACTTATTTCCCTTTGCCCTGTTTCCCTCTTTCTCTCCCTCTCTGGATACTGGCCTGCTGATTTTAATTGGTCCCGGGCCCACGTGGACAAAAGCCAGGCCAGGGGAAGTCCCATGGAGGCCGGCCATGAGGAGGCCAATTACTCCAGTGCTAATCCCTGCGTGTGTGTCTTAGGTTTGTCTCGCATGAGTGCCCAACTGTACAGCTACAGGGATTAAGTGTGGACCTCTCAAAATGCACCATGACCACAACCACCCCCCACCCCAAACACACACACACACACACACACACACACACACACACACACACACACACACACACACACACACACACACACACAATCACAGAGAATCACCTGTGGAGGAATTGAAACTGCTAGCCAGCTATTCTTTTTGGAAATACGGCCGACAAAGAGTGACCCCTGCTCATACCCTGTGTGTCTGAATGCAGGCACTGAGCTTGTCTGTGGTCTTGAGGTGGGGCGGGGTCTGTCTGGGCATCTGGAAGGTGGGCCGGGATCTGGACTGCAGCTGGCATCACGAGCCAGGCATTTGGAGATGTCTGTCAACTTTGCATATTTGTGAGTGTGTGTGTGTGTGTGTTTAGGCACAGTGCAAGTTCATTCTTAGGGTGGCTTTCACTTGCTTTCTCCAAAAGCAATATCCAACTGCAGTGCCAAACTAAAAATCCCCATTTACAATGTAGCCTAGCCAAGGGGGTCAGACTGGGATTGATCTGCTCCCATTCACGTGAAGTGCAGGGGAAAAAATTGATCTGAAGACGTCTGAAGAAAAGCTGAAGAAAAGTTTTCAGAACGCAGGTGTGTATGTGTGTGAATGAGTGAGAGTGTGGTTATGGTATCGCTTGTGTTTATGTGTGTGTTTTGGAGTGGAGAGTGAAATTGAGGCTTACTTCTTTGACATGCTGTCAGTTGACACACTACTTTTCTCTAATCCTCTTCCTTGCTTTTCCCCTCCTTTCCTCTCTGTCGCCTTCTCCCTAGCACTCTCTCATTTGAGTAGACCCAGGTGTTTGTCCTCTCTCAACGTGGTGTCGCACTCCGTTAGCTGGGTATGAACGCAGTGACGATAGAGGAGAGCACTATCTGACATCCGTGTGTGTGTGTGTATGTATGGGGCCCCTAATGGTAAACATCCCGCTGACGGAGGATGTGATGGCAGAAGATAATGGAACAAGGGTCAGCACTGTGAGTGAGTGGGTGAAGTTTCACCTCTCCCTGTAAAATACCACAGACTGGGGGTGGAGAGAGACAGGGATGGAGGAGCTAAGGTAGGGAGGTAGGGGGTGAATGCCTACTGTACCATCTCTCAATAAAAAAACGCACCCGCAGGAAAATAGTCATAGAAGGCCTTCTGCAATTTCCCCCCATTCTACACACTCTTATCCCTTACAAAATCCACACTCAATTCACCTATCGGAAGTTGTGGCTATATTTCCAGCCAATGTTTCTCTCTTTGATGATGTGTCTCATACAAGTCTTTCTTCCCTGTGTCCACTGAGCCTAGGGGAAGCTCACTACCCATCCTAATGGTAATGTGGGATGCTGGACCGATGATGAGCCGTTCTGTCGCCATCCGCTTCGGGCTTCCCTCAACCTCTGCAGAAGCCATTAACCTACATCTTGAGCCAGGGTTAGTCAGTGGAACAGAACAGACATAGGGTTTATATGGCCTGGATGCTTATAGGGATAAGAGCCATATTTAGTACCCTCTATCTCACCCCCAACCCTTCCCCCAATCCCCCTCTCTGTCTACTCCTGAGAGGACACTTTGCTATGTCTGTTTGGCAACTTAAAATCTGTGCAGGGATCTCTTCAGTCACTCTTACTCTGACAACTACAAAGAGACAAAGCATATGGCTTGTAAACTCCTGTCATAGCTGTATTTCTACAAAGTGGCATGATGATCATCGAGAGGATTCTCAAACATGTTGGAATGCACTCCAAGTGAGATCATCTAATTGCCGCATTACATCATCCAGATTGATCGTTGCTGAAGCAATGAAGCAGCCTCTGGAAGAGATTTAGAGGGAGGGGGTTTATCTGCTGCCACACCTTTTCAACTTTTTCCTTTTATTTCCATGCACTTCAATAATTGCAGAAAAGAAATGGTTCTGTGGATAATATGGGGGTTTTGATACTGACATGGAAAAGCTGGCATAGGAATGATTTACATATGTTTTCTCTCTGTTTTCTACAAGGCTCCAGTTTATATTCAGAGTATTACATAAAGACAGAGATGGTTGGCAGCATATTTAAGAATTTGATAAGTTTGAATGTGTTAAAAGAAGTCTTCCAAAGCTGGTGGACGCCATGTAAGCCTGTCTCTCTCTGTGTGTTTGTGTGTGTGTCAGGACTGGATGCGGAGCTTTACTACGTGAGAGATGATGATGTCAACATGTACGCACTCTCTTTCATTCCTCCCATACCCAGTGACATCAGCTCACTACACTTCACATGGCACTCCAAAAACAAGGTGGGTATACAAACACACACACACACACACACACACACACACACACACACACACACACACACACACACACACACTCACACCAGCACCAACATCACCATACTTGGGAATGTACTCACTTATTCACACACACAAGAATATACCTGTGAAAGTACTCCTACTCACACATACCAGCATCAGCATCACCATATTCACCTCTTGTACCGTTTCTCCTTTATTGTATATATGTTTGTGTTCATTTGTGTATTTCTGTCTGTGTGTCACTCTGTCTGTTCCATTTTTGGACCAAAAATACTAAAGATATGGTTAAAAGAAGCATAGTGGCCAACTACCTCTCTATCCACCATAGCCACAGTTCGCTGATCTTGGAGCAACCCATGTGGGTAAGCAGGCTGTTAAATATAACAACCGCTGTTGTCTACCCGCGGTTCTGTTGCCTACACGTGGTTCTGTTGCCTCATGTGTGTGGACCTCAGTTGTGACAATTAGCATTAGCCTAAAAATGAACCTCTCACCTGTATCACACAGACATGGCCTCTGAAGCCTCTGTGCTTAATGTGCACATAATCATTTCGCAACAAAGAAACCCATAGGCACCCTATGCATTGCATCTTTCTTTTCCTGCAACCCAATCATGCTTGACTATTTCAACTTGCTACTTTTTACCGTCTTTGCAGCCTTTAAAGTGCCTCCTCTAACTGCACGGGCCAGCCCATATAATCACAGATTCAACACACATGTTGCACATATGTAAAGTGCTACCGGTTTACTGAAACACATTGTTTGTACGGGCACTGCACTAGTTTTGGTAAAAACCTCTGACAAACCACCAGAATCAAATACAAACATTAGGGCTACCTTCATAAAAAGGATCAGATACACAACAAGTGACTTGAACCTTAACTTTGCAATGGTATGGGGTTACATTTTACATCATTTTACATCATTTACTGTTACATTTTTACATCATTCGGGTCTATCACAGCACATCATACAGGAATTTTTGCTGCCTGTGACATTCTTATGTTGTGATCTTTTTGTCTTGTGATCTTGTCCTTGTGAGAATTGTTGTTATCTGCTATACACTTTTTTCTTTAATGTTAGGAAATGTCCTATTAATTCTTCTGTATGTCTAGTATATGTGGAGAAACTGAAAGCTGACTTGACTTGATTATGGTGACTTTTACACAACTCTTTAACCTCCCACACATCCTTTTATTCCTCACCCCTTCCTGGGCCTCAGCCCTTATTGTCCCTCATCCTCCTCCATATCTCTCACCCATGTCCTTATCTAATCTCTCTGTTCTTTCCTCTCTCTCAGCCCCTCTGGCTCTTCCTCCTGTCTCTGCTCACCTGACCCATACCTCTCTCTCAAGGTTCTCTGACAAAGTGCACTTAGCCTAGCCCGCCACACACACACACACACACACACACACACACACACACACACACACACACACACACACAGATTCTGGATACATTTTATTGTTCCTTTCAGGTTGAGTATAAACTGGGCTTCTATGTGGAGAACACAGCAGCCATGGACCAACCCAAGAGCAACATCTCCTTACAGGGGGAGGTGCCGCGCAGCCGTTCAGGTGAGTTGTCACACATTTGGGGCTCTAGACTAGGGAATGCAATCAAATCACTACTACATTAAGTTTTCACATGACTTTAGATATCCATATATTATAGACTGAAATATGCTTTCAACTACCATGAAAATTTGTGTTTAATCATTGTGTTCATGCTGCTTCAAGAGAAAAAAAGAACAGAAGATCCCTTTTTGAGATGAAAATTGATTGACACATTGTAGCAGAGAACTCCACATCTTTTGTGTGTGTGTGTGTGCAGTATTCCGGGTGGACCTGTTCTGCTCAGGGAAGGTGGACGAAGAGGCTCTGGTGACTGTTCAGCTCAACCTGACCATCAACCCCAAGAACATCACAGTCCTCAACTTCAAACGCAGGAAAATGTGCTACCGACGTAAGAGCTCAGCTCTGTTGCTCACATTAGCTTTGGGTTTCCATGCTGTGTTTGTGTCCTTGTGCGTGTGTGAGTACTGTGTGTTGTTTCCCATGTGCATAGTCTATGATGAGGTATACATGTGTGAGACAACAGTAGGAACACAGCGGTGCATCATTTGCTTGTGTGGGTTTGCTGATAAAAGTACTAGCCAGGGGGGGAAGTGATGCCACATTCATTTTCTCTGACCTGGGCCAAGCATAATTATACGGTGCCATGTCATATGCTCTGTGCAGGAAGCAGGTCATACATCTCGGCACAGGGCTATTTTAAGCAGGCGAGAGCCAAATGAAGCGTGCTGAAAGGGGAAAGTGTTTGCAGCCACCCCCGAGGCATACAGTGGGGTATAGTATGGCTGTGGGGGTTGGAGGTGGGTCTCAGTGGGTGGCTTTGTGGGAGAAATGTGCATTTGCTATTGTTTTGTGCTGGGGAAGTGAGGATTGTAAAAGTCGAGATTGTAATACGCATCCTGTACGTAAACACAACAGCGAGGCCCTGGCCTAAATATAACTTTTTCTTTAGAACTTTCTGTTATCGTAAACAGTGGCAGAACTTCCCATGTTCTGAAAAATTCAACTCCAGGATCTAACAAGGGCTTTAGCCTCGCCCATCATGATTTGCTAAAGGCTTAACTGTCGAGTGAAGCTCATGCATGACTGAAATCAAAACATGGCAGAGAATTTATACTGGGCATATGGTGCTACCCACTTTCCGCCCCTATTTTGGCCTTTAACACTTAGTCTTGTTAGCGCAAGTTTGGCAAGGTCTAACTCTCTTCTCTCTCTTTCTCCCATTTCCACCTACAGGAGTTGAGCAGCCGGACCCTCCCAAGATCACCCCTATTTCTAATGGCCAAAACAAAGCAGACTGTGAGTCCCTTCCACAAATTTCCCAAAAAGCTCCTTAGACTGACTTCTCAGGTTGCTCTCACATTTCCCCATGCCTTTCTACACGTATTGTTTGACTTCCCACCATCCAAATAGCTCTATTACGTACTATAATAGCCCCTCCCCCAACGCCCCTTCCCCAAAAACACACACACCCACACTCACAAAACCCAAAGTCTGTGTCCATGGTGGTTAGGTCCATGGTCTCGGAGACCACAGGAGTAAGTCTGTTGTGGTGTCCAAAGCAGACCTCTACGCGCCAAACTGACCATCCACAGCCCCATGGTTTGTCTCAGCGTTGGTTCAGCTATTAGTGAAGCATCACCCGCTTCCCACTGGAATGGGCCTCATGTTCCTAGCAGGATTGAAATCACTCTTGTGCTGTTTTAGGCAGCAGGCTACTTTTTCTGTCCGCTGATCGCTTTCTTCCTGCACCTCTGGTCACCTGTGGGTTTACAATCGCTGAGCCAGCACTGGCTATCGCTCCCAGCTCTCCTTCCCTCTCCCTCTCCCTCTGCCTGGGTGGGCTGGTGAGACTGTGCCCCCCCTGGAAACTTTCACTGTCGCTGTCAGTCAAAGATCCTGACAGGGGTCAGAGGCCTTAGCCACCACTCTGCTGCTTCCCCCCCACCATTCCCCCGTCTGTCTTCCCATCACTCCCTGCTGCTCATTCCCAGTTCTCCACGCAGTCTCTCTCTATTCTCACTGTTGCTCTGCATCATTCTGTCATGCTGTGTGTGCAACCCTCCTTTTGTGCTTCTCTACTCACAGATAGCTGCTTCAAAGGTTCTCTCCTTAATTAAATAACCTGATCATTCAGCCTTTACACACTGGCACAATCTCAGTCATTCACAGTGGCCTTGAAAATGATCCCAAGCTCCTCTTTTGAAAACACCCACACAAGATTGTTTGGTTTCTTGTCACATGAACTAAAGTCTGTGTCTGTGTTTGTGCCTGTCTGTGTCTGGTGTGGTTGGACCCCAGTGGATCCCGCGAGTGCACCCACCACCTCCACACGAGTGTTCTACATCAGTGTGAGTGTCTGCTGTGCTGTCATCTTCCTCGTGGCCATCATCCTTGCTGTACTCCACCTGCACAGCATGAAGAGGATCGAGTTGGATGATAGGTGAGGCAGGCTGTGTGTGTGTTTGTGGTTGCCTATGTAAGTCTATTCTGTCTGTAATGCAAAGCAGACAACACACATTTCTTTCAAAGATGTGTGTTGGCATACTGATTGGTGTGCCTTTACAGTGTGATTAATGTCTTCTTTCAGTAGATTTTGTGCGTGTGTGTGTGTGTATGTATGTGTATGAATGAACAAATGTACATTAGTCGTTTTGTACAGTCCTTGTTTGGTTCCCCTCAACATAATTTTCTTATTTCCAGAGCGCTGCGGGCAGCAACTATAGTTAAATTATATGGTGCCACTTCATACACAAGATCTCATTGATTTGCCTTCACATGATTAATAGAATCTCAACCCTTTCCTTGGGAGAAGACCAGATGCTGGCCAACAAACAGCTTCAATTGGATTCATTTCCACCCTTTTAAATAGTATTTGTCTCTGGTATGAATCAGTCACTTGTCCCAGAGAAGAAGACGGTCTTTCACAAAGGTCCTGTCCTGGAATTTGTTTAATGTAATATCTTCAGATGGGTCATTTGATGGTGCTCTTTGGGTTGGTGATTAATTTGATCAGCTTTGTTAGTGGCCCTGCCTAGAGTGTTGGGTTAGGCAACCTCCATCTGTCCTCTCCTCTTCCCTCCCTGTCACCAGCAGCCCATCAGTAAGAGCCTCTCTCTGTGTTAGGAAGTGATGGTTATCTCTCTTTTTGTTTCTCTCTCTCTGACTCGCTCACTCACACACACACACTTTTCTGTTTTTCAATGTCTTTCCTTTCTTTCTTTTTTCTCTCTCTTTTCTCTCTCTTTCTCTGTCTTTGTTTGTAATCTGTCAGTCTCACTTTTCTGGTGGTCTCTCATATCTACCCTCTCCTTAAAATATTTCTTATCTCCCCTTTTCTTCTGCATGTATTTCACTTTTCTTTTCTCTTTCTTCCTCTTCTGTCATTTCCTCTCTCCTCCCTCCACTGCCTCCTTTCTCCTCCCTCCATTCCCAAATGGCTCCATTGTTGCCGCCTGGGGCCAAGTTGCTGCCCACCAGGCCTCTTGCCATGCAGGTCTGCAAAAATATTTGAGGGGCCACGCAAGCAGAGCTGAAGCTCTTTGATGCTCTTTAATGATATTACCGCATGATTGGGGTCAGTGGAGCAGCAGCCGCAAGTCTCCACATAAGGCCAAGCCATGCCTGCTCACCAGGGGAGCTTGTACCCCTCATCAATCCCACACAGGATTTAACCTCAGTAGTTAATGGATGACAGCTCTAAATGGGCCAGTTTAAAATTTCGCAACACCCCCTAGCCCCAAACACGCACATACACACACACACACACACACACACACATATAGACCCTGTCAGATCTTGGTTGGCTTGTTTCTGGCATGTTCAAGGTAGTATATGGGCCAAAGCATCTGGATTTTGCCTCAAGGAGGGAAGTGTAGTAATGATATCAGGTCCTCCTTTGGATTTCATAATGGTCTCATCCAGCTTCCTGGTCTCCTCAGTGCTCAGGGGAGAAGTGATTGGGCTGGTCTCATTTGGTTTCATATGTCGCACTTTCACTGGCTGTTTCATGGTACTGGGTAATTATGAAGGCTGATTATGGCACATGTTCTTAGCCCCTCCACCCCCTATATGATTGAAAGTTTCAACTCTGTTCAATTCAATTATATTTATACAATGCCATTTACTACAGAATGGTGTGGTGGCGCTTTACAGACATTAACAGGGAGCACCCAAGTGCATCAGGGACTTGTGATAGTTATTAATGGAAGAAACCATGGGCAGATCCAGGGCTTAAGGGGCAACACAACTGCCAGGGGTCATGCAGGAAAAGTATGGTCAGTAGTTATTATAAGTGATAGACTCCAGTTTGTCTGTGGTTTTGGCTAAACATCATAATACAAAATATTGTTGAACAACATAATATGGTAGTCAAGCCATAGGTGGTTGTCTAAAGTTCTGGCTGGACAGCGTAGTAGCAGGCAGACATAATGTTAGTCAGGAAGTGAAATTGATCATGGGGTAAATTGGATGGAGTCCATTTAGACAAGTTCCTTTGTGAGAGGGGTTGGTCGCTTGGCCTCTAAGAAGGACAGTTGGTCCTGGCATGGGCCTCCTTTTAAAGTTGGTCCACTCTGGAGGAGTTGGTGACTCAGTAGAGATGATTGTGGTATGATTGTGATATATGTGGACAGAGGAAGCAAATGAGTTAGGCCAGTCTAGGAGGTTCACACTTCACATCATATGTGTCATAAGTGCATATATGAGAGATAAAGACACATGAGGGGTCTGTGGCAGCACTACAGGGCTAGGCTACCTACTAAGGTAAGGTGCGTGGCAGCCCAGATACCACTGCAGGGATGGTCAGTGGCCACCATGCCCCACGGCTGGTGGAAACGGAGGCAGTCCCTCCCAAATGACCCCTAAGGAGTGATGATCTACCAGGCACCATCCCTAACTATGGGGAGCAGTGAAGAGGAAGGTTTTAAGTACACTTAAATGTATTAAGAGTGACCGCTTGACAAATGTGGTGGGGGGGATTATTCCACAAGAGGCGCACGGTAGCAGAAAGCAAGGAGACTAGCACAAGGCACAAGTAGGTCTTTGGAGCAAACCATTGAGGGCTTTATAGGTTAGGAGGTGTGTATTAAAATCGATTAGACTCTTAATAGGAAGCTAGTTAAAGAGACGAGAAGAGGAGAGATATGTTTTTAGTCCTAGTGAGAGTTCAGGCCGTGGCATTTTGTATTAGCTGTAGATTTATAATGCAGACACCCAGAGAACAGAGCACTGCAATAATCAAGGTAACAAATGCATGTATTAATCAGCATCCTCGATGGATAGGACCTTTCTTAGCAGTATTTAGCAATATTTCGTAGGTGAAAAAAGATATTTTTGAAAAATGTTTTACATGACTATTCAGAGAGTGATCTTAAGCAAAGGGTACCGCAGGGTTTTTAACTCTTGGGGTTAAATAATTGTGAAAGGCCACAGAGTAAGTTTTGGAAGTGAGGTAAAGTGGCTTATCATTATCATTTGTCAGTGTTTAAACATAAGAAATTATTAGTCATCCAAGCTTTAATGTGTGTGGGGGACATCAAGTTTAGCTACTGGTGTAGTCATTAGTACCCTGGTCATGCCTTCCGAGCACTTCTGCTTGATTATCATCTCCCTATAGTGCTAGTCTGGATTTGATCCCATTGAACTTGTTGTCTCAGGAGGCATTTTAACCTGTCCAGTCAACGAACAGAGGGAGGTGCTGTGAATGCAGAACTGGAACACCATCAGTCAGGGGTTGATCCAATCTCTTTAAACTTAAACATCTCAAGCAAGCAATCAAATCTCACTGCCGAATGTCCAGACCCTCCATGCGAAACGAAAGTATAGAACGGGGCTCTGGTTTTATTACAAGGCTAAATCATTAGGCTTCATGGAAAGGTATACCTGGATGCATAGGAATGGAAAGTAATGCCCTATTTCCTTGTAAGAGATCCTATGGATAGCATATAGAAGGAGAATAACAGGGGCCCTAGCACTGAGCCTGAAAAGATGATGGCATGAAGGACTTCAGATTATTTTTGTTAGTTCACATATATATATGATTTGGAAGATTCCATTAGCAGGTCCAGATGCTGGCTATGAATCCGTCCTGTTGTTTTTTTTTTTTTAAACATGTGTCTGATTCTTCTTTTTCAGTGTGAGCGACAGTGGAAGCTCTCAGGGCCTGTCTCAGCCCTCCACCCAGACCACACAGTACCTGCGGGCAGACACGCCCAACAACGCCACACCTGTCACCAGTAAGTCACCCCCACTGCTCCTCAAACCAGTTTGTTGACAGCAGATCCCACTGTTCGTTCCAACAGCCTTACAACTCTCCTCAGCTCAGTTAATTGCTTAGCAAGCAACTTTGTCAGGTATAAGCATGTATGTGTATGATAAAACACCTCTGCATTCATTGAATTTAGTTCCTCAATATTCTCCTCTCTTGCAGACATGGTATTTGACTGATTAGCCTTGCTTGATTTTGCGCTGATGTGTGCTCTTGGTGTTGGCATTGATTTGTAGACTTGTATTGTTACTTATAGGTGGGAATGTCTTCTTGAATCATTACTCAGACATTGATAAAACGTGTGCGCAGTGTTTTCACGGTTGCCTTGAATGTGGAATGACAATTTAAATAAGCAGTGCCGTTAGTTGCTTGTCCCTGTGAGGGATCAATTACCATATGAGAACATGACAGCACAGCCTCTTATTTGAGCCAGTAAGACATCAGATACATCAGCTCTTTGTCCAATGCAGTCATATTCAAATCAGTTAACAACCATCGACGTACAGTTTGCCCAAACAAGTGGCTCCTTTAACTCTTAGCCCTGCTCTTTTAAGCCAATCAGATATGATTGCTTTGGTTAACAGTGCCAAAGCAGTCATGAGACTTGAGAGTTTGCAAATTGCTTGCAAGCTTGAGCCTTAACTTAAGGTTTCTTTGATACCAGACAATGATCTTACTTAGTCACTTAGCCATTAGTCGTTCATATAAGAAGACCTTTTCTTGCACTGCGTGGTGTGAAGTGGAATGTGTCACTGAACATTTTGTTTCTCCAAAAATGTTCAATTGACTTTTCTGAGTGTATATATCAGAAGACTACTTATGATGTTTCTTTATCAATGAGCTGTGCTTTCAATGTGGGTAGGCTGCCAAGGGTTATTTGTCGAGTAAAGGTGCTATATTTCAAAGTAATTGGGCCATAGTTCCAAAATATAGTTGCTGTTGATCATTCTTCTTTTGTAAGATTGGCCTAACCAAGAAAGAATCCTAATCTCTTAGGAGTGATCATTGGAACCATCATTATGCTGGTTAGCAGACCCACTGTGTGTGCCACTCTTTTGAAACAACAATTAAATCTGAGAAAAAAACAAGAAGTATAATAAAATTCAGCACCATTCAGCAAAATGTTTACCAGGATCTTGTTCAAAAAGCCCCATTGAATTATATAATGGAAAAATTGCAGCACTATGGGGCCCCACACCCCACTCAGAAATATGGGGTTAATGTCCCAATTAACTCTCTACAGAGATTACACCATCATGGTGTCTTATACAACCATCTAATCAACCCAGCACTTTAGCGATTGATCTGACTTGCTCATGAACAAGAGGAGCATTTGCTGTGCTGTTGCAAAAAGGGAGGGCCTCATATGCCCCTACATGCTGCCTCAGGACCTTCTCTTGACCACATAGGCTTCTTGTTATGGGACAGCTCATCTCCAGTCAGACATTTTGCCCAACCACACAACTGCAGATGATTTTTATCCAAGGACCAATGAGGACTTGTCTGCAGATGGTCCCAGATTGCTAGAGGGGCTTTGAAGACCTCACTACCTTGGCAGTTCCCAGACGCCTCAGGGTGTGAGGCTTGTCTCGCCAGTCACACGCCTGCCTCTGTCTGCTCCCCTCATTCCACACCACCAAGCACACATTCCTCTGCCAAACGAGATAATTGGTGGAGAATGATCTTATTAGCTTAAACTGGAATCAGAAGGTCGTAATAAACAGAGTGACATTCCAGCCTGTGGTCTCTCTCTCTCTGTGTGTGTGTGTGTGTGTGTGTGTGGGTTTGTAGGAGTGTGTGGATGATGGTGTGCACATACACACTGAGGTGAGTGAGTGCGAAGGAGAGGACAACCTTGTATATCTTCTGTGCGTGCGTGTCAGAAAAAGGCCATGTTTATGCACAATGGTGCGATAGGACAGGTTTCTACAAATGAGGGCTATAGGGCAAGCTGTGTCCCTCCCAAAAAGGCTCACAAACGCACCCCCATAAAAATCTCAGCACTGCTCTTTTTAGTAAACTTTGTTCTCTATCCCCTCTTCCTTTGGTACTTCCCCCTGCTTCCCAGCTTTTCTTAGACTCTCCATAGAAGTGGGTTTCATGTGTATGAAGGACAAATAGAGGTGGGGGGGATGGGTCCAATCTCCATTTCAGCAAGTTCCCTTTGGTTTCCTGACTGGGCAGCCATCATTTTGGATCATTATTTTTCAGAGGAGCTGTAGAGAGAGCGAATGAACAGGGGTAAGATACCTTCTGTTCTGGAGTCAGATAAGAGAAATTCCCCAAGAGGTCCCCCGAGCCATGTGGCCTTGAGAAAAGCCTGTCGGCAGTCTTATGCTGGGACTCCCCCCTCCATTTTGCCATATACAGTGGCTTTTAAAACCAGAATTCTTTGTTTCTTCACTCGTGTATTGTACAAGGGGTCACAGTTGGTTTTACTATGATGGTTTGATGGCTGTGTATATGTTTTTAAAGAGTCTATTGTATGAAATTTAAACCATCAGAGGATTAAACAAACCCTGTGAAGGGTTTTCTTCAATTGCTTAGTATTTTGTCGCTAGCACAGTCTTTAGGCTTAAAGGGATATGGCACAGTTTTGGCCAATTTACTAATTTTCCACCTCAGCTAGAGTTAAACAAGTGACGGTAGTATTTTTAACTTCAAGTTGGCATATATCATTGAATCCAGAAACCAGAGACACCAAAAACACTACCACACTATCAGACTGAGGCAACAGCTGGATGATCTGAAAAAAGGTAGAAGTCAGTTGTTTAACTCTAGTGGGAGTGGAAAATGAGTAAATTGGCTGAAGCCTAAAGACTGCTTCGACAGAGCGTGTGTGTGTGTGTATGACAAATCTAATTGCACAGAGTAGAGTTGTAGTTTATTGGTTGTCATAGTTGTTAATTATTCAGCACTGTGTAAGAGGCAGCATGGTCGGTTGTGTGTACTGGTTCTTGTCTCCCCCTAGTGGACATATTTGTGTCCTTTGTTGCGTGTGCTTTGTTCCATGGTTTGCCCATGTCCATTAGTGCTGTTCACTGTCTGTTTCTCTCACACTGTGTGCTGTGTGTGGCTTTGCTTGTCTGAGACAACATGCACTTTTCACCTTGCCATCATTACCCAACCTTTTATGCACCCCTCTTTCTCATCACTCCCTCTCTCTCCCCCTTTCTCTCCCTCTCTTGCTCTCTCTCTCCCTCTCCCTCCTCCTTTTCTCCATCCCTCATCTCCCCCCCCCCCCCATCAGACAGTCACCCTGGTTCTGCACCCATCCACCAGCTTGCTGCCGCCTCCTTCCCAAATCCTGGCGCCCCCTCCCAGCAAAGCAAAAGTAAGTCCCACTGGTCTCAAGGGTTAACACTCTAGACGTTCCAAGTCTGGAGCAGATCTATATCCACACAGGAATGATTTGAGACCATGCTTCTTCTGCTGTCGCCATTACCTTCGAAGTGTGGCGAGGGCAAGAATCTGATCTTTGATCAGAACCTTCCACTGTGAACAGCAAGTCCCAAATTATCTCATGGTTAACTACCATTTCCACACTAACATCAGTGTTCTCATGGCCTGTGTAGTCTGTCTCTGTCTCATCAGTGTTCTAATGGCCTGTGTAGTCTGTCTCCGTCTCATCAGTGTTCTAATGGCCTGTGTAGTCTGTCTCCGTCTCATCAGTGTTCTCATGGCCTGTGTATTCTGTCTCTGCTCGCTGTACTGCATGTATTCATCTTTGTCTGTCACATTCTCACCCTCAGAAATATTGAAACTAAGGTGTTCATTGCTAAGGCCCACAGCCTTTAATGTTGGTTTCTGCTTATTTCATGTGTCCTTCACGCTTCTGTGTGCTAACCTTAGCAAACCATCTCTCTCAGTCGATCTATCTGTATCTATTTATCTGTCTATCTGTCTCTCTTTCTCACACATACCAGTGGTCTGATTTGATACTATATGACAAAAGGCTCTGGACAGAAAAGCTATTAGTGACTCGTAAAAGCCCCTACACATGGGCCTTGCCCTGAGCCATTGTCCTAAACGACCTGGAAACCCCACATGCAAATTCCCCCCACATGCAAAATCAGAACCTAAATATAACAGAGATTGGAATTCTCAAGTGGAATTACATAACCATATGTTTAATATTTCCATCAACAGTTTTCCTACTTTTTGCTCCCTGTACCACTCATCATTATTGTCTTAACTTGGAGTTTAGTTAGTGTGCTTCAGCATTCCTTTCCAATGAGGTTTCATTGTTTTATGAAATAGGGCTGATGCAGCTAGCATGCTTTCACCACAGTATACTGTACTTAGAGTTATGTGACAACTTGTTTCAAAGAGGAGCTGTTACGCAAAGTGCTAACAAGTAAATATGTGTTGTTTCCTGTATTTATACAAGAGAGGTTCTTAGGATGCAGGAAATGACTGATCCTGCCCTGGCCAGTTTTTGGGTACTGGGCACTGGGCCTGAACTGTACACAAGGAGTCTATGCAATTCATGTTATGATGATAAATGATCAAGGTGCATTATTAGTTAATTAGCTAAGGTAAGTGAGTTTTTGGTGTGTGAAAGATCTTTTGCCCTCATGATCAAGAGGTTCTTTCAGTCAGTATTCTTTCCCCTCACTGTAGGATTTCTGTAGGGATCTCAGCAGAGCTGTGATCTCACTACTGTAGTGAGCATAATTTAATGTGTGCAATTTGCCCACAAAACCTTTTTTTCCATGCTTGTGAGCCTTATAGTAATGCTGTGTGGGCCACCTGTTCTCCCCCTAGCCATCAGTAATGTTTGTGTAGTTAGTTGTTTTT
This sequence comes from Tenualosa thibaudeaui, assembly GCA_027481765.1. Taxonomy (NCBI): domain Eukaryota; kingdom Metazoa; phylum Chordata; class Actinopteri; order Clupeiformes; family Clupeidae; genus Tenualosa; species Tenualosa thibaudeaui. The sequence goes on along the minus strand of JAIFZK010000173.1, from coordinate 853,303 downwards.
ACCACTTGGGAGTGCTATTCCAGTGTCTCTAATTCAGATGAATGCCATCAGTAACTCTACTGTGGAATCTATGCTGGCTAGTGTGTTTGACTATCCTACTTTAGATGGTTTATCAGGAACTTCCAGGAGGGGGCAGTGAAGATACACATATCTGACTTTACAATTACATTTTGTTCCCTAGCCGTCTAATCCATTTCAGGTATATGAGGGATGGGGTTGCCACTAGCTTAGACAGAATTGTGCTCATAAGCCTATCAAGACCCCTGTTGTGTTCAGATAAGACCATTGTGGTTGATTTGTGGTTGTCGTGTTAGTTTGTGCTCAGAGAGAGAGAGAGAGGTTGTGCATTAAATATTATATGTTTACCAATGTTATGGAAAGGTCAGTTTTCTATTTAAAGAGACCAGGGTTGACTCGCTGCATTAGGGCTTCATGAAAAAGTTGTCTTTATGATTACCATTTACAGCATTGGTATGTCTGTCTGCATGTTCAGCCAAGTGTTTGTTCTGTGTGTGTGTCTGTCTATATGTGTTTGTTTGTGCTTTAGTACATGACACATTTCACTTAACAGACTTAAGTAATACTTGGCAAAAGAGGTGTTCTCGGCAACCTCAGCAGAGACAGCTGCCATTTCTCAGCCTGCATGAAATAGAGGCTTTTTTATTACATCGCAATGCAAGAGTGGAAGTTTTTCAATTTGTTCCCAAACAATCACTCTTCCGCTCTGCCGATGGAGCCTCAGGTCCTCCTTGTCCTCCAGGTCCTCCCTGTCACAAGCTGTGTGTTAATGACTGTGTAAGCACACACAATGCATGTCTGACTCAAGGTGTATTATTCATGAGGTGCTGTCTCATTATGAGCCATCGCAGTGAGTACACCTTACAGGCCTGGAAGGGAACTTCCTGAGTATCCTAAAACTTCCAGTCAAAGACTTCCTCTCATGTAGAACAGACAGACAGTCTAAGTGTGAAAACATAGCTCTGCTGTTTTGGCAGAGCACCACAGCTATAAACAAAAAAGACCTGTATGATGTTCTCTTTTCATCCACCATCATTCCCATGAATTCAGACAGCAGAGCTACAGTGATTTCTCAAACACACTCACACACACCCTCTGCAGACAGATGATTTTTTTTAGATAATCTGTTTTCATTTGTTCCTCTCATCAGGCTCTTTGGAGATAGAAACTGTAATTGTAAATATATCAAGACAAAGAGCTCCTTTTAAAACGATTTCACTTTGAAGGATATTAGGTGCTGCAGGCAACTAAGACATGAGTTTGGATGTGAATATAAACAATGTCAGACAAGATTATGTGTGCAGACCTGTCAGACAGCAAGAGGGGCCAAGTAATCATTACACACACACACCAATGAAATAACATCTCACGGGGGAGAAATTGTACTGAATTGTAATTACATCACACTTAAAGTATAATAATAAAAAAAAGAACTTTGGAAAGAAAGAAAATAAATGACTCTCTCAAGACGTCACCTTTCATGGCTGTTTTTGCCAAGTTTGTGTAATTGTGAGATGTGGGTGGGGATGCCTGCACATTCTTATGGCTTATCTGATCCTCGGTTGCCATATTGTGCTAGTACCTGCTCTTTGATTGCCAAGTTTTGATCCATTTTGCCGTTTCTGAGGAAATTTGTCTTAGGCTAAAAGGACTGCGCCCTAATTTTAAATTCTGCCTGTGTGTATGTCTATAGGCTACCCCTCACTGCGCATTGAGAAGAATGACCTCAGGAGCGTTACCCTGATGGAGGCCAAAGCCAAGGTCAAAGACATCGCCATCTCCCGAGAGAGGGTCACCCTACGGGATGTCCTGCATGAAGGTGTGGTGTCTTTAACACAGCATATGGTTTGGTTCTTTTGGTTCATATTAAGCCAGTTGTCTCACAAAATGGAATAGAAGTAGATTTAAAGGTGCCATATAATACATTTCAATAACACAGGTCTCTGAGCTCCACATAAACGCCTCTGAAACTCTGAAGTTTGCTGCACCCCCCCCCCCCCAAATACAAACCTGCACCCCCTCTCCATTTCAGAACGGGCTGTTTGTCATTACTATTCTAGTCTCATTTCATGCATATGCATGAGGAAATTCCTGCCACGTCACTCTACCTCACTCAGTTAGTGAGAGCGTTAGTGAGAGAACGTTGCCACGGAGCTTGAGGAGTCTCTGGTGAAAGTTAGCCATCTTTGCTAGTTCAATTAAATCACAGTAGTCGTGGATATTACTGTTAAACAAAAAAAAACAAGGGTTATGTATATAAAGTTCCGGATGACCGCCAGAGGCAGTGCTTATATACATAACCCTCGTTCTATTTCGTTCCTGTGTGGCAAACAAACAGGGCGTCACTTCTGCGAAAACCTGTGCGGGACGCGTACACCCTGAGGGCACAAACCGGGCACAAAAGGTCTCACCCCTCACCTCACCCCCTCAAACACCGCCAGGCTGAGAGGCTGATTGACAAACATAGAAGAGAGGGTCTTCGGGAGGAAAGAGGGATTAGGCCACAGTGTGACCCCATGCAATTCCCCGACGTGCCTAGCCGATGTAATGGCTAGAAGAAATACAGTCTTCGGGGAAAGGCATGAAATGTCTGCCTCCAGCAGGGGTTCAAACGGTGCATTGCAGAGAGCCTGCAGCACCAAGGGAAGATCCCACGTGGGCACCCGGCTCCGCTGGGGGGTCTCAGTCGGAGAGCACCCTTCAGGAAACAGGCCACCAGGGGATGGGACCCTACCGTCCTCCCTTCGACTCTGGCATGCTGTGCAGAGATGGCAGCTGCATACACCTTGATGGTGGAAGGTGTAAGTCCCAAACAGGGACTGAATGAACAGTAAAATGGTCAGCAGGGGGCAGCATGTAGGCTCTTCCCCCTGCATCAGGCACCAGTCGGAGAAGATTCTCCATCAGTTGGCGTAGAGGGCATTGGTGGAAGGTGCCCGAGAGCTGTTAATGGTGTTGATCACTGCCGGCTCACAGAGCCCTAGAAGGGGGTTCGGCCCTTCAGCGGCCAAACCCAGAGCTGGATCCGGGTGCCAGATCTGCTGTGACAGCAGGTCTGTCCTCACCGGCAGACACCAGGGGTCTCCGTCTAGAAGCTGCAGCAACTTCGGAAACCACACTCTCCCCGGCCACCGAGGGGTGATCAGCAGCAGCTCGTGGTGGTCCACTGCAACCCTGTGTAGAGTTGGCACGATCAGTGGCAGAGGGGGGAGAATGCATACAGCCGTTGTTTTGGCCATGCATGTGCCAGCGCGTCCTGGCCCAGGGGGCTGGGGCCGTGGAGGCTGAACCAGAGAGGGCAGCACCTGGCAAGTACATAGCCCGCAGACTCCGAAGGTGTTGATGGGCCCAACGCAACAGCTGCTGGGCCACTTTCAAGCACTGTAGGGTCTTGGATTGTCCGGCGCTGCCAGACTGCAACCCATCCTTCCAGGGAGGTGTCCATGGTGATGACCTCCCTCCGGGAAGGGATGATGGCTAGGGGAACATCCTGCATGAGGTACGCCCTCCTCCTCCATGGACAGAGGAGCCTGGAGCCGGCTTGTGTGACCTTCACCAGCCTGTGCCCGTGTGGGGTGGAGGTGGAGGTCGTTCAGCCATCTCGGTGGACGGAGTGGACAGAGGATCAGGAGGCCCAGCGGGACCAGAGAGGAGGCTGCTGTGAGCATGCCCAGCAGGCGCTGAAACGTCCTCAGGGTGACCTGCCCTGTCTGAAGCGGCTAATCAGCTGGCTGATGTTGTGGATGCTGGTCTGGGAGGGGGTTGCCCTCAACGACTGCGATTCTAGCTGCATACCTAAGAAGATGGTCTCCTGGCTGGGCACCAGAGAGCTCTGTGCTTCTGACCGAGAGCAGATGAGCCAGTCGTCTAGGTACGGTAGGACACGTATGCCTCACGCCTGAAGTGGTGCCAGTGCCACTGCCACACATCTGGTGAACACACGAGGTGCCAGCGTATGCCAAAGGGCAGGACATGGAACTCGTACACCTGGCCCTCAAAGGCAAACCGCAGGAATTGCCTGTGGTGTGGCGCAATTGGTATATGAAAGTAGACATCTTTGAGGTCGATGGTGGTAAACCAGTCGCCCTCCTGGATTTGTTGCAGCACATCCACAGTACATAGCATGTGGAATTTCAGGACCTTCAAATGCGCGTTCAGGGACCTCAAGTCGAGGATTGGGCGGAGACCACCGTCTTTTTTGGGAACAAGGAAATATGTTGAGTAAAACCCACCTTGCTGTCTCTGCTTGTCAACTGGAGAGATTGCTCCTTTTTCCAGGAGGGCGACGATCTCCTGGCGTAGGACGAGGGCCTTCCCTGGGTGGCCCATGATGGTGGTCTTGACCCCTTGGAAACGTGGCGGTCGGCAGTGGAACTGGATGTGGTAACCCTCTGTAAGGGTCGCCAGCACCCAGAGGTCTGGGGTCATCACTTTCCAATGCCAGAGCTGCTGGCTGGAGATTGGCCAGCAGGGTCTTCATCACCTGCAGCTCAGCAGAGATCGTATTGACCTTCTGGGCCAAGTTGCCTGGTCTCCTCTTTTTTTTTCCTTGGAGACACTGCAAGCGGTAACACCACAGCACTTGTTGGGCCCTGCTGCTGCGGCCGGCGCCACTTCCTGTCCCCCTGTGGCCTGGGGGGCATCTGGCTGAGGGCCCACCTGAGCCAGCCTGGCGGTTTGTGTTGCCACGCTCAGGCACATGCAGTCAGGCAAAGGGGCACTCACAGTGGCCGTCCTCCGGCTCGAGGGGGGCCAGGTAGTTGGCGTAACAATGAATTGGGGCTAGAGCACTCCAATAACAAGACAAAATAAATAGCCAAACAGGCAGAAAACAGACAACAGCTGGGGCCGAGCACACCTGCTGTCGGCAGTAACGGTGTGAGGGCCCGAGCGAGACCACCCGGCTTCAGGTAGCTAGCTCGTTAGCAGAAGGCTACGACCAAACTGAAAAGGCGCTGTGCGCCACAATCCTATTGGTAAACTAAAAACTGCTGCGAGAACACCGCTAAAACCAACCCGTAATAAAAATAAAACGGCTTACCTCAAAAATGAACCACCAAGGCCAATCTCCAGCGGCGAGGAACACTGCCTCGGAGGGCTAAGTCAGGTAGCTCCACCGAGCGAGAACACTCAGACAAGCGGAGCACTTACCAACTGTTGTTGCCTACTGTTTCGGTTCTGGTTCTGGTTAATAAAACGGAACTTGCCAGAAACAGGGTGGGATTACACTATGGGATTATGACTGACGTAGAAGACAGAAAGAAATCTGAGCAGATGCTTTAAAGGACAAATTAGATTTTTTTTTTACACTTAAAGTCCTATTTTCTGACTGTCTATGATGAAATCCAATAGTTAAGATTGAAATTTTGAACAGAATGGCAGCATGGATACAGTGATAAACATAAATAATATTACAATTATTAAACCCTGCATCACATGTTTACATCCCTTGATATATGAATCAGCTTTTTACAGTTGTTCACTGTGCCAGTGTCCCAGCTCTCAAAGTACATACACTCCACTGCAGCTCTCATACACACTCACAAGCTGGTGTCATTCATTCAGATGGTTGCCACACACACACTCACACACGTCTTGGCACTGTAGTCATCTCTCTGTCCTGTCCTACAGTAACACAAAACAGCTAAGCTCTTTGTCCTTATTTCAACATGTCTGTATCTGTGGCCAGGGCTGTGGTGTGGGATAGGAATAGTGTTCTCATAATAGTAGGCAGGGGAGAAACACACAAACATTTAGCCTTAGTCTTTTGCTCAAACCCTGCAAATGATGTCATCAAGCGGTTGTCATCACACACAAAACACGCTCAAAAACACAAAACACGTGCCTTTTTACATAGGTTTTCCTCACTCACTCTTTCTCTCTCTCTCTCTCTCTCTCACACACACACACACACAAACCAATAGAGAGTGAGAGAGAGAGGTCATTTTGGCACTGGTGTGTTACTAGCTAAGGCACTTGAGCTAGGAGGCTGCTCTGGCCAGGCTACAGTCCGACCTTGCTGCTCTTCTCCGGAGATGTCTTGAAACAGCCAGCCTCTTAATCCCCCTGGTATAGTCCACAGCCCTGTGCAAACAAAGACTGCCACACAACTCTAAACCACACACACACACAGACACGTACACACACAAATACTCTACACTCTCACTCTCTCACAGACCATTTGGTCAGGCAGCCACAGGCTCCAGTTTATTTAATCTTTTTTTACCTCTTGCTGTCTTTTTGTTTAAAAATTGTAGTGGCTCTAAATCATCATCTTGGGCTCACACTCCTGGAGTCTGGGGGATTTGCCGAAAGCTATAAAACTCTGGGAAAGGTCTCGATTGGCCGCTGGAGGGGCTTAATCGCTGTTAAAGGCCACCCACTCAGTGTGAACTTGGCAGGCTTCGGACAAACAAACACACATTTAGTATGTTCCCTAGTGATGTCCAGACTCTCTCTATCACCATCTCCACTTCGTAGTTCCTGCCAAGTAACCTTTGAACGCTTCACACTGTTCTTCCAGGTCATCATCACAAATCAATCCCCCTTACTACTCTCTCTCATTCGCCAGACTGGCCATTCCACTGTCATTGGATGCCAGTGAATTTATGGTTGTCAGTCTTCATCTGCTTGCGTTGTTTCGAGGACTTCCATACCTCATTCCACCTGTCTCGATCGGCTTGCAGAGGGTTTCATTGTACACTCTCTGCACGTTTCCTGCACGTACGTGTCACACACACACACACAGTTCTCACAAGAGCGATGGAAAGGGGGGGAGAGGGATGGCTCCCGTCCAAGAGCTCTGGCAAAAACAGCATTACTTGCACAAGAGATAAGGTTAACTGGCAGGAAACGTGCAGAGAGTGTACAACGAAACCCTCTGCAAGCCGATCGAGACAGGTGGAATCCTCGAAACAACGCAAGCAGATGTGTCAAATAGATTCAGGTAGCGAAGAACCTTTTGTTTAGCTGGCAGGTTATGACATGGGCTTAAGACATCTGAAACACAGTCAACAGTCCTAATTTGCATTTTCCTCAAATGCTTTGGCTTCTCCGCTACACCCTTCCCCACCGCAGGAAAACAAACAGTGAATGGGCTCTTTTTCCCCGCCACTCCACCTTTGTTGTTCGTCAGTAGTTTGTCTGAACAGGTCAGTCACATTTATGCCCCCAGCTGACAGATAAAACGGGCCCCACACAATAACGAAGCTGTCCAGCCCACTCCTGGAGAAGTAAGGGTGATAGATTCCCTTTCCTCAATCATGGCAGCTGTGTGTGTATGTGTGTGTATGTGTGTGTGTGTGTGTGTGTGAGTGCAAGAGGGGATGCAAGTTGCAAGGGATGCTAATTATTTGCAGTGTAATTGTGTGGATCTTTTATTGAGTTCTCCACTGTCATCTGTTGTAGGTACATTTGGCCGCATCTTCCATGGAGTCCTTCTGGATGAGAAAGACCCCAGCAAGGAGAAGCAAGTGTTTGTGAAAACAGTCAAAGGTGAGATTGAAAGAGGTGCACTTCTTTCTCTTTCACTGTGTACATGTTTCTGCAGTGTGTTTATGTCCACTGGAACTCCCTAGTGTTTCTCCATCACAGTCTGACCCCACCATTACCTTCTGTGACGTCACCAACACAAGCTGGAACATTTTGTTTTTGAGGCTGTTGTAACTCTTTTTATTTTGCTCGATGACTGATGCATCATTGGAAGAGGCATGGGCTCAGACACGTTGGCTTTAGCTTTCGTTCGTCTCTGGACCATGGGCAGGATGACTTGGATGGCTCATTTACCCTGTGAAATACTGCCCTGCTGTCACCATGCCCCCCCTGCCAAGGAGACTCCCTGACATGAGTGGTCCACTATAAGGATGTTGCCACAGCTGCTAAGAGGCTATTATAGTGGAATTCAGGTCCCCCAGGCTGCACCATTGTTTGTGCCAGCAGCTTGTCTCTACACAGTTGAAGTTGGTCTTTATTGGCTATACTAGATTTTTTTATATATGAATTATATTATAATATAAATGAATATGAAGATATTAGTGAAAAATATGCCATTCTTACAGATGCCAAACAGTTGCCAAATGTTGTATGCCAAATGTTGACGTATGGCAAAGCACGTGCTATGGTGGACACCATAACACTACAACAAACTACAAACAAATGTGTATGTAGTTGTAAAGATGTGTGTCCTGAGATATGAGGGATCCGAGTTTTCTCTGAGACTGTCCTATGACTAGTGTATGAAGTCAAAAAGTATTTATGAAAAAAAAAACAACCACTCCATTATAACACGCAGCTCCAATGCTGTATTAATGCAGCCTCTCATTTCAGACAGACATGGCAGTGTCATTCCCTTGAATACATGCCAGAATACATTCCCTAACTTGTATAGTTTATGGTAAATAAACAGTCTTTATCCAATATTATCCTCCTTTTATGATAAGCCATCAATAGCCTCCAGCAGCCATCTCTATGTGATAAGGTAATGGCAACAATCACAAACAGACATAAACAGGAAGTTGGAGGGTAGTGGCTATGCTGTCATTGACTGTGCCCTGACAGGGTTTGTGAACATTCATCGTGCTAAGCTGACAACTGTTAGGTGCCAGAGACAGGGCTGGCAAGCTTTGGGCACAACATCTCAGTCTTCCCCAGAACTCTCTCATGCCAGTCTGCCACAGTTGCAAGGTCGCACTCAGGATGACCTCTTGACATGTCGTTTCCATGTCATCAGCAAGGCCACAAGTTCCCTTCCTCTCTCAGCACTTGGCCCTGTTTGCCTGTGTTTATCCAGGCATAGGGTGGAGCATCTCGCCACCACATCTCTCCCCTCCCAGAGACAAACAATGTGCCCCTTTGCCATGCAGTGTTGGAGCCAAGTTCTGCCAGCCCTGCCCCCACTTCCTCTCTTCGCGTGCCCCTGGGGGCAGGAAACAATACAGATTACACATAAGTGGCGAGCGCCGGCCAAAGCTGCAGCCGGAGATAAAAAAACCCAGACCCTCTGTGAACTGAGCCCAGCCGACCCGGCCCGTCCCGGGTCTCGGACTGGCTTCAGGAGGGTTGGCGGCGGCAGGCTTCCAGAGGAAGTCCAGGGGATGGTTCTCAGCAAGGGCAGAAAAGTCCAGGGCCCTGTAGGGTCCCCGCGTTTGGTACTGACCTCCATGTGAACGCTGGTTGTCACGATCACTCTTGGCACAGCCGGGACACGAGGGCAATGGGGTTATTAAAAACAGCCTCACAGAGGAGCTGCAGGATTAGCTCGTTAACAGGCCTCGTTAACACTCTAAAATAGCAGGTACTGTGGAAGCCACAGAAAGGCTGCACAGACTCATAAAATATTAATACTTATGGATACATCCTGTCTAATTTCACCAACAAGGAAGGGGGTGCCTCTTTGGCATGCTGGTCCATTGATTGGCATGGTTTGAAGTTTTCTTCCCTGACTTCAAATGACTGTGAAATTAACCTGTTCCATCACTCCTTGCCCTCCACAGATCATGCCTCTGAAGTGCAGGTGACCATGATGTTGACGGAAAGCTGTAAGCTCCGAGGTTTACACCACAGGTGAGTCAAACATCTCATACTTATTTACAACAGGTAGCAAAAGATTGAGATCATCTGAAAGCTCTGTGCCTACTTTTGGTTCATTTGGATACCTTTGTTTATTTGCTCCATAACTGAAATGTTGACATGTTCAGCCCAAAGTAATCAGCATTGTGTACAACTTGGACCTGTTGGCATAGGACTATTTGGATTTTGTGTCTCACTATTTGTACCAACCACAACTATCTGAACTTTTAAACATTTTCCACATGCTCATTTTACTAATGAGGCTGTCATAAGATACTATTTACTGATTCTCATTCCCATCAAACCACACTTTATGGTGGCTTTCCTCAAATGACAATGCTTATGCAGACAGCAAGCCATTTTGTAGCTCTGCTTGTCCCCATGTCTTTTGAGTGGAAGATCAAGCTCATATTTGTCCAATATGACTGCCATCTAGTATGACTGTTGCTGTTGTTCAACCTCATGTTTTCCTGTCCATTGTAGGAAGATGAACAGTTTTAATATTGACTTGGAATTTTAACAGCATCAGTTCTAAATGAGACCCTTGGCCATTCTGTGTGGTCAGTGGATGAGCACACCCAGTTTACAGCGTTTGAAGTCTGGGAGGAATCCAATCTTCCACATACTCTGAATGTCTCCACTTTTAATTTGGTCTATTTGGTCTTGTTTGTCCATGAAGACACACATGACTGTGGTGTTACTGGGGCGCTGCTCCATCATTACTGTGAATTCATGGGAAATCACAGTCAACGTTGCATTCCAGTCACTTCTGTGTACGAGTATATCGTTCGCCATCTCTCATCTTCCTCATTTACAGATGACTATAGCCTGCCCTTTTCTTGGTTAAATAATAAGTTTGTTTAAATGAGGAATTATCACAGGAAATCTCTGTAAAATAGGAAATGTTGTATTAGGGCAGTGCATATGGTTAAGATGGAAAGTAAGCAAATGCATCTCATGTTTATTCCTCGGACTGATGCATATGTCATTGGAAAGGCTTTTCCTTTTTAGTAATCCTTTCTGTTATATTAGATTTACAAATTCAGTTTTGGTCAGTTAAGGTTGTTCCAACACTAGATCAGTTTGTCATTTTAGGTAATCAGCCATGATTAGACTAATGACTCTGTGAGTGCAGTGGCCTTTGAGTGGTCCGAGGGACTTTTTAATCAGGTTGTATTTCATGGTAACTTGCTGCTCAAACTTCTCTGAAGATGCTACCAAGAATCCAGCTGCAATGGCAGCATAGTAAAGCTAATTGAGCCGCCAGTCTGCAGTTGTGATTTTGACGCGTCATTCGCTGACCACAGCCAGCTGTCGCTAACAGAGGCTTTTAACGAGGTGTTGTTTTCATCATTCCCAGTCTCTCATCCCTGAGCCTGTGCCAGAAGCCATTAGGGATGACGTGGGGGTATAATCCCAGTTTAATGATGTGCAGGACTATGCTTTTCCCCATGCACAGAACCCTTCCTCGACAACTGTAGACTGCCCCCCGGCCCCCCAACTCAGCGCACCAAAACTTCTCAGAAGACTTAGTGACAGTTGCTGGTTTTGATTTTAGTTGGAGCATGTACTGAAGCAAACTTTTTTTTTTTTTTTTCCTGTCGTCCCCCCCTCCTCACCCCCCTTCCCCTCAACCCGACTCTCTGCAGGAACCTGTTACCCATAAGCCACGTGTGCACGGAGGATGGAGAGAAGCCCATGGTCCTCCTGCCCTACATGAACTGGGGCAATCTCAAGCTCTTCCTGCGACAGTGCAAGCTGGCTGAGGCTAACAACCCCCAGGTGAGACTCTGCTCCTGCTAATGCTCCAGCTCCAGCTCTAGCTCTGGCCATTGGACGGGGGACAGGAGATGACTGTGTCCTCACTTAAACGTCTGCCTTTAGGTGTCAAGCCCCAACCCATCAACCCCCCTAAACAGCAGCACTGCCCCACCCCACACATGTTTCACCAGTCTAGTCTCGTCGACGTTCCCATGCTGGACTAATGCGGGTCAGGTGTTGAGCGGAGCGGCGTGCCCACTGTGGGAAACTCATCAGATGGAACACAGCGAGGGAACGGCGCCCTCGAGCACAACACCTGCGGAGTTGATGTTTGCCGCATCTAATTGCACTCCTGCAAGTGAAAGCAGCACAATTTTCCCCTCGCCTGATGCCCCAGCTGACATAAAAACACCCTAAACCTTTGCAAAATAACTAAATAAATAAGACCTCTGTCTTACGTAGGAAGGGGGAGTATGGGCTTCCAAAACAGAAGGAGGTGGGGGTGGAGGTTGTTTCGGGGGGTGGGGTGGTGGAGATGGGGGGATGAAACCCAAAACAATCAAGCTTTTGTGCCGGATCACCCCAGGGGGTCTCAGATCCATTTGGCGTCGGCCTTGAGAGCCGGGGGGAGGGGGAGTGTGGTGAGGGGCAGAATGCTGTAGCTCCAGACGATCAATTGGGCCGCTAACTAAACTCATTTGTGGTGCTTGGAGGGAGGAGGAAGCGGGAGAGGGTTGTGTTTCTTTAAGCTAAGAATTTTTGTTCCACCGCAAGATGAAGCTTGCTACTGCGTCTATTAAAATTTTAGACGTGCGAGCACGCGCGCACACACACACACACACACACACACACACACACACACACACACACACTGAAAAGAGTGAACGAGAGAGGCTTTTATGCGATTTCAAATCACATTCTGCCTTTGTCGGCTCTTGCTCTGTGCACTTCAAGCAATTATCGGGGCTGAGCAAGAATGAAAATCATAAACTACTTTCATGTATTTTCCTCCTTCACTGCTGTTGCAATAAAGCCCATGTCGTAAATCCGAGGCATAACATTAGTTAGAAGCTCCAGTGTCTGGATGGCATCCAGAGAAGGCTCCGCTGCTAGATGGTTTCAGGCCATGATTTTCAAACCTGAACATCTGCTAAGGTTGGCTCATAGGGAATGTGTCTGATAGACACATAACTGATTTGAATGCTGCTCTGTGTGTGTGTATGTGTGTGTGTGTGAGAGAGAGAGAGAGAAAGTCTATGAGCATCTTAAATTGATGGGTGCCAGTCAGCTCTTGTATCACATCCGTCACGCTCACACAGGAGGTTAATTGTTGGATCCTTTGACATCCATTGTCCAGGTGGTTTCTGAAGATGGGGCTGGGTTTAGACCGCCACCCTTAGTTATGGGCCACTGACTCATGAGTGACTGAGCCATCAATCTGACAAGAGTTCTTCAGAGTACTAGGCTGGGACATTTTGATGCAGGGTCTATTGAACCTTTTCTCAGTACTGCTCCCAGCTAAACTTGTCTTATGTTGTTCTCTACCTCCCTGGCTTTCATATTCAGTCTCTCGGATGTTAATTAACTTCATCAAAAACTTAACATGCTTTTTTGCTGATTCTCTGTAATAAGGTTGGGAAGCAGTGAACTAGCGTAATGGTACTGCATTCCCTTCATGGTGTACCTTTAACCTTTGCATGATGGCTCCTCTCTGTCCTGCATAGAGAGCTTTTAAGTCAAAGCACCTCCAGCAAACATGGTTTTGTTGGCACATACACATGGACAATAGAGCAAGTACACTTGAATGAATGGCTCTTGATTTTGTCTCCCCATAATTATTCTGTAGTGTCCGTTTTTCACCTGATTTCACCTAGTTTTTGTGGTCCTGTCTTTGCATGTGTCGTTTCTGTCCTACTGTGTTCGGAATTGTTTTATTTCTTTGCTACACCGCCTTCCTCGTCTGCCTCCTGATGTTTTTTTTTTTTTTTTTTACCCTGGCTGTCTCTTTCCAATAGGCTATCTCACAGCAGGACCTGGTACACATGGCTATTCAGATTGCATGTGGGATGAGCTATTTGGCGCGAAGAGAGGTCATCCATAAAGACCTGGCTGCCAGAAACTGTGTGTAAGTATCAACCACCCTCCCATGGCATCGTCTGATGATATTAGTTGTCCTAAAGACTTCTAAAACCCTGTTGATCATTGCATCTTAATGCAAACATGATTCTTCTCATGAATATTGATGACACTTAAAACTCTGTGGCCAAATATACATGAGGATTGTGAGGGACGAGTCTCATGATCTTAATGTGACTCATTCTGCACATCTCCACAGCATCGATGACAGCATGCAGGTGAAAATCACAGACAATGCCCTAGCCCGAGACCTGTTCCCCATGGACTACCACTGCCTGGGGGACAACGAAAACCGGCCAGTGCGCTGGATGGCCCTGGAGAGCTTGCTCAACAATGACTTCTCCAGCGCCAGCGATGTGGTGAGAATCCTTTTACAAAAAAAGCAGACCATATTGTTCACTCCAAGTGTTTTACTTTACTTAGCTCATTTTATTTCATTTCCATCTCTGAATCACTTTCATATCGTCTTATCTTCAGATGAGTATGAATGACTCTTACTGCCTCCACAGTGTCTAGCCATGTTCTTTGTGTTTATTTCACCGATTGATTGGCTTTAGCAGTTTCCTGATTGGTCAATGTGGCTTTATGTACTATTCAGTTGTTTTGTCAGCACCCCCCACAAAACTTGTGCTGGATATTCAGTCTGGAATTGCTCCACTAAGAAGCCTCTCTGCCGGGTTAAGATGTGTTTGGCCAATCAAATTGTTTTGGCAAGCTGTACACAGGGATGGGTAAATGAGCAACACTGGTGAGCTCACTTTAGTTTCACTTTGAAGTGGTTTGCTCCTAGATGAGAGATGTGCTCCTAGCTTTCCTGTCACTGTCAGATGAGTTGAGCATAAGGGTTTGGAGGTTCACTTTTTTTTCTAACCTTTGTCAGTTAAATCACTCTCCAAAATAGATCCAAATGGAGTGTGACCAGAACAGAATTCTGATGAGAATTGAAGCTGTCTACATAAGGCTATGTTGGGATGCTATTAGGACATAATGGTCTAAGTGCTTGGAACACAAGATGAGAGAACAGGTAGATTTTCCATTTCTCATTTCTGATTGTTCAAGATCCATCATGACATTTTGTCACATTTTCTGAAAGAGTATGTCAGTATAATCTCATAAGCCTTTAAGCTCACATGTTCAGCAGTGTAATCACTATTTGTTTGCCTGCAGTATCCATAATGGCCAGCATGTGGGGGCTTGGGGAGTAATGTTGTTTGGCAGGCAGATGGAGTTGTTTGCGTCCTTCATCAATGCCCCGCAGGCTTTTGTATGTGTTCATCCTGATGAAAGCACCTCTTAACAGCGCTTTATTGTTTGGCCTGCCTAAGAAAGCTATTGTTCCCCCTCCCCGCACACACACACACCTCCCATCAGTCCAGATGTTTGGAGAGGTGTTGAAACGGTAGCTCTTCACCAGGGGCCAGTGCAGGCAGGCAGACAGGCGTGTCACGAGTCTCGAGTGTTTTTCGCAGCATAGAAAGGGGAAATTAACAAGGGGTGGAGAGGGGTCTGGCTCGGCATGCGATCCCAAACCAGGCACACCCATTCTGGAAGACCTCTGACCTGGCTCCTGGCTGCCTAGCGGGAAGGATGCTTTGCACTGTCAGGAAGGCCCCCTCCCTTCTTCTTTCTCTTCTTTCCTTCTTGTGCTTTCTTCAAACCACAGTGACCTCCCTCCATCCTTATAGCATAGGTGTGGAACAATGCTGGCCAGACAGCAGGCCCCAACTATAAAGGGTGTCTGGGCAAATAGGCGGATAGACAGGCTTGCTGAGCAGGATGGGGAGCCCAGCCCAGCCTGGTGGGACCAGGATGCCTGCTTGCTAAGTGCTCTGTTGCTAGGCACTGTGTACCCAAGCTAACAGACAAGCTCAATAGGAGCTGTGAACACCATTAGTTTCACTTGCCAATACTCACAAATTTCTTCTTGTGAACACGTGGCGCACACACACACATGTTCAAGATGCACTCACGTAGACCCTTGCAAAGACCACACATACTCAAGGAACATAGTCCAGAATATTTGGCTTAGCAACCAGAAACATTACCATTTGTCACTCTATTTATTTAGTCTTGATAAAGAATGGACATTTAACTTGAGCCATTATCTGTATACTCCGAGGCGCCTGTGACAGGATTGTGCACTGAATTCTGGGCAATCTCAGCTGCACCTATGCACCTGTGGTAGGAGACTTGTAAATATTACAGGTCCCCCATTACAATTGTGATGTGTGTATGTATACATTATAAGCTGCATTTGTTTCACCCAAAGAAGGAACAGGAAAGTGAAACAGGAACCTGGCTGGGCCTAGTGCCGGAGGCGTGGGCTCTTCCTGATGAGACAGAAGGCTGTTACTGCCACTGTCACTGAAGAGCTGTGACTGGAGGGAGAGATAGCACATAGTCTTTCCCTCTCATACCTGAAGAATGTTGGCAGAGGGTATTGATTGTGTGTGAGTTTGTGTGTGTGTGTGTGCGTGCGTGCGCGTGCGTGCATGAGTTTGTGTGTGTGTGTGTGCGTGCGTGCTTGCTTGTGTGGGCGTGTGTGTGTGCGCGCATGTGCTTGTACATGTGTGTCAATGCATGTGTGTCCAGTTCACGTGCGTATACATACCTCTGCTCACTGTTTGAATCTTTGTTTCAATATGTGGCACATGGGTGTATAGTATTCCCCTATCAATCCATTACCAATACAATTACTTAGGGGTGCATGGGAGAGATATTTATGTTGCCTTCTACATCTAACATACCTAATTCAAAAGAGGATCTCTCAGGTCAGGCATTGATGTTGGTCTGGCTCAAAATGTCTGCTCTACTACATCCCAACAGTGTTTGATGGAGAGAGAACCGTGCTCTTCTGTACCAAAATCCCTTGAATATGGCTTAGTGGACCTTCCTTTGTACTTCCACTATAGTTATATTGTATGTGTGTTCTACCCCGGGTTCAACCCATATGCCCACCTTTCTCTTGAGGCCCACTTCCACCTCCCCATTTTCAGGGCTGGCTTTTGCTTGGGTCAGTACTAATATTGTATGTAACAAACCAGAGCAAGATTAATATTTTATGTAACAAACCAGAGCAACCAACATGTAGGTTGATATACAATGTATTCACTTCACCACAGCTTGTGCCTACGGTCATAGAAAACTGAATACTTGAACACATTCTCTGTTAGTACTGCCATTGCTATTACATAGCATTACATGAAATGCATGCAAGTTGACATGACCTAATGGAAGCACCCATCCCCAGAATGTTGGAGATGTGTTGTGATATGTTTGAAATATTTATTTTTATTTATTTCAATTTTAAAATTTTAGCTTACATTTCAGAAGGCACCCAGCATTTATCCTCACCTCTGTCGACAGTGATTAATGGCAGTCTTACTGTTTCTCTGTGGTCTCATTAACCCTCAACAGAAAAAAACAACCAAAAATACTTTTCAATAAATAAATAATAAAAAAATAAAAACTTGCACCCCAAGGCCCAATTGAATAAACTGAAGTTTCCGAGCATTGTGTCTGGAATGCTTTGTTCCTAGAGCGCTAACTGGCACCGCATGGTCCTCTGTGGTCCCTAAAGGGGACCTTACCCCCTACCCCATGAACTCCCACCCACCCACCCTCTCCCTTCCCCACCTCCCCCCACACACATCCCCAACTCCCTCCCATCAAGGCACAAACTCAAGCCACAAGTCTGCGGGGAGCTGGACTTTTAGGGAGAGCACAGAGGAGTAAAGCTGATTTTCATCACATTGCTCAACATTTAAGAAGCCATAAGTGTAGGCCACAGCTATATGACGCCACTTTGGCTGCACCGGCTCCGTGATGGAAGACGTACAATCAGTGCAGAACTCCACTCATCTGTCAGACATTATGGTGTCCTGTTGAGGGTCTGCATTGTTGTTTTTTCATAATGGTGCCATCTGCAATCCAAAAAAAGTTCTCCTCAGTTTGCTTGAATTTTCTTGCTACCTGGGGGTCTACAGGCATTAAGAATTTCCAGGAACTGTTACAAGTAGACACTGACAGTCTGTTGAACCACATGAGGTGGTGGCTGTCTCTAATGATGACAAATCCAGTGTGTTTATTTTTCATGTTCATCTCTCTTTCCCCCTTTTAATTCATTTTTCTACACTCTTTTTCAGTTCCTCTACCCGTCCTTCCTCTCTCTCCCTGCCCCATTCCCTGCTGCCTCTTCTCTGCGTTGTCTTGTTCCTCATCATGTCTTCCTGATTTGTCCCTCCTCTCAGTGGGCATTTGGTGTAAGCCTGTGGGAGCTGATGACCCTGGGTCAGACCCCGTATGTGGACATCGACCCCTTCGAGATGGCCGCCTACCTAAAGGACGGATATCGAATAGCACAACCAATCAACTGCCCTGATGAGCTGTAAGTTCTGCACCGTCTGCACACCACACATTGTTTACAGTGGAGCATATTTGTTTAAAGCAGAGATAGATGTTGATAGACGTTCCCATAAAACAGTGCAACGAACAAAGAATAAACTGTTATGACGCGGTCAGTTGTCAGAAAAGGTTTGAGATGTTTTCACCCAGTCAGAACACTTTGTCAATCAGAACACATACGTGCCCAAACTTGATTTTCCCTCACCGGTGATTGACAGCACCTCATTACCACAGTCAATAGGGTCTCTTATCATTTCATCTGAACTGTGTCCGCCACACATTTGCAAGAGGAAGCCAGTTACCCAGGAGGTGGGTGGATCGTGGCACTGAGGGTGGGGGTGTTTTGCAACACTAACACGACCCCACATCCCAAACCAGATTCGTAGCCAGAGCAAGAGCACTGACATTAACCGAGTTGAGCCAGTGTCAAATAACTGCTGGCCATTTGTACAATTACAGCAGAATCTTATCAACATCCTCCAAACGCAAGTTGGATCACCTATCCTTGACTCTCGCCAAAAAAATCTCTCTTTCACACACACACACACACACGCACACTTACTCACATTCACAGCCCCCTTTCACCACCATCACCCCACCTTCAGTCTTAAGTCCTCTGTCAGTCACACAAACAGAACCTGATCTGATGCCTGATGCGCAACCTCCGGAACTGTGCAGGAAGACCTAATCAGCGCACACATCTCCTGAGCCAGCTTTTCCTCTGGCAAAGTATAGGTGTTTA
Organism: Tenualosa thibaudeaui; assembly: GCA_027481765.1. Classification (NCBI taxonomy): domain Eukaryota; kingdom Metazoa; phylum Chordata; class Actinopteri; order Clupeiformes; family Clupeidae; genus Tenualosa; species Tenualosa thibaudeaui. The sequence continues at coordinate 834,675 of JAIFZK010000173.1, read as the reverse complement.
ATGGGGTTTCTCTGTGTGCTCTACGGTGGGGAATTTTAGAACGGACAGGCCGAGGCAGGTATTGATAGATGGGAAAGTTGTGAGTGAAAGAAATTTAGAACCACTGTGTGTTTTTCCCCACAATTTTTATTCTTGTGCAGTGAACCAAGTGTACACGTATTTCACAATTCACTGTATCATTAGAGCAGCTATTCTCAGTATGTGTGGGTAGGGTTTAGATGTATGTCCTCAAGGAACCTTTGCTATTGAGTTATTGGGCGCTTGTGACTCTGTCAGCGTTGTCTTTTGTGACAGCTGTAACCATTCTGTAAGCGTGCGTAATAGTGATGCTTTGAGAGTCATTAAAACTGTCAGTATCTTACTGTCTTGCCAGATTTATTCACTGACTGCTGTTAATAATGCCTTTGCTGTTTTTTTTTGTCTCTTTTTCCTCTTTTCTATGTGCTAATGAAGGTTTGCTGTGATGGCCTGTTGCTGGGCCTTGGACCCTGAGGAGAGACCCAAATTTCAGCAGCTTGTTCAGTGCCTTACAGAGTTCCATGCAGCTCTTGGGGCTTACGTCTGAAGTTTAGCCCCAGGCTGTTGGTTTGGGCCCACCAGCACTACCTGAGAGAATTATAATGAGAAGAAGAAAGGAAATTAGTGCCTTAAGAAAGAAAGAAAAGACTTTCTGATCTATTTTTATTGTTTATTTGTTATGTTGTTTTGTTTTGTATTTTGCTAATTATGGGGGACAGTACATTTCCAGAACTTAGACCAGGTTATATCATTGGTATTTCTTTGGTCTGCATCCCCATCCACCCCACTTTTTCTTCACAGAATGTTTGAGGAGCACAAAGAAACTGTTCTGGCTTTGCCGGAGTGAAGGCATGTGCCATTTCTGAGTGCCGAGATCCTTCTCATTCCTTTCATCACCATGGATGCGTGTACATCTTCACTTCCCTCTCAGTGCTTGGCCAGATAGACGGTCCCTTTTCCAGAGGAATTGCCATTGATGTATCCCAGACATTGTCCAGTGCCAAGCTTTGCCTGCCCCCTTTTTTCCGGAAGCCCATCATTGGCCCAGCTTTAAGCGATAATGCTGAAGTCATGCTCCCTACAGACTTGGCATTAGCGACAATGCTGAAGTCATATCTTCCAGCAAGGATGAGCTGGAAGTGAGTGTTTGTTTTTTTTTGTTTGTTTTTTTTTCTCCCCTCCCTTGTTTTATTGGGGGCGTGGGGGGGGCATTGCAGTGAGAGGTGATTCTCCATTGTGCTGAAACGTGAATAGGATGCCAAAGCTGAAAGAAAGCAGCTGATATATATGTGTGTGTGTGTGTATGTGTGTGTGTGTGTGTTTGCGTGCGTGTGTGTGTGTAAATTACACAATCATATTGGAGCTGCAGCCATTTACCTGTTGGGGCTCCTGGAGGTACTCCAGGTCAGACTGAGATGTTTGCCAATCCCTGTGCGGTCCCTCCAACCAATCTCCTCGCAGGGAGTTTAACCCATGGGGTCCAATCACATGCCCTCTTCTTCACATGCCATCCCATCGAAATACATTCTCAACCGAGTGGGTGGACCAGACTGTACTATACACCAGACATGCTGATATGCTGCACTGGTTTCTGACAGAAAACCAGTGTCCGACTGGACTGTGGTACGTCCTCAAAGGAAAAAAAAAAAAGTCCTGCTCCTTTTTTTACGTTTGACTGTTCTGTGTCAGAACTAAACACTCCATTCTGAAATATAGGAAATGATTATGGTAAGAGGAACCTGGTCACTGTGAAAATTGTGTGTTCTAAGCAGCCACCATTTTCCTAACTCTTCTTTTAGCATCTATAGGGTCTTCTTCATGTGACTTCATGATCACCGCATGTTGATTTTTTATTGTGTAAACTGCTTCCTGATTTTCATACCCACCTACCCATTACAATGGAACCATTGAATAAAACAGTTCTTCCATTGCATGATTTGTGTGGTTTTGTGAAAAGGCTGGTTACGGTCATCCTCAGCATTCACACCAAGAGCTATTAAAGCTGAAAAGTCCAGGAGGTAACCAAGCACCCAAAGATCACTCTAGAAAGCCACTGGCAGAGTGGGCCGCAAGATGCATGAAAAGCCTGTAAAATGATGGTTTTAAAAGCCTATAAAATGCTGGTTGTCTCTCTAGAGATGGGATAAAGTTCCAGACAGACAACTAGTTTCCGTCGAGCAACGCTGCCTTATAGCCCAAATTGTTATTCCATCTCCACACAGCATCATCAGTGATTTTTGGATACTTGGTTACCTCTTTTACTAAGGATCTTCTCCCCCAACTGCTGAATTTAGCCATGTGACCATGAGTCCTCCTAGTTGTCCTATGTGCTTTGAACTGATACTGGCCTAATACAGAAAGGTGTGTGGCTTTACAAATCATGTAATTTAATGAAACACAGCTGGACTCCAATTAAGGTGTAGACTTATCTCAGAAAGGCTTTTTGAAGAAGTTGAGGCCATCAGAATTAAATTCCTAATCTTCCACAGGGTTTGAATACTTATGTGTTTTTTTAATTATTGAATTGCAAAACCTTCTACAATTATGTATTTTGCTGTCATTATGGGGTACGGAGTGTAGATTGAGGAGAGAAAATGTAAATTTAGGAAAAACTATGAGATGGCTGCAATGTAACAAGGGGTGTGAACACTTTCTGTCTGTGATTACCACAGATTCAAGGTCATTGCCTAGAAATGTGTTTGTTTTATACTATTGTTTTATTCTGATGCCAATTGGCTCAGATTGACTCCATATTTACGCTGCTCTTAAGTAAGTAAAAATAAGTAAGTTAACCTGCCAACAAAACCATACGTCACACCCTGTCCCTTCTGGGACATGCATTTCTAAGCATTTGTATCTTCAAATACATTTCCATGCGATATGATAATGTGAAGGACAGATAGCCCTTGCTGGAGTATTTTATGAAATGCACAGTAGCTGTTTGTTTCCACATGTGACCTTTGAAGGACAAAAGGTCAGGCCTGTGATGTGTTTGGTACTTTTTTTATCACCTCATAAGGGCAGGAAATGGGTGATGGCTGCTGGTTGGGCAAAGCCTCTGCTTCCTGGCTGAAATGTTTGAAGTGTGTTTGTCATTAGACCAATATAGATCATTCATCTACTATTGTCTCTTGGCATTTTGGCTAGTGTTGAATAGAACATGTTTCCAGTCAGGGATGACCAAGCCTAAGGTTTGTATATGTGTTGAGAAACAAGCTCCAGGAAATGTCTTTTCCTTCTGGTGAAATTTCACCTGACAGTAATTCCTCTTAAGAAGAATAATAACTACTTGAAATTTAAAGGGGTCATAGAATTGATTAATTGAGTAATATACCTTCCTCTCTGATGTTAAAATAGAATGTATTCAATTCAGTTTAATAATAATAAGCTCAACCTGAATTTTACAAGCCAAGGTACCACTTTATATTTAGGTAAGGTTTGAAATCATCCATTTTGCCAAAATGGAGCCCTCCTTAGCAACCACAACTGATATATAGTTGGCTTTGTGTATATGACATCACAGCCAGGCTTTATTCTAATTTGCCCATTTTCAGTAGCTATGTCTAACTTCAAGCTTTACATGTTAGGTAGGGCACAACCTTTCATGTTCATGACGTGTGTGGCCATGCACAACGTCTTCTAACTCAACAAAGCAAAGGTAAAAATAGTTTTAGTAATATAGTAATTTTAGTATTAAATGTGGAGACATGACACTCTTATCACCAGAGCAAGTAAGATTGGTAAGATAACAGGCAAGACAAACATCCTCTATTGAGAACTAGTTTATGGAATTCATGGCTTTTTACTGTTTATGATTAAGTCATAAGCCCACCGGATAGATAACTGTATGTTTGGGTGTGATAAGTCCTTTTCCCTTTGTATTGTGATATTGTAGGGGGAGCGTTTTGTTGTATATTCACAAACAGATCTGAACACTGATATTAGGGCATTTTATAGACAGACATTGTCTTCCCCCTACATACAGGAAGAGTGAAAACTTTTGTTGTTTTTGTTGCACCCATTTGTGAGTGAAGTCACAGAAAACTTAGCACATTTGTGTGATGGTGTAATGGAAAGTTATCAGAAATCTAATTTGTACAGAAACCCTGAACAAGCCCGGCATGTTAAACAAGACCTCGACCTTAAATCTTTCCAGTGAAAGGCATTGTTGCATTGTTCAGAGTCTGCAGGCATGCACACTCTTCCAACCACGTTATGCACTCACTTTTATTCGGAAGCCATGATGTTTACAGTACAGAGAGCTAAAATTTCCATATTATACAAAAGACTATGAATTCCCTCTCACCAACTCTTGATGATTGAGATGCTGAGGTCATGTTGGTTACGTTACAAAGGAATGTCTTCTCCCACTTACATAATAGCCTCTGTGTGACTGTGTCAATACAGGTATCTTATCAATGCAGACAATCATGCACAGATGAGAATATTTGTCAGCATCGCCTCTGTATGATTTAGATTACTCTCAATCATTAATCCAAACATTAATCCTGATCAAAGGACCACCACAAGATGTGTGGTAACAAAAGCACTGTTCAACTGTGACCACACTGCACAGTATTCCCCCTCCACATGTCACACGGACACATCTCCATTTATGAGACACAAAAATTGGAGATTGAAAATACTCTATGTATTTAGATTCGGGTAGTTTTTTGACTAAAGGAACACAAAAAGTACAGAGTTTACAAATGTGAAACATGCCCTCTGTTCCCTTTGATTGTCTACAGTTCACCCTGTATGTGATTGTGATTGTGGATGATTGATCTAACCACAAACATACTTTTGGGTCATTAGCCACGCTATCTTGCACAGTGCTGTTCCATCAGTTCGCTGCATATTGTTATCATGCATAAAACTATTTCACAGCGGTGGCCATAAAAGGCGCAATCAGTCTACGGGCCATGCGCTCAGCCACCACTCCTCCAACTTGATGGTGGAAGCGTTGCTACAAGGAAGTGTGAAAGAGTGCGTGGGCGGCGGCAGGAATTCCACTCATGGCCCAGAATTTCAGGTGGAATGGTCAGAATGCTGAGAGTTCTAACCACATGTCAAACAGTTCAGCATGTTGACCTTACCGAGGCCATGACAGAAAAACACGTCCTCACACGCATGAGGACGCATGAGCTTTTCTTTGTTTCACAAGGAGGAGCTGATGGCCTTGAGTGCTCACGAGTCCTTGCTGTGCAGTTTCTCAGCCCTGTCCTTCGGTATAACATGTTTGCTTTCTTATTTCTGGTGTATGGACACTCTGTTCTGTCTGCATTGTGGATTAACTGTCTTTGTTGGTGTTTACATAATAATGTGAGTTGTTTTGGAGTTCTGAGAGCTTTGAGTGTTGTGATTGGGTTTTTCCTTGTTCTCAGTAACAACTAAAAATGGGATGAATATGCTCATTGCTTGAGGAAATAAGACGCGTGGGGGAAGAAGTCCAAGGTCAGGATTACTACTTGTCTGGGCCGAAATTACTTCTTAATTCTTGTTGTCCAGACCAATGTCCAGACTCTCGTTGTTTCGTACAGAGGGTCTGGACATCGGTAGTATGTTACTGTTACTAGTTATTGCTTGCTTGAGGTGTTTAAGTTTAAAAGGATTGGCCCCTGTCTGATAGCTTGCCTTAACTGATAGTATTCTAGCTCTGCATCCACAATGTCTCCCTCTGTTCGCTGATTGGACAGGTTAAAATGCCTCCTGACACAATGAGAACAATGGGATCAAATCCAGACTAGCACTGTTGGGAGATGATCAAGCAGAAGTGCTAGGAAGGCATGACCAGGTTGCTTTAGAGCAGAATGAAATCAATGCTAAAGCTACAGTGCATTCTTCAGTTCAAGAAGTCTGGGAAATATTTTGAAACAGGCCCTTTTGGTGTTTAAACAGCAGACACCAATTCTACTGTTTTCCAGCTACAGCTGGGCTCTGCAGCTCTACCGCCTTCACTGCACCATACTTAAATTGCCTGATGCTTCTGCCCAGTTTGCACAGTCTTTGTTGCCTCCATTTTGACTCATAGTTACCTCCTGCTGTGGAGCTAGTGGTTTCCCTGTTTTGTCCTGCTCCATGACCCCAATGTTTCCTCTGTCTGGTGGATAGGGGTCTGTCAGATGAAGTCATCAGATGTGTTCCCTCAACTAAGATGACCCAGATGCGTCATGCTGGGAAGATGCTGTGGTTACATGTCGGGTTTGAAGTTGTCTTTCCTGCAGTAACTGATGCAATCATAGGGAGCACATAGATCCCAAACAATTAAGCAAGAATTATTAGTCAAAGTTATCAATGCAACGTCAACAAATAAATTGTTATTGCACCCACGGCTGAGATGAATGATGACCAAGACGGGGCCACACCTCTTCAATAACAGAGGTAGCACAGGTAAGGCCCACACCTTTATTTTCAGAGGGTGGGAGTTTCTTTCTGACCTGACCCTGTGCTTGTTTGGGAGGCTTGCATGATGTCCTGAACTTTGTGCGCTCAAGTTATAGTGACACATTTCTGAACTGCTGCTTGTTTGACATGGATATGTTCCAAGATTTGTAATGCCACATGTATTATAAGGCTTTTGCTAGAAATGACTGGCCAGCTGTTTCACTTGTAATATCAATATTTGTAAAAACTTCATTTCTGAGGTTGTGTTAAGGCCTTGGTTGATTTCAACTTTTTAAGTTAATGCAGAATCAATATTTAGATGTAATATGTTGTCACTCCTTCTAGAATGCGCTAAATATAAGGAGTCAAATTTCTGTTAGTACTGATTGTGTAAAAGACAAGCATGTTCAAATTCTACTGTACGTAATGACTGTAACCATGAGTCTCACACAAGTATGCTTTCTGTGTATAGCGTAATTTTTCATAAAGCATGGTTTACAGCTCAGTAAAAAAATATATTTAAATTATAACTTGGATGGCATAACAAATGTATGTCAAGACAATGTGAACAAAGTTTTATCCGCACAAGATACATGGTTCAGGACAGTATGAGGAGAAATAAAGCTTGGCTTCTTCAATGAAGCACTGTAAAGCGTCGAAATGGCGTGCATTGCTGCCTGTTATATGCAGCGTTTTTCCACGCTTGCTTAAGATAATGTTTTTATTTGAAGGTTATTTTGACTTAAGTTTCCAGCCACTTACAGACAACACGCGTGAACTAAGTGAATAAACTTTTAAACATGACTGTCATCACAAGCTAAGGTGGACCACACGTTAAACGCACGCGGAGAGAGTAGAAAGCAGCTAACAAGGTCATTTGATAAATTTGTTCCGTAAAAGTTCTTGCACCAGCGCTTTCACTCAGAGGCGCATCTCAAAGAATTAGTTACTACGGTCAATACTGTCATTCGCATTTTAAGTGAAGGGAAAGTTGCCTTTGCCCTATCATAGAGATGACAGTCTACTTGCAGTCATTAGCTCTTCACTTTTGTATTGCCCAATGAACTGCGCCAGTGAACACTTTTTACCGACAGTGTATTTTTGATCACGTTGGACGCGGCTGTCAACTCTGGGAAAACGGAATGACAGAAAAGGGAAGACGTGGTTTAAATCAGCGAACAGTCAGAGAAGTAACCTCGCTTGTTCTGAGCGGTTTAGTCATGTTTGCAGGGGGAACCAAATGCTTTGACGCATACATCGGGCTACCTTATTCTGAAACTGCTAATGACTGTACATGAGTAACGTTACCAAGTCACAGGGGGATCCGTTCAGACAGGTCAGGTGCGCCAAATATGGTCACCAAAACATTTGCGCATGGACATGTGGGCTGAGTCTTATTACATCACAGCTGGAGATAAAATAAAACCCCCTCATAGAAGTTCACCCGAGTAGAGACAGACAGGGTTGATTCCCTACATAAAACAACTGGGAGGAGGACTTCATCCAGCCATTCAGCCTTAACCCGTTAAAACCGTCAGACATGGAGATATACGCTAAAGATATCAAAAAACCTAAAACATCGATATTTTGCAACATCAAGGTAGGCCCTTGTGATGTGACTGTTATACAACCCATATTACAATTATTAGTAATGTTACACATACGAGAATACATTTATTGGCGTATTCTCTTTATATTGCGCACGAAGCAAATTTTGCACACGTGCATACATTTTAAATCGCAACCTTTGGTCCTCGTTCACTTGTCTGCCGCACCTAAACAAATTAATAATCTCTCCTTGATAGAGAGCGCTAAGTGATGCCACGTGATGGCTTCAGTTAGCCGGCGCTTAAAGTATAAGTGCCTAATTAAAGTAGGTAAAGTAAAGTAGTGGTTCTGAAGAGGTGATTTGTCGTTCTCTTATATCATAGCATTAACTCCGTTTGTCTTTTTTAGTAAAGTACAGAATAAGAATTATGACGTTGTTTCATTCAGGTGGTATTTTGGATTATATGTTATCTGTGTTGAACTATGCTGCCCTTATCAGAGGCATGGATATTATGTGACCTAGGAACCTCTGGGTCTCCTGCAAGAGAATGCACCCATTAGTAGGCAACCTGATGAAATCTGGTTGGTGCTGATGATGCCTATTAGTACTGGCAATGGCTGTGAAGGTAGACTCAAAGTCAGCTCTGTCAAGGGTACCATTACATTTTTGCACAGGTGCATTTACATACTGCCTGATTTTCAGCTCTCATTGTGACCATCAAATCCTTAAGCTGCCTAAACACATAAAGCGTGCACACAGGTGTGTGTGTGTGTGTGTGTGTGTATGTATGTATTCTGACTGTCTAGCTCTTCAAGATAAGGTTATTTGTTTTTGTGACTTTGCCTAACTATTCTGGTGTCAGGCTGTTTGATGTATGACTTTTTAGATCAGCACACATGGACACACATTGTATTGCATAAAACTGCAATCAGACACTTTGCTGCTTTGTGGGACTCTTAATAGATTGAAACAAAGCACTTTATAAGTGACCTCAGCCTGTAGCAGACAATGGAACGGTCCATGACCTGCTCTGGCTCGTTTCTGGAGAACCAGAGTTACTTTGCCGTCAGCCGCTGTTGGAGACAGTTTTTATTTACGTGTTTTACAAAAAAAGTTTTCTTCCTTGGCAGTCAGTGGGCTAGTTCCCCTCAGTTTATTGTAATCCTGACTACGCCAGGCTGTGGAGGGAAAACAAGTCCGTTTTGGAGGTGGACCCAGATTTGTTTATTAAATTCAAGCATGAGCAGAGATAAAAGAAACAGGTGCAGAATCCTCTTGAGTTGAGAAATATTTTTATAACATCTCAGACAAAGAAGCACAAACACTGAAAAATAACCACAATTACAGCATAACGTTTTAGCCAACAACAAAATGATGCATGTATTTGCAATTCTGGCAAATGAATGTTGAAATGTTGAGCAAACATCCCTAATGTGCTCATTTGAGGTAGAATAAAACATCATAAATCCACAAGAGGCGCTTAATGTAATAGGGATGTCTCTAGAAATCTCCTGACACAGAATGAGGAGACTGTCCACTGCAGTTCCCACTGCATATTTGCTGTTCCTTGCTGTTGCTGTTAGAACATCATATACAAGACATGATTAGGAGCAGGAGTGCTGTCCGACCATGTGTGAAAAATCAGTAACAATAGTCCCTCTTGTTGAGAAAAGTCCACTGGCCAGCCAGGACCTTGCAAACAAACAAACAAACAAACAAACAAACACACACAAGCATTCACACAGCTTAATACTTGAAGAGAGATGAGGAGAGAGGGAGACACAGAGAGAGAGAGAGAGAGCGCAAGTCTGTGTGCTCTCAAAAGAGAGAGAAAGTAAGCTTCAGTTTTATGAATCATTGTTTAGATTCTGAGACATCATTCATCTAGTAAGTGAGTGCATAGTTGGCCTATTATTCTTTGGTAACCACCATGACGATATTGAGGCTGTAAATCATTACTGATGGTTGTTGTTTTTTGACACGTCCAACAGGAGGCTGTAATGTTAAATTTGAAATTGCTGGAGGCCTGCCAGAATAACTCTCTATTGTTTCCTTGCTCCTGATGGACAAAATCATCCCAGTGATGGCACACTAGCAGTGCTCCTTTGTTTTTCACAGGGCAGAACTTGGAGATTTGCAATTTTGGTGTTTTGTTTTATAATTTGTCAGCCACACTGGATTGTGGTTTGGAGCGTTGGGAGTTTTGACCTGAGTTTTTCCCACTGCCATTACAAAAGAGAGTGCTATGGCGAAGGAGATGGTTGAGTGGGTACACAGACGACAAAGTGAGTCCTGGTCCAAAAGTAACACACTGCATCCCTATGCTGGCCTCTCCTGTAAATCTCCTGTGTTTAGCTTGAGGGCAGCTCATCAGGACGGATGTAGGTCTGTTTAGACCTCATACAGATCAGCAGTGTGTGCGTGTGTGTGTGTCAGTATGCAGCCTGGGCCCCTTTCAAATCCCTTATCCTCAATCTCTTCTTAGTTCTCTGAACACACACACACACACACACACACACACATTCATTTTCCTACCAGATGGTCTTTCTTCAAAGCTTGTTGACTGTAGCTGTCATGAGCATAAAAATGTGCACATAATGTATGGGCAAGTCAGCTTGTGTGTGTGTAGGTGTGTGTGTGTGTGTGTGTGTTTGTGTGTGAATATGTGCGTCTGTGTGTTTGTTTAATGTTGACTTGTGATTCACATTGGACCACTATGATGAAACATGTACAGTACATGCAAACTGTGTCCTATAGCCTAAGTGGACTGTGGCATCAAATGCAAAGGCCTTGTTGCTTATATGCACACATAAGTACCTTAAAGACTGTAAGAAGTATTCATTACCCATATAGCCTTCATGTATCACACAACTGCTACACAAACCCTTTGCCTTGTGTTGTCAGGGATCTAGATTACTGAAAAGAACTTTTTGAGGGTGTTTTTTCAACAGAGTCAGATTGAATGAAGTTCTGGTACAGTGCAAGCTAGAGTGATTTAGCACATGGCTATGGGCCAGCAGTAGCTGAGAGTACTGCGCTGTGCTTTGTTTGGTTGTGCAGAGTTTATGACAAGTGTGGTAATTTTTCAACTGAGCCTTTTAGATAAAGCCAGGGTGCGCCAGCTATGGTATTTAAAAACAAGGTCAACTCAATGACGTATTTGACACAACCAAGCAATGTTTTTAAGACTTTGTGTGTGTGTGTGTGTGTGTCACAGTGTTACCCTCCATTCAGTCTTTATTATGATTTTTCTTTTCCTTTTATATCAGACTTTGGCAGCAATCTTTTTTAAGTCCAATTAATTTGTGTGTTTGTGCTCCATCAGCTGTGAAGGCTTTGAGAGGCTTTTCTGCTGGGCAAAAACTGGGCCACGGCTGAGTGGAGATGCGAGTGCAGAAAGCACCTGATATCAGGATATTGAATGAATAGCAAGAGAAGTTGCTGTCAGAGCAAATTGGACTGTTTGTCTTCAGGCAATCATAAACTATTCAGCCAGCCAAGTCGGAAACTATCTGCACCTCTCTGCTGTCAGAGGGTAGTGTAGAATGTGCTTAGTTCAGGTTTTGGTTGTGAATCTTGTGTTGGTTCATGTCACGTCTGCCTGCAAGAGTGGAGCTCAGGTATGCTGTGATCTCTCTGTTTGCTTTTAAGTCTGTTGTAGTAGTCGGGTGTTTTGTTCCCGGTCAGCTCTTGGGATTTTTCCAGTTGTTGAAAGGCTTGGTGCACCTTCCCTTGTTTATTTGTGGGAAAAGAGGAGTATTCTCAAGTTGCTTTTTTAGGGATATGCTTCCAATTTTCAACCCCAAAGAATCACAAAACAAAAAATAGGCAGAAAACGTGGAAGTGTAAGCTTCCCATGATTCTCTCCGCTCCGCTGGACACTGGAAGGAGACAATGGTCGCCAGGGGACTGTGGGTCGAGATGCTTGTGGACATTCCACCCATGACACATCCAAGCATTCGCCAGACCACGGTGGAAACTACCTGACATGTACACATACACACATTCAGTTAGAATCCTCTGGAATGAAAATATCCCTCCTGCATCCTGGATTTTCAACAGCACAAGAAGCATGGAGTAATTCAGTATGGCTTTGCATTTCAGGAGACCTGCATTTACAATAGGGTCTGGGGATGTATGCATGCCAAACAAATACACTTGGGAACCTTTGCTTGGAAACCTTGTAGCAGTTATGGGCAGTTACAGATGAAATCTAAACTGTGTATTTCAGAGGTCATTAAGCACAGAGCTTTAAGGCCCTCTTTTGTCACAGTGGTTTGGACACACTGCACTCAGTAAAATGCACTGACAAAGACAAAAGATTTAGCTTCATGCACAAACCAAATTAAAAGTAGTCCCTTTCTTAAAAAAAAGGGTTTGTTCATTCATGCAGCTCAGTCCTACTGAATGAATGATTTTTTTTGTTTCTCTTTCTTCTGGCTGTTGGCTCATTAAAAAAGATAAAAGGTGCAGTAGATAGATAAATCCGTCAAAAAACCTTCACCACTTCATACCGCACAGATCCATCTTTAATAGCTCTTGTAAACTTGTGTTGCACAATTAAAAACATGGGAGTGTCACAGTGTCTGTTGGAGGGAGGCGGTGGCACGCACTGTGTGTGTCACAGGTGTGATGCATTGAGAGATCACCCAAATCGTATGGCCATAAGCAAGATGACACAAATCCTGATTGATGACTCGGCTGAAAGCGCCTGTTTAGGTTAGGTGTGGGGGCAGGAGGGAGGGAACAAGGAACAACTATCAGAGAGCGCTGAGTCCTGCTTATATAACCGCCCAAGTTTCACATTCAATGTTTTAGTATGACACAATGAAACACAAATAACGTTAGTGTCTTTCGGTGGAGGCAGTGTGAGCTTGACATTGTGTATGTGTGTCTGCTTGTGTATGGATGAGCATGCCTGTGTTGAGGGTCTCCTTAAAAGCGTAAAGTTATGCAAGGATGCAATCCTTTCTCACATTGTGCCTGTCATCTCAGAGGCCCTCCTTGAGTTATGAGCTGTCAGCAAAGACATACAGCCCCTTTAATGTTGGCCTGGGACTGTCAGCGGGCCCATGGACAGTTGGGATACACACGTGCGTGCACTCACTTGCCGGCGCTCTCGCGCTGCACGGCTCTCTTGAACACTTCCAGGCCTTTTCCCTGAAAGCGTACAAAAAACTCCCAGCCAAAAATAACACATTTTTGACCACCTGTGTAAGGTGAAAGACTAGAGAGACTAGAGAATGACTCACTGAGAAATAAAGGTATGATTTCTACCAATGTGCGACACAACATCAGTGCTAATGCTGAGGCCTGAAAGAGGGTGACTGAGACAGAGCAAAATGGAGGCAGAAAAGAACACAAAGAGAGGGAGAGAGAGAGAGTGCACAAGAAAGTCTGATGCCACAACAAACAAAGAAAAAACAAAGATGCTGATTTGACCAACTGGAGTTTTTGTACAAAAAACATTTGTACAATTAAAGAGCAATCTCACCACGAAGAAAGAAAGAGAAAAAGAAGTTGAATTTTTAGCAACTGTGTAAATTGTGCGCTCTATTGTGCACGCTAATGAACCATAAAGCAGTGCCTAAATGGGGAGCATTAGCTGTTCCAGAGAGGGACGCAGGGGCTTAGTCCTGCTCCCGCTCTCCTCCTGGCAGCCCGCATGCAACAGAAGGGACGGATTTACGCCCAGTGTTTGCGTAGGAAATCTCATCCAAATCTCGACATGTCCCATCAGATTCCATCCGCACCCTCCTTCAGCCCCCACCCCCCTCTTAAGTGCCGTACATGGCCTTTACTGGTATCGGTGAGTAAGGGTCACCAGCATCTCCCATGGGTCACAGCCACAGGGCAGAGTTGAAGTGTGGTATGGGTCAGGGGTTGGATTGGGTAGGGGGTTGCTCAAGGGTGTCTTGGAGTGCGCCCAAGAGGATTTTAATCACCATGCTAGCTGGACTCGTGTCATGGTCTCACCCTCAAAAACAAGCGACCCAATAAATCAGGGGACACAAAAGATGATCTTTGCTCACACTGGGCAGCCATTGTCTCTGAGTCGCACCGGTTCAGACTCTTGGCTAGTGCTCTGTGCACATTAGAGCAGACAAATAGCTGTTGCCACTGCTGTTTCTAGTGAGAGGAAATAAGATAACCATGTGTGTGCTGAATTTCAGAGTTGGTCTGAAGAGACTAGCATTCCATCCAGTGGCTTCCGAGAAGAGAAGCTGTCAGTATCTTCACACTGGCCCCGAGCCAGGTCAGTTCCACTGGCTTAGAGCAGATAGAACCACTTTTGCATTGTTAATTGGAAGCAGAGGTGCCACCAGTTCAAGCATCTATTCTACACCCTGTTCTATAGGCCCCTCACTTTGCTCTGGTACACTAATGAGAGTGGGAGATTGTATGGCTTCTTTTGTGTGTGTGTGTGTGTGTGTGTGTGTGTGTGGTGTATGGTGTATGTTGATTGGTGCTCATAAGACAACCACAATATGATTTAGAATGTGTAATTCTCTCAACGATTGCACACAGAGACCCAGCCTCTGTTTTTGTTACAGAACAGAGGTGAAAGGGTAATCATCACTTCACTCACTCAAGTCTTAGAAATAAAAAGACAGAGAAATTTGAAGTAGGAGGTTTTTGAATGAACTGACTCAGTTTTCCACACACGACTGTCCTTTGGGCTTTACATACGCACTTTGCGACGTCAGCACTTATCCCAAAGGTATAGATAAGAGGTTGATTTCAGACAGTAGACATCTCCTTTGCTCTTTCTCTTTCTCTCTCCCTCTCACATTTTACATATTTGCACTGAGTGTAAGTGTTTTTATTCAGGCGTATGTTTAGCTGTGTGCGTTACAATTGTACTTTGTAGCAAGGGTTTCTTTAAGTGTTCATATCTCTCTCTTCCCATGCCTCATTCTCTCTCTCTTTAGGTGTTTGTCCTTTGCCATGGTTTGCTCCAGCTCACCCAGCTCCTCTATAGCTCATACTTCAAGAGCACAATCACCACCATCGAGCGCCGCTTTGGCCTCAACAGCTTTTCCTCAGGCACCATCTCCTCTCTGCACGAGGTAAGCAGTCTGCCCTCCCAAACCCAAATCCAGGCTAGCCTTTTACATTGATTGTGCTGATTAACTTAACTAACAAAGTAAACTTAGGAAACAGAAGAGAGTTTGCATTAATAGGGGACTTGAAGTCAAAGTCAAAACTGACTTTGAGATGACTGTCAATAACCAGGTGTACTGCCATAGCAACGGCAGCACAAAACAAAGTGTACAGGGCAGCAAACTGTCTTTAGTATTCTTCCAGGTATAAAAAGCTCCCGCCACTTTGCTGCAATATTTCATCAAGAGACTTTAGGAACAGGCTGTGCTCTGCTCAAGGATGAAAGAGAACTGAGAAAGCGTAGCATAAACAAATGTGTCCCGGCCAGCTGTACTATGTCCTCTGTCCTCTGTCCCCAGCAGTGCTCCTCACTTCCGTTCCGAGAGTCCTGGCCTTAGTATTTGGAGCCACCACAAAAAAGGCTGTGGGAATTTGAATAGCTACCTGTAGAGTAGTTATTCAAGTCATTAGTCACAGTTATGGCTCTAAAACCTTCCCCTTGGATCGTATCTCTTGAAGCAGGAGTTACAGATGACTTAAATTGGCTCTCAGTGAAATCTCAGTAAAGTCTTTGTTTACCGCAGCTTGTTTTGGATACAATCTCTTACATTTATTGCTTGATTGAAGGCCCACTAGATACTTTGATCTGGTGAATGTCGAAAAAGTGGTAGGGGTACAGTTGTCTGGGCCTGAAGTCAAGATAATAGACAGTAGGAACTTGCCTTGGACAGACTTGTTGGATTTGATTCATGCTCTACAAAGGCCAAGATAGCATCTACGTGTGGCTTCTCTGTTTCTTTTTTGACTTTCGCTTTCTGCCTGCTGCTCTCTCTCTCTCTCTCTCTCTCTCTCTCTCTCTCTCTCTGTTTCTTTTGCTATTCTTTGAATTGTGATACAGAATCACTCAGTGATGGCAGGGCACAGTGCTCTCCTTATAATAACTCCAGAATAGTTGTACTGCCTGCCATGGGAAGGGGAGTCCCCACATAGTTGTAATTAATAAAGAATGTGTCTTGAAGAAGAAAGGAAAAGGCAGCATTGTGAAGGTAAAACAAAAGTGCTGTGGAAGTGAATGTATAGGGAACAATAAAAAGCAGTCAGAATGCTGATGGAAGATCAGTAGAATGGCTGCATGGTACCACTAAGGCCCTCTCAAACCACAACACACCACACATGCACATCCACTAAGGCCCTCTCAAACCACAACACACCACACATGCACATCCACTAAGGCCCTCTCAAACCACAACACACCACACATGCACATCCACTAAGGCCCTCTCAAACCACAACACACCACACATGCACATCCACCTGCTGGACCACACACAGAGATAAGCACACAGAGGTGGCAAGTCCAGTGCAAACCCACTAGGGTCAGAACACTAACTAAGCCTATAACCATTACTAGACTTCCCCATACTGTCTTCTTTTTTAACATATGTTATTCAAACTCCTCCTTGTTGTCTCTCTCTCTCTCTCTCTCTCTCTCTCTCTCTCTCTCTCTCTCTGTCTGTCTTTCTGTCACATACAGGTGAGCAACACAGTGCTGATTGTATTTGTGAGCTACCTGGGGAGCCGTGTGCACCGCCCACGCTTCATCGGATTGGGCAGCCTTCTGATGTCAGTCAGCGCATTGATTCTAGCCCTACCTCATTTCCTGTCTCAGCCTTATGAGTACGACTCAGTGATGCATGGTAAGACCCTCTGCTATGGCTGTAGACTATGGGCATCATTATTGCCTCCCCTAAGTTTGGAAGCCATGCTTGACTTCAGTCTCTCTGCATGTATTCTGCTGGTGCATCCAGTGTAGATTCCATTTTGTCCTTGTGGTGCGTACAGCAAGTACTGTACATGCACACAATTCCTAGTCATCTTGGGTGAAATATGAAGCAGGAATACAGATAGATGTAGCATATGCATGTTTCTAGGCTGCATTTGCAATTTCTAGGAAGCACAAGATTGTATATCCTGTGCTGTTGAGATCCACTCCCATATGTTGTTTTACAATCCCAGAACACCCAGTGGGAAAGTTTACACAATCAGAATCAGAATCTGAATCAGAACAGACACAACAGATGTGATAGAATTAGTGTGGGAGAATCACTTCTTCTTGACCAGTTTTCCCTTCCAAATAAAAGCCAGAAAGGACCTCTGTATAAAGTTGCATGAAGCCAGGTAAGGAGCACTGAAGTGGTTTTTCTGTGTTCACATAGTACTTCCCTAAAGGCAAGGATTAGTTGTACAATGTTGATAATAAGGTTAATTAAAGAGCTTTTCAGGAATGTTGCTCAAAGCAACAGTTAAGCATATGCGTAGATTAAAGATATAAATTACATAGAGCCAGATATGGAAACAGAATGCCATTTAATTAAATTCCAAAATAAAAAAAAATAAATATAAAGAGTCCCATAAAACAGACATAATAATAATGTTTTGAGATTGGGGCATGCTACAGTGTATTAACCAACTCATAACTTTCAGAACATTTAATTAAAAACAAGACAGCCTGAAGATACAAACACTCTAAATTGACTACCACCAAACTGAGTTTGTTTTAGACCTTCCCAACAACTACAATAAATTTAATCTGTCTGCTTCTTGCGCACGCTCTCTCTCTCTCTTTCTCTCTCTCTCTTTCTTTCTCTCTCTCTCTTTCTTTCTCTGTCTGTATCTCCTTCTGTGTATCTATGAAAGTCAAGTCCATATTGAAAACTTTGAGAAATGAGAGTTCTACTGGCAGCTCTGATAAGCACAGGTATTGAACTGTAGACTCTCTCACTGAGACATATTGAAGTGAAGTGGGGTGAGCTTGAGCCTGTCATGATGAGGAGGCCAAGGATGTTAAGGATTTGTGTTTGTGTGTGTGTGTGTGTGTTATTTACTGGAGAGTTTGAATGATAGAGAGAGGTGTTCAAAGATGTTGGTGTGAGTGTGGTGCAGTAGATATTGGGGTTGTAATGTCTGGAGTGTGTTTGTGTGTGTGTGTGTGTTTGTGAATAGAGTGAGAGAGAGAGAGAGAGAGAGAGAGAGGGAATATTCATGATTGTATTAAACTAGTGTATGTGTGGATGCTCAAGTGTACATGTATGTGTGCATGTGTGTCCGCTCATGTGCCTTTGAATTGTCTCAGAGAGTGTGTGTGTGAGAGAGAATTCAGAATTCTTGTGGTGTGTGGTGTGTGCAGGTATGGAGTGTGTGTTTGTTTAGGCCTGCCTGCAGGTGCTGTGAGCCTTAGCCACAGCGCATAAATCAGTTGGAAAACCGTTAATCTCGGCACCCTCCATGGAAGCCAAGAGGATTAGCCTTATCTCTCAAACCCTCCACTCCTCTCTCAACCCCAGATCCCCTCCTTCCTCTTCCTGGCCGGGTTCAACCCCAGGCCCTGTGTGTGTGTGTGTGTGTGTGTCCAGGCCCTGCATGGTGGCCTCACTTTCAAGGGTCAGGGAAAAAAGGCCAGAGCCTGTTGTGAGGCCCATTGAGTTTTATGGGGAAAACATGTGTGCTTCCACACTTGGTATCCTCCAGCATGTGAGGAGGACCAGACTCTACAATTTAGGTTTATCTGTCTTTCACTCTTATTTTATCTCTTCATTCTTTCATGTCATTTACCTATCCACATGTCTTATTAGGTATTTTTTTTCATCTGTCATATTAGTCTCTTTCCCTATTAAGTGCTCTACTCTTTCTCTGTGTCTCTCGCTCTCCCAAACTAACTAAATCCAGTTCATTTTCCCCTATCTCTCTCTCACTGCAGCGGACCGGAGGGACTTGTGTGTGCCCCACTCCAACTCCTCCAGTGCTGAGTCGTGTGGGCAGGATGATGCCAAGCGTCTGGTGGACACCAGTAGCCTGTGGCTGCTCATGGCTACTGCCCAGCTGCTCTTTGGCATTGGCTCTGTGCCCATCCAGCCCTTCGGTATCTCCTATATTGATGACTTTGCAGGCCCGGGCAACTCTCCTCTATATATAGGTAGGTCACATGTTGTAATTACACAGGCGTTTCATGCTGAGATCATGGAGTGAATAAGAAGAAATTATAATATATGTCTTAGTGTTACATTTAATGCAAATTTGTATACTCTGATATCCACGGCGTCATCCATTATTGTCTGATCTCTTCTGGTTTCTTTCTCTACTATCTTCCGCTACTATTCTACTACTCTGCTCATCTGTGGTTGAGCTTATCAGGACTATGGTTGACAATAACATAGTATTGACCTCAAGAGATCAATAAGAGAATTCTTGGAAAAAAATTTAGTCATATTCATAAGAAAGAAAAAGATCATATTTATCCAAAGCTATAGTCAGCTTAATAGTTTTGACTAGTGGCTGTGTTGTCTCTAGAAGATGAATCCTGACTGCATTCTATGTGAAGCAGCTCAGTCTTAAAGCTGTAAGAATTGCTGACAAATCAGATGGATAGTTTGGTTTCAGAGTGAACTGGACCGTTGCTGAAACTTTGCCCATGCAAATCCTGGCGCGTGTCTGGAGACTTGGAAAATCATTTGTTAACACTTGCTGCCAAGACTTGCACATGTGCCCTCTCCTAGAATGGTCCAATTCATCATCAAAAGTTTTCAAAGCGTTTGCGCATTTCTGAACAAGCAACAAATACTGAAGCTTTTGTAAACTCTCTGGTGTGTAAACTCTTCCTTAAATCACATCTTTCATTCAGTTGAAGTACTGTGGAAAATCAGGTAGCTTTTAGTAATACCAGCACTGACCTTGGTGCTTCCATTTGCACTGATAGGCATACAGTGTATGTTCTACTCATGTGGGGTGTTACAGATAAAAGAGATACAAAACAGACAGCAGCAGGAACATAATGCACCGTTCTCTCGCAACACTGATGTTCTCCTGCTTTCCTTGATTATGCACACACCGCTCAGACCCTTGAGTTCACTCATCAGTGTGTGCAGCATATCTGTCTCATCCTTCGCCTGTAATGTTGGGGTGATATTTGTCTTGGGCTTATCTCGAGTGCCTGTAACAACTGTTGGCAGCTCCATCACAGGAAGTTCATTTCACCGTGGGACCCAAGCACTGCCTATCGGTGTGTCCCTTTACTGTTTATACAGAGCGCCTCTCTCTCGGCCGGGGACACAGAGACCACACACTTCTGGGCTGTGTTGACTTTGGTCCTGGCCTGTCTGCATCCTAATCTTATTTACTCTGGGATAAAATGCTAAAGTGAACCCAGATGGGTTTTGCTAACAATAAGTAAAAGAATTCAGCATGAAGTCCTTGCTTCGATGGTTCTGAGAATTGTATTAGCAATCTACAGACATAAAATTAAGGGACATAAAGTTATATGACTAGAACTGTGCTGTACTGTATGTGTATAGAGAATGTATGCAAATGTTTAATCTCAAATGGTTCTGTTTACTTCTGGTCTTTGTTTTTTATTATGTTTACAGCCATACTCTTTGCTGTGTCTGTGTTTGGGCCTGCCTTTGGATACCTCCTTGGCTCTGTGATGCTGAGGATCTATGTAGATGTTGACAGAATGAAATCAGGTATGTTTTTCCCTGCATTGGATTTGTGACTCCACATTTATGTAAGTCTTTTAGAGAGTTTCCTTATTTGTCAAAATCTACAATCTACAGTGCAGGCTTAAGAACAGTTTTGGTCACTAATTATGGAACTGATAAGTACATAATAAGAGCACTGCACCTCTCTTATGACCATCTCTTACATTTGTATGATGGTATTAGTAAGAACCAACCCACTATAGTCCGAGAGTCCTGACAGTTCCACTAATTCAGCACCATCCTTTCTTTTAACGAAACGTCTCTGAAACATACATAAGCCCAATTTATCTTCCCTCCTCTCCCTTCATTCTTTTTTCTCCATCACCTGTCTCTTTTATCTTTCCCCTTCTCCACCCAGGAACAAACATGCAGGAGTTGACCCCAACCGACCCACGCTGGGTGGGGGCGTGGTGGATGGGGCTCTTGGTGGCCTCGGCTGGCCTGGCTCTCACCTCCATCCCCTACTTCTTCTTCCCACGCAACATGCCCCACGAGAACGTGAGTGTTTCTCCACTGCTCCACCACTGTGCCAAGGGGAACTTGCTTTAAGGTCATGGGTCAAGACTGAGTACTTCATGCCTTGACATCATCATTAGTTCCTTTGAGCAAAAATACCTGATAAAATTTTATGGCAGTCTGAAGTATACAGAGAGTGTCTGTCTGTAAAGAATGTTCTGAAGCTTGGCAAATGGACCTTTTTTCTGTAGAAGACCAACTTGGGTCGCTTGGGTTTCCAGATTTCTGAAAATATACTTCTTTGGTAAAAAGTCCAGCAGATCTCTACTGCTCTTATACTGATCCAAACAAAATGATGTAAGGTGCAGTTTTACAAGAGTCTCAGAGATGACATCTGACATTCTCTTAAACATTTATTCCATCAGTGGCCACAGAGTGTTTTATTCATGCACAAATCTACCTCTTGACTCTGGCATGTGTGCCTTTGGCGTGTTACATACTTTCTGTCACCTCTGTTGAGAACATAGCGTCTGGAAGGGGCATTAGGAAAGATAAGATCTGTCCTGTCTCTCTTTGCCAAAGCCATAAAAGATTCCTCACAGCTTATATGTTTCACCTTATATGTTTCCCTCTATCAGAGTGACTGATATCCATATGTTCTGATCCTTTATTATGTATTCAGGACTGCTGACAGCACAAATCTCTAGGTACATAATAGTAGTAGATGCGGATATGTGATATTATTTTGTGGTGCATGCGGTGCACTTGGCTCAAAGTGAACTTGGGGCCTATGATGCAGAGTCCTGATCTAATGGCATTTGAGCAGCCCAGACCTGAGATGATTCTTTCATATAATACTGACATCAGCTGGCCCAGAGACAACAGCACAAGCCTTACTCTTACTCCAGAGCAGTGCAGAGCCAACAGAGCACTTAAAGGCTTTGATGTGAATCCCTTGAAAGTATCTCATAGATTTGGGTAGCAGATTGTTCTTAAAAAGAGAAAACAACTTGCCTTCAATAACCTTAGATTGTGATGCGAATTGTTATATTGAAAATATGTATATTCATTTTATATTGAAAAAGTTCACCAATTTTATACTACCTATTATTTTGTTTAATAGGCATTATACTCTATCTGTTTCTGTCTGTTCCAAACTGAACATGGGCATTTGTCAAACTCAGAGTAGTTCAGCATGGTTCTTGCTCAGTTGTCATCAGTGGAAAAAAAAATTGAGAAATAAATTCCAGGCTTTGTAAAAAAAAAGTCATTGGAAGATATTGGTTCCTTTGGCACTTTGGAACCACACTGAACAAAATGAAACAAAAGCTGTCAAAATGTAACCCAGTGTGAAGAAGCATTTCACGGGCTATCATCTTTCCACATCAGGGCCTGGAGAATTTTTCCAAAATAAAGTAAAATGAAGCACCAAATGCATCTGATTTCCTGATCTGTTAAAAACTTCCCGTCTCTGCCTCCCTAGGGCTTAGGGGTGGACGATGACATCAAGGGCGATCACTCGAAGCGGGCGGACGGCTCCATGCTGGCATTCCTCAAAAGTAAGTGTCCTGATCGCTTGCTGCTGCGCCTACCTCTGCTCTGTGATGTAGGCGCCAGTGCTGCTGTTTTCCATGTAACCCATTTGGATGCCTCCTGTAAACAGTCCTGGCAGAGGCCATTCAAACAGTGCGCGTAATAGTTTCCATGGCTGCCGCGTGATTCCATTTCCCTTGGTGTCTTCTCACCCCCTACCCCTCAACACCACCGCCAACACCCACCCACCCCCTTGGCCCCTCTTGTTTAGACAAGAATGTTCTGGAGGCAAAGGAGTTTTTTTTGACCCCCCTATTCCTCTTGTGGTCCTGGTGCCTGCCTCTTTCCTTCTGGGTCTCATCTTGTGTTGTAACAAGATCTGACTGGCACTTAAACTCTCCCCAGGCCTAGCAGGCTGTGTTTGTGTTTAGGGCAATTGGTTACTCTGTGTGTGTATGTGTGTGTATGTGTGTGTTTGTGTGCACTTCATTCCTATTTCAATGTTCCTGCTGTGTGCTATGTGTATTTTGATGTTCTGTGTCATAGTGCATCCAGTGTTAGGGTAGTATGTATGTAATTACAGTATGATGATGACAGCAAATTTGGGCATTTGTTGACATCACTCATATGTTTCTCATACTGTTTTCTGTGTCTAAAATCTGACAGTTCACACATACATACACACACACATAGGCAAGCCAAAACAGATTCATATATGTGCATGAACTCATTCAGTGTTTTGTAGCCCTACATTTAATGTACTTACTTCCACCCACATCCACATGCACTGACATCCATGTGGATTAAATAGTGCAAGCCTCTACAGCTAGCTGTTGTTCATGTCCCATACTGTGTCTCTCTCCCCTGATGTGTGTGTGTGTGTGTGTGTGTGTTTCTGTCCCTAGTGTTCCCGCGGCTGTTTGTGCGTCTGCTCCTGAGCCCTCTCTTCCTGCTGCTGGTGCTGACCCAGTGCTGCTTCTCCTCGGTGGTGGCCGGCCTCGCCACCTTTCTCAACAAGTTTCTGGAACGCCAGTACAGCGCTTCCCCATCCTACGGCAGTCTCCTCATAGGTCAGCGCTCCATGGTCCATCACACACAGAAAGATCAGCTTCATCAAGGGCTTATCTTAAATTAAGTCTGTTTGTTACAGCATGGTTATGTAAGCAGTTAAGTGGTTTATTAATGTCCTGGACATGGGAAAATGAGACGCTGAGAGCATATAGACCTGTAGTGCTCATGCTAGTTGTGTATTGTGCATATAGACCTGTAGTGCTCGGGCTAGTTGTGTATTGTGATTAGTAGACCTGTAGTGCTAAGAGTAGTTGTGTATTGTGCATATAGACCTGTAGTGCTCAGGCTAGTTGTGTATTGTGCATATAGACCTGTAGTGCTCAGGCTAGTTGTGTATTGTGCATAT
The DNA here is from genome assembly GCA_027481765.1 of Tenualosa thibaudeaui. Lineage (NCBI taxonomy): Eukaryota > Metazoa > Chordata > Actinopteri > Clupeiformes > Clupeidae > Tenualosa > Tenualosa thibaudeaui. The sequence goes on along the minus strand of JAIFZK010000173.1, from coordinate 810,680 downwards.
AGACCTGTAGTGCTCAGGCTAGTTGTGTATTGTGCATATAGACCTGTAGTGCTCAGGCTAGTTGTGTATTGTGATTAGTAGACCTGTAGTGCTAAGAGTAGTTGTGTATTGTGCATATAGACCTGTAGTGCTCAGGCTAGTTGTGTATTGTGCATATAGACCTGTAGTGCTCAGGCTAGTTGTGTATTGTGATTAGTACACCTGTAGTGCTCAGGCTAGTTGTGTATTGTGATTAGTAGACCTGTAGTGCTCAGGCTAGTTGTGTATTGTGCATATAGACCTGTAGTGCTCAGGCTAGTTGTGTATTGTGATTAGTAGACCTGTAGTGCCCCTACAGCCTCATGTAAGTACATCTGATTTCTCATTGCCAATGCTTAACCCCAACCCAAATAACTGTAACCCTAAATGTAGACTTTGACAACATTGCACCCATAATAAGAATACAGAACTTGATGTATAAAATCTTAAGTACATAGAGTGGAAACACACTAAGGAATTGTTTTGTTCAGTTTTGACTGTGTAGAGAATGACTGTATATACAATAGTACAAGGGTATTTGATGTCTCTTTTGGAGAAAAGGACATGAGCAAACTTGATTCTTTTGTGGCCATGAGACCATGCGTGTGTAGCCATTTGAAATCATGTTTAATTTATCAAAAGAAACAGTTTGCTGGCAGTTATCACATCAGGGCGATTTACTACCACCATTCAATTTTGTGCGGGTGGGGATGTGTGCGTGTGTGCGTGTGTGTGTGTGTGTGTGTGCGTGTGTTTATGTGGCCATACGTGAAACCACAAAAATGAATCTGCCACTAAGGTAGCAAGCTTTTTTTGAAGAGTTATGACCCACTCTGAAGCCCTCTCCAGCCTCCAGCTTTAGACAGATTTGGAGCACTTACTATATTCTGATGACTTCGTCAGCTGACCTGATTTAATAAAGCCCCGTGCACAGAGGCTACTTGGACAAGGAATGGTCATGCACCAGGAGAGGCCTGCACAACTTGTGTCACATATATCAAGCAGTACGGGAAGGACAATGAATTCTGTGTCATGTTCTCGCACTGTTTTTCTAGTCCACTTCACCCACCACAAGAGAAAATGTTTTTGTAAAAAAATCCTGTCAGAAGGGGGTGCGGAATGTTACTGGTGCACCTTGCCCATCCTCTGTGCTTCCCTGTCTGGCATGTTTTGAAGCGTATTTGAGATATCTTTCCAGCAGGCCAAAATGCCTGTTGTGTGTTTTTGTGTAATACCAATGTGACTGACAAACTAAGTTGTTTTTCAGATGTTAGAGCCTCAATAACTTATTACGTGTTTGTTACATGTTTGGATATCTCAATTAATTTACAGCCTATTTAGATTGGTAAGTTCTGGTTGTTTGCAATAGATTGTGTTACTTAACTCTTTACAGTTCAGTATTTCTCACACCGAGTCATGTTTGTTTACTCTGATCTCAGGGCATGTGTGTTTATATTTGTTTATTTGTTGATGCGGCCCCCAGGTGCAGTGAACCTGCCGTCGATGGCCGTGGGGATGCTGCTGGGCGGCGTGATCATGAAGCGGACAGGCATGTTGCTGCGGGTCATCCCGCGCTTCTCTGTGGCCATGCTGACCATCTCCGTCCTGCTCTGTGTACCCCTCTTCTTCATGGGTTGCCCCACCCAGACCATATCAGGGGTCTACCCCAGAGCCCAGCTCAGTAGGTAAGGCATGTGCTGGCACTGTCCAGACATCACTACCCAGCACACACACAGGAACACAACTGTCACCACCAGAGAATTAACAAGGTCCTTATCTTCAAGTTACATAATCAAATAACATAATGTCATAATAATATCATAATCATAACCAGTCCTTCCCGTCACCCTGCAGCTTACTGTCAGACCTGTATTGCCATACTGACTGTGACCTACCAAAGGGGGATAATTTAATTTCCCAGCATCTCATGTGCAAGACAGTGCACCCTTTAAAGATTCTATCTGAGAGCTCGCTCAGCTGTTCAGAAAGAGACAGAACAGTCACGTTGTTTACAATAGACAGCTGTTCAGGAATAGCCGGACCAGTGATGTTGTGGTCTAGAGCACCTCACTAGAGTTTACACAACCATAAGAAACATGACCCTGGGTGCTCACCACAGGCTTTCAGCAAGGGGACATCCTAGTGATTCACATTCTGTTGGGTACTCTCTGCCGTGGTTTAAACATAACATTTATTCATTGTTGAAGTGGTTTCCATGCAAAATTAAACAAAACATTCAACACTCCATGTATAGAGATTTGAGTGGATTTAGACCAATGAGATAAGTGTTCATACCCTTTTTTGCTTGTTGGATTTAGACCAGTCAAAACAACTAGCATATTTAACTTGTAAGGCTAATGAAACCTTAGAGAGGTTACCCTGCCTCTCTACAGTCTCAATACAGCTCAATACAGCTTTGTGTGTTGCACTAATTTTGGGCAGAGGGAGAGAGAAAGTGTGAGAGAGAATGAGAACGGAGCTGGTAGTTATTGTGAAAAAGGCCTTGTGGTGTTAGCCAGCTGTCAGCTAAGAGGGCAGGACAGGGCGCCCTCTGAGACATCACAGGCTTTGGTCTGACAGGCCTGGGGCCACTGAGACCAACACTCGAATTATCTGGGCTGGAGCGCCATGAGAAGGACTGAGACATACTGACAGGTGGTTGGGTGTAAGGGGGAGAGACGATGCCTATTGGAGGAAACTACCCCCGATTCATTTTCGATCAGCTGAGTAAAGGAAATCTCACAACAGCTGGCGGTCTGCTCGTTGTAAACACAGGGGTTGGTCAGCATGGGTGAACCGCATGCTCCCTCTGTAACTGTGCCCAGAGGAGGGGGGAAAGAGTGGCCATGGGGGGCCAGTGATTTGGAGAGTTCATGGCAAGAGATGAAGCTGCGCTTTGGACTTTGGCCTCTGATGCAATTCCACAGAATGGTGCTCCAGATACATCTGGCCCGATCAAACCTTTAAAGTCACTTACACTCTAAATCAGTTTGGTTTTCTCAGTGGATCAAGAACTCTTCTGAGGAAAGCTCTGCTGTGCCGATTGACACTCTTGTGAAATCTTGATAAGGTCAACGCCATTCTGTTCACTTCCCTAACATTTTGTACTATTTGTTTTCACCGTTCATCAGTACAAACATCATTCACCCCCATCCTGATCTAGAACATTATATCCCATAATCTTCTGTTTGACCCATGTCTTTCTGCTCCTTATTTTGTACTTGTCTAGGCCTGTGTGCTACTCAGACTGCTCCTGTGCCTCCAGTGCCTTTAACCCTGTGTGTGGATCAAACGGCATAGAGTACATCTCCCCCTGCCACGCTGGCTGCAACAACTACACCAAAGACCCAGCCATTTCTTACAGAGTGCAGGTTCGCTAGGACACACACATCACCACACACACCCATGTTAAAGCCATGACAACTTTACTTTGTGTTCAGCATGTCAACAATTGAACCACAGGCACCTAATAAGCTTTTCCCAATGAGTGTAAAATGCTATTTATGTTGTTGTTTTGGTAAAAACCAAGGAAATACGGAGACTGTTTTCAACAAAAGAATGATGTGGCAGACAACAAACATCTAAAATGTGGTTTGGTGCCCACCCTCCACCCCCCAAACCATCATAAAGAACCCAAACAAGGAATAGTCAAACCCCAATTTCCACCAAGGCGAGGGGTGAGGTGCCTGTAAACCATGCAGACTGGGGGCATGGAGCAGGGGGAGAGCACAGCTCAGAAATCAAGGGTCTGGCAGCAGGCTGGACATATCTACTGCAAGCAGCTGAGCTCTCACTTAGCTCATCTGTCCAACCAGCCAAACAAAGGATCAACAGAGAGATGGACAGGGAAAAAGAGAAAAAGAGAAGATGTAAAGAAAAACACGCTGAAGGAAGCTGGCCTGTGCTACTGAGGCCCTTAAAGGTGTTTCAACCTGAGAATAACTCCCTAACGCCAACACTAGCACTGGCTAGGCTAATAGTGTATTCCATGTATCGATGGCACATGTAATACAGTGAGGCTGTTGAGATTAATGAGAAATAGACTAGGCTGACAAGGCTGTGCAGGAGCTCAGATGAAGGAGCAGACCTACCGGCAGGCCACCAGATACAGCGGGGATGGTATAGTCGTGAAATGTTATAGAAACGGACAAGCATTTGTTGTCCACTCTCAGGCAGATTGTTATCGGTAATTTGCTGTGCTGTTAGGAAATGGTTAGGAGAATGTGTTGATGCACAGGTTTATTTACGTGCCTGGGGAACTGTAAACATACTGCATTTGCCATTCTACTGACAGCCCATCCGCTTACTCATATCTGTGGTGTGGGTTGTTCTACTTTGTAGACATTTGTAAAGTTTTGTTGATATACTGAACAATTGCTTTCATTGTTTCATGTTTCATGCCAATCAATTACATTCAGTTTCAATGCGTTTATGGCATACATACTCTAAATATCAGATTGTTGATCTTGTTCTGTCAGATTTATTTTGTGTGCAGCAGAACAGGTGAAAACACTGCTTAACTTTTCATCATTCTAAGTACACTTTATAAAACTTGTCTTTCTCCACCTCTCTGTTCGTCCAGGCCTATACAAACTGCAGCTGCATTGGCGGGGGCTCTGCTCGTCCCGGCTCCTGTGGCAACAGCTGTCCCCACTTCCTGCTGCCGGTCATGTTCATCATCTCCCTGGCAGCGCTGGTCGCCAGTCTCACTCACAACCCCATCTACATGATGGTGCTCAGGTAAGTAAAAATCAACTGGACTGTCACCTGTCAGCTGTTGTTGTAGTGAAACTCACGTGACACATAGCTTGGCCCTGGATAGCAAAATCCCTAGCAAACCATTTGTGTTTTTCATCGACCTTCGATTGTCAGTCACTATCCTCCACTATCCTAAGTTAATATTTTAGTTGGGTAGGAAGACAATGGGCTCTTAACGCAATGAAGTTTCTCTGCTGGGAAATTGGAAAAGAACATCCAGTTGTGCACAGTAGGCCTACCTCTCAGACACAGGTCACACCACTGCTATTCTACTGATCATCATTTGATCAATAGGCAGAACAAAAACTAAGGTTGGATTTGGAACGGACAGGGAACACTAGTGCTAATAAATGGTTGCAGTATGTACTGTACCTGCATCGAACTGTGAAATCAAAAACGCAGGTTGCTCAGGCAAGGAAAAAGAACAAACCTTTAGATATCTAAAAATTTACACAAAAAAACTAACACAGTAATTAAAAACAGGAACAGCAAGTCATACAAAAGTTATGTGATAATGAATGCACTTGTAAAACTGAATAATCAAGTATTTATTGGTTCTACTTGAAATCAAACAAGGCAGTGTTTTATAATAGTGTTAATGAAAAGTGGATTATAAAAGCATGGTTGTGGAAGAGTAGAGCAAAACAGGGCCAGGTGTAGCTGCATTATTCTATGAATGTTATTATGAAGTTAAAGAACCTCTCTCTCTCCCTTTGTAGGACGGTACCCCAGGAGGAGAAGTCCTTTGCTATTGGTGTGCAGTTCCTTCTCATGCGAGTATTGGGTAAGTGCTGCTGCTGATGTTTCTGAGATTCACTTTCATTCTGCGTTACACAGAAGTGTTTTTTATGATAATCATGTGATGGCTCTTGGCTGATTTGGATATGTCATGGATGTGTCACTTTCGCCAAGATTTTGATTACGACACCCGTAGGAATTCATATTTTGAGATACTCACTGCACACGTCTTTAGAAAAAGACTACTGATCACTCAAGGTCATTTGAAATGTGCAGCAGCCACCACCAAAGCTTACAGCAGTACTCTAGTGCTCCCTGGTGGTTATAAATGTACCTGTTATGAGCTCTCTGGTTTACTTTCTTGCTTTTTCACTGTAAACATAACCTTTAGTGTCCCATAAATGCTCAGTCTTAAAATTATAAAAATGCATTTCTTTACAGTGAAAATATTGACTAACATTTCATATATTGATTTTCATCACATATGTAAATGTGCATAGTTCATCAGTCAGTTAAGAAATGTATACAGTGTCCATGCATAATGTATGGTGGGGGTTAAAGACAGTGAAATTGCTTGACACGATTTCAGAACATTTCTTTTTAGATTCCTGGCAGAAATAAGCAAGATGTTTCACCACTCACATTTCCTCTTCTCTTGCCTTCCCCCAGCCTGGTTGCCAGCCCCTGCTCTCTTCGGGATGACCATTGACTCTACCTGCATCTGGTGGAAGCAGATCTGCGGGAAGAGGCTGGGCTGTGGTTACTATGACAACAACTTCCTTAGGAACAGGTAGGCCTAAACAATATGCTATCACTTGACCTGCATACTGCTGGTATGTATCATAGATACACTGAATGACCAGTAATGCCAGAAAAATGCTTGCCTTACTGTTCCTTCTCTATATCTAACAATAATATACCTAAAAAGGTATTTAAAAAGGTATAAATGTTTTCTTCACTCCCTCTCACACTCTTTCATTTACTTCCCTTTGTTGCGGAGGAGGCAGAAATTTCATTAGATTTGTTTGTAGACAGCTGAGTGATTTTCTTTCAGCAAAGTAGTTCATTTTATAGTGTAAGAGCACAGTGTCCAGCTCTTTTCAGTTACTTTTACTATTCTTTCACTGATTTTGGTAGAGAGCCTCATTCAAATGCAAACTTTATTTGGTGACTATTACATGATTAAATAGAGTGTCAACTTTCATTTTTTATTTAACTATCCCTTTAAGTAAATGGGTATTTATTGGTAGTTCACTAATTAAAGAGATATAGTTTGAATGTCTAAGTAGGCACATAGTGCTTTTAGTTACAAGCAATTTGTGGCACTTAAGCATATGCATGAATCAAAGTAAGTAATGATTTTTATTAGAAATGTATGTCTGAATAATAACTAATACCTCCCACTCAAACAATTAAGGGCTTTTCTGCTTCATTTGCAGATATTTGGGACTTCAAGTAGGCTTCAAAGTGATGGGTATTTCCTTGCTGGCCATTGTCGGCTGGAAGGTACAGCGCACTAGGGAGTATAACCTAGAGAAGTGTCCAGAGGGCCCACTGTGAAACTGTGGTGTCCCCCACTAACCCCTCATGTTATCAGGGCGCATTCTCCCTGGGGGTCCCCTTTGGTGAACAATGGATGCTGTAAGGGAGAGATTCTGAGGCCCTTCTCACAGCACAGCCCAGCACAGCACAGCCTCCTGTGTGACCCGATTAGGTTCTGCTCAAAGGAGACGTGGCTCTAGCACATTGGTGTGTCACTGTGTGGATTTGTAGTTTCCATGTATCTTACTCATAGTGGAGTTCTGATGTTCAGCAGATGTGTGTATATGTGTTTCCAGGATATTATTTTTTAATCTCCTCTCTGTTTTCATTTGGTTAAGGTTGGAGCAAATAGCACCTAACCTCTGTTGAAAAGATGCATTATGATGTCATTTTTTTCTCTTTAAGAACCTTAAGGGCAAGACACTTCAAGTGCACTTGTATCATTATAAATTGTGCAGCTGTCACATTGGTGATGATAAGATAGGATTCCTAGCATCTTGATAGCTCATAGATTGGCCAATCCAGGTCCAGCTCTTGTCACATTGAGAACTCTGGAGGAAGACATTTTATCACGCTCCAGTTATTTAAAGTAGTGGAAAGCTGTCAGGCAGTACAGTAGTCATGTACGTCAGCTCAGTTTTGATTGGATGTATTTGGCTGTATGCTGGTAATATTAAGACATATTGTGTGTGTGTACAAGTCATTTGAAGGAATAGCCAATTTCTTTTGGGGAGAACTCACTAGACATTAGGGCCGCTATGTTGTGTTTCTTTGGCCAGCTCACACTTCCAGTTATAAAATTGCTGGAACCTGCTGCAAGCTTAATATTTAAGATGTTGTTGTTGCAATGTGACCTGTATTTCAAAAGGCCCGCTGTGAGCAGATGTCACTGAATATTTGTAAAACTATATTTTTATATGCACAAATTCTTTTGTAATCATGATATTCAAACTCACTCACATATCTACCTTCATTTAAGTATGTTTGTGGTTACTAAAATGTAACTTTTGTATTGAAATGAAAAAATGTACAACTCAGTAAATAAATTATTTTATTGTTATCCTGATGGTAACTCCTGAGTACTGATTATGCACCATGAAACGTTTATTTTTATTATATTCCATTGGACGTAATTGTAAATTTTAGTGTTAGTGCTAATCGGAAGCAGATTGCTCTGAAGCAATCCTTGTGAATTGAGATCTGTCACAAATGCACACTATCTCTGTCCACCATGTGTGACAGTCTGAAAATAAGACATGATTCTGGTGAACAGTAGGTCTTGGTTTGCCTACATCTGCCTGGACTTCAACAGGTTCAGGGGAAGCACTGGTTATCTGATGATGAAGGAGAACTACATCACATCATCATAAAAGGCTTTAGTATACACACCATCAGATTTAGGCTTTTTAATGTCCAGGAGGCAAAGATTGAGTGACAGTAATACCTAAAACTTGTTTCTCATGACCAGCCTCTTTGATGTTGACTAAGTATTTTTTTTTCCACTTCTAATTGTCAGGATTGCTCAAACCCTTCTGCTGGAGCCAACCTTTATCTCTTGCTACTCAGTAGGCCAAGCGAGATTTGATTCTTATTCATTGTTAGGCTACCTATCGTAGTTCCGTCTATTTCTCTTGATATGATTGCTCCTGTGATATAGCTCTTAATAACTCCTGGGGATGGGCAGCTTTTATTTCTCATTTCTGCATGACGTCATGCGTGGTACTGGTAGAGGGCGACAGCCAAGCGAGAGCCAGACAAACGTAGGGAGAGAGAGAGTGTGTGTGTGTTTGAAAGAGAGAGAGAGAGGGAGAGAGAGAGAGAGAGGGGGGGGGGGACGCGCAGGCGCATCGACAATCGAAACTGACAGGCAACATAGTGCAGTATTCCCTCTGACCGTTCAGCGGATTCAAGCATCGCTTTCTCCCTCGCGTATCCCGACGAAAGGCAAGAAGAACCGGTGGGAGCACGCGTTCACACCCCGACACTGCTAAAAACATGAACACAAAACATATCACCGTTGGGAATGACTTTGGGAACCCTTTACGAAAATTTAAACTCGTCTTTCTTGGAGAGCAAAGCGGTGAGTCTGATGCGTAACTATTTTATTCGTATGTAATGTTGTGGATAAGTTCATTTCTTGGATACCGTTATGGGTCCGCATACACCTGCCGAGATGGGAGATGCAGACATTCTAATGAAGTTTCAATGACCCACAAAGGCGACCCGCCAAAGCTATGTTTCAGACCAGCGTGAAGTCGCGAGGAATTACAGTGATGTAAGAATTCCTCGTTTTTTGGGGGGATTTTCTTTTTTTTTTTCAATAACATTTACAGAAGGCTACTTCGTTTTCAAAAGAGTGCAAGTGTAGTTTGTTTGCATAGTCAATCACAGTAGCCTACAGCTCATTGCTAAGAAAGATACGGTTTTGATTGAAACAATTAGGTAAGATAAATAATAAGTTCGGTAACCTAAGTTAACAGGGGGTGGTCATTGAGTAAACAGACCGTTAGATCGCGTTATATGTCTTTTTCATATGTTTTTTTTCTTTTCATTAAATGTCACATTTAGTTTATTTACTGAAACGATAGACAGGATATAAATACAGTTGATTTCCATGACTCCAGCTTTTGCTGCAGACCAGCCCACTGAAATGTCTTACAATGTCAAAATGCTCGAGAGAGCACGAAGGGAAGGAATTAGAGGTGTGTGTTCGCACAGTGGTCAAATTGTCTGACAAGATTGTGCTCATCTGTTGTCCACCGGGGTGCTTTAGCTGGCCTTGGAAGACAGAGAGGAGAAATAAATAAATATGTTGTGGTGCGCCGAGACACACCCAGGTTGCCAGTGTCGGAGCGAGTGAGAACTTGTGTAGCTGCAGCCCAGTTCTTAAGATTTAGGGGCACGTCATCGAGTTCCTTGGGATTTTTTGAATATTAACATGGCGATTGGTAAAAATAAGATATTTTGTGTGTGAATTGATAAATGATATGGGAAACAGCCCAGTTTAGCAGTATGGGCAGTATGAAGGAGTTAAAAAATCTCAACAAACAAATTAATGCAAAACGAAACACTGCAGGGTGACGAGTGGTGTGGGGCAGCTATGTAGAGGGAACTCAGATCTGAGATGTCTTGGCAATAAGCTTCCTTCACCCTTATAAGAATCAACTCCCACAGGCCCAAATGGATTGGTGATGGAGATGTCATGAATTTGGCTGTCATTCACTCTGGGATGGTTCATATGTTCTCTTTTAATCAGAAATGGCCTGTCAGACACGAATACACTGCTGACTATCCCTATTAATGAAAATATGTTGAAATTAGAGTTTGTATTTGTCTATGTGTGTATGAGAGAGAGAGAAAGAGGGGAGATATACCATATTACATCTGATAATCCTCTGTAATAGTGAGATACCTTTTAGTAAAGTGGTTCCGTGTTATTGCTAGGTGCTGCTTTTCATTGGCAATTTGCTGCTGTCTGATTCACAGATGTGGTTATCCAGCCATCTGTCTGACGTCAGGGGTGGCATTGTTTTTTATCCAGATGCACTTGAATGTTTGGGTATGAAAAAGGTACTGTGATGTAGATAGGCCTTCGCATCTTGGATTGATGCTGTGCAAATAACACGTTCATCACAGACATGCATATTATCAGGAATATCACATGGAAAGATAACATGAAAGATAACATGAGAACATTAAGTAGAAGAGAGAATGTGGACTGACAAATATAGAACAAGAGTGAGGGTGTCAAAGGCAAGATGTGTTCTCTTTCTTTATAGAGCATGTTAATTCAGAGTGAAATGACAACAAATCCCTCCATATGCAGCTAATGAAGAGAATCAGTGTAGGTCAGAGGACCGTTGGGTCAGGCTGTAGAATCTCAAGGTCCTGACACTATCTTTGCAGAGTGCATGATAGCGCCCCTGCTCATGGCTGAGGCTCTGCGCTCTGGGTTGCTTGGTTAGCAAAGAATCTCATTCACTTCTAAAGGCCAGTGTGGTGAATAGCACTCAATGCCAGCTCATGTCTGTGCCACACACACAGTGAACACTGAGCTTATCTCTCCACTGAAAGGAGAGGACTTAGGCTGTGTGGTGATGGACAACTGCTAACAACTGGCCAACAACTGGGCGAGTGTACACGAAGAGCCTCTGTGCTTTCGTGTTTTCTTGGTCCCTTTTTTTGGCTGGTGCATTCCTGCAAAATGTTGCTTGTGTTTTCTCACAGAGGAGGTGCTGTTTTTGGTCCTTGGTCTTTTTCATGAGATTTGTGAAGGCCCTCCACCATTGCCCTTTAGTGCTGGGCAGCCCCACACCTTTCAGATATTTCCCATGATGCGTAGTGTTCCTCTAAGTGCATTTTTGTTGCAGCTTATTGTAGCCATTAGGGAAGCTCCATTTGAAGTAGAGTATTGATTTTTGGAGCTCCAGTCAAATGTCATGCAGTCCTCATTCCATCTTGTTTATTTGTTTATTCCCTGTTTTTTGTTTTCTGCTGTTTAAAGAAAAAATATGTAATTTCATCCTGAGATTTAGGAAGAAGCCACCTAATTGGGTATTTTTGCTAATTGTGTCCTTTGCGTGGAGGAGATCAAATTAAAAAGCTAGATTTAAAGGGCTGATGGTGAACTATGTGCTCCCAGCAGTGAGAGCTCAGTATATCAGCCATGGAACCTTGTCACAGATAAATCATCAGGGTTTTAGTGGGTCCCTTTAACCACCCTGAACTCAATGTAGTCACAGGCGAGTTCGAAATTAAATGTAGATTAGAAATTAAATGTGGTTTGGAACAGTCTGCACTATGCGCAGCAGTGCTGGTACTGCACCAGATAAATTCTAAAGAGGTCTTTTATGTCTTGAAAATCTCAGCCCTAGCTTTTAGCCATGGTGTATTTTTTGAAAAGGAATGTTTTAGAAATAGCTTAGCGGAGGAGCAGTAAAGAAAGTGATTGATTTCTGGATTCAATTAATTCTCCACCTTTAGTGTAAACTGCATGTAAGTGCAAATATGGGTGAGTGGTTTGAAGTAGCCTCTCTTTAGAGCCACTGCATGGGTCACCTCCACAGTGGACAGAATACACATGAATACCTGAAGTAGCTTATTTTTTTAGTTGTCCTACTCTTTCCTCTATCTCTCTCTCTTTCTCTCCCATTCTCTCTCTCCCTCTCTCTCCCTTCAAACTGTCATGCCAGACTAAAGGAAGTGATGCCTGGAGATGTGATTCCAGTCCTGTATCTCTAATATGCATCCATCATGCACCTGCCACACATGGGTAATTATATAGTTTCTCCCAGACGTGCTGCTTTTGATATAGCGGGCCGTGAGCACAGCCATGTCAGCACTTTGTGTAATTGCCCCTCACTTTACGCATGCATTATAATTACCTGAAGGGGCTGAAATACTGTAGCTGGCAAGCACCCTTTACCTGCACCGTGGAAAGAACAGTCACACTGCACAACTGGGACACCTGAAAGGGCAATACACTGGTGTGTGGGGGAGGGTTTTTGGTAAATATGTGTGTGTGTGTGTGTGTGTGTGTGTGTTTTAATTGGGTGGATACACGACTTGATGGCTACTCGTCCCTGCTCCCCTAAAGTGCTTTTGGACGTACGGCAGGTTTTCTGCTGAAGAGCAGCTGTCCAGGGTGCTGAACCTCTGTGCTACTCCAGGGACTCTTGGCTGAAATAAGGCCTGCTGCAGAGAGAGGAGGTCCAGGGTTTTTGGGTCCAGCCAGTCTGGAAGATATAACACAATTATTGCTCTCCACACACACCCTCACCAGTGGGAAAACTATTTCCCCATCCCCACTTGTATATATGCTTATATATTTGTTATTTCATTTCATTTATGATTGGCTGAATGTTTATCAAGATGAAGTTTGATTGGATGGTTTTGGGGAAGGGACATGGCAACGGCATCTGTTGCTCATCCAGGGTAGGTGAGAGGTGGAGTAGGGAGTGGATAGGGTGAAGGCTGTGGCGGTGGCAGCAGGACCCCTGGCAGCCATGACTCCTGGTTGGTGTGAGGCCAGCATCATTTATTAATGCAGACGACTGGCTTTAAGTCAGGAGCAGGGGCCTGGTCGACTCACTGGGGGAGGAGGGTGGAAGAGTGAGGGAAGAGAGGAGGAGAAACATCAGGAGGGTGAGAAAGAAGCAAAAGAATTCTTAAAAAAGCAGGACAATGCACTGCAGTCAAGCGAGCAGTTGTAGCTCCGCCTGTCTGGAAGAATATGGTGTTGTTGTGAGCATTCCTCAGGAAACAATGGTTCCATTTCTGTTTGAATATTCACATTTGAATATTATCTTACTGTTTCTCTTATCACACATAGACTGGATATACTGTATTGCCCAGTGTAGCTGCATTTTCGGTGTTTTTCTAACTGGATGCCTTAGAATATATATGACTTCTGGGACTAGGAATGTGATGGTGTGGTTTGTTTGGTATATATTTCTACACCAGTTATGCATCCTTATGGCCTCTGCAGCCTTACATATGGAAGAAAGGATCCCTCTCAGAAAGTAAGGTAGCGACAAAGAGAGAGAGAGAGAGAGAGAGCAATAAACAGAAAAAAAATCCCATTGCTTGGGGAGAATGTTAAGTGAGTTGTCAACCACCCCCTCCACCCACCCACGATACCCATGACTGCATCTTTGGCCGCCCTTTACCTCTTTCTCCTGCGTGTGGCAAACAGGGACAGACTCCCTTTCTCTCTCTCTTTCCCTGTCTCCCCCTCTCCCTGCCTCTCTTTCTGTCCTGCCTGCCAAAGTGGACACAGTTTTTAAGATGGCCAGTCTGTCTGTGAGGCCCACGCGTATTAAGGAAACAGCCACTTGGCAACTTGGGGAGGTGTGCTCGCTGACCAGAGAAGAGAGCCATTGTGGAGGTGCTCGGGGCTGGATAGCAGAGAGGACTGTGAAGACGAGATAGGGCCCAAAAAATAAAAGCTTTGAGAGTGAGCAGTGCATCATTAGTGCTAACTTGTCCAAGATATCAGCCATTTTAAACTCGTCCCTGATGGTTCCGGAGACATCTATCAATTTTTTCTCTACTGCACAAATAGCACAAACAAAGATAAAAAATGACACATTTCTTTTTCTGTCTTTCTTTCTTATTTTTTGCTGATTCACTCCATCAGTGACGCCTGGCTCTAGGCACCACAGGAAAGTGGTCTAATGCGTCAATCAATGCGTCTCCTGGCAACAGGAGCGTTCTTGGCAAATCAAACATGGTCTCTGGAAGCTCTCACTCAAGGCTGTTAGCTCACAGTGAACTGAGGAGCCAGTATATTTTCTGTGCGTGTGTGTGTTTCTCTGTGTGTGTGTGTGTGTGTGTGTGTTTATCTATGCATGCATGTATGTGCATGTGTATTGTTTGTTTATGCTTTTGTTTGCTGGGCTGGCTGTCAGGGAAGTTTACCCAGTGTATTATTTATTGATGGTCCTCAGACTCTCCCTGTGGGCCCATCTAATCTGGACCTCAGTACTTGTAACTGTAATCCCTGTTTAATTCTCAAAAAATAAAAAACAAAGAGAGAGACAGTGTGTGTGTGTGTGTGTGTGAGTGTGTGGGTATGTGAGAGAGAGAAAGAGAGAGAAGGGACAGAGAGAGAGACATTTATGAGATGCTGGGAAGTGGAGTAATAGGCACAGGATGTGGCCAGTAGAGGCTGATTGATAATCCCAACCAGTGCTGGAGTGATTTCCAGGCCTGCCAGGCAGTAGCTGGTTTTAGCTTTCAATCATTAACTCTGAAGCATGACGGTTTGACTGCAGCTTTGGTTCATTTGGGGGATCCATGCTGGTGCAGTATTGCAGATTTCTACTGCTGGAAGGCAAAGTTTCTCCCCCCCATAAAGGACACGCACCATGCTCTTAGCTCTTTTGCCTGTGTCTTTTACAGTCACTGGGTCATTCCTATTAAATGCCTGTTCTGATTTTATACTCTGTGTTTGGAATACATTGGCAATCTCCAGACAAATACAAATTTATCAGGGCTGTTTGAAATTCCAGTCAGTACAGATAGGTCTGCTCTCTGAGGCCTGTGGCTGGCTTTGTGGGCAGCTTCTTTGAGAGTCATTGGCCTGCCTGCTTCTTGCTCTCACACCCACACACCAACACCCAAACACAACACAGACACACTCCAACATCCCTCTCCAGTCACCCTCTCTGAAGTGTGATGTCCTTTGGAAGAGGTGGAAGAATAACCTTTTGCCAGATTTAACTGCCCCAGAGTCTTTTTCTTTCTTTTTCTGCTGTTCACCTTTCTCCCCTGCTATTGAGGCTGGAGAGTAGTGTTTAATTCTGGATCAGTCTTTACTGATGGCTTAGCCTCAGTGCTCCCTCTGTGCTAATGCTCCCTCTGCTGCTGCTGCTGCTCCCGCTCCTCTCCTGCTTCATCGTATGCCCGTCCTCTTGCCCATCCAAGGGCGGTGGTGGCGTAGTGGTTAAGGAACCTAGCTAGCATGCAAGTAGCCTGGAAAAATGTGGGTTCGGCCACTGTTGTGCCCTTGAGCAAGGCACTTAGCCCTAAGTTGCTCTACGGGAGACTGGCCCTGATGTAATTGATAGTTGACAAAATATGCAAGTTGCTTTGGATAAAAGCGTCTGCTAAATGCATAAATGTAAATGTTCTCTCCGGCAGGGTGGAGATGTTTGTGTGTGTGTGTGTTGTTTCATTTTCTTCTATGTGGTGTCCCTTTCACTGTTTCTCTATTTATTTGTGTGCGTGCGTGTGTGTGTGTGTGTGTGTTTCTTCTTGCTCTTTCTCCTGTTCCTCCTGTTCCGTTAATGGCATTTTCAGTCTCTCTACCTCTCTTTTTCTCTGAATCAGATGCACGCACACACACACACACACACACACACTTGCCGTCTGCTTTTCTTTTAGTGTTCTCTCTGTCTCCCTCTTGCATTTTAATGAGTTTCACAAGCAACTTTGCTTTTGTCTTATCTGCCTGGCTCTGTGCACCTCTGAATAAAATGACCTCAAAACTCTCACTTTTTTTCTTTCTTTCTTTCTTCCCTCTCTTACTGCTGTTTCAGTTTCTTTCCAGCAGCCCCTGAAATCAATATTGCTTTCAATAGTTCACACGCCACTTTTCTATCCAGATCTGTGCCAGCGATGTGATATAAAATCTGCTATAGCAGAAAGCCTATGTTCGTTTAAGAACATAATGACTCATTGCAAACCTAATCAGCCCTAAAATTGTGACGGAAGGGCACGCCACATAAGGGAATCTTCATGTGAAACCATAATAAAATTGACTAATTTCAATAGCTTGTCAAGCAGGTTGTCTAACCAAGCTGAGCTGACAGCAGGTTGGCATTGTGTATGTCTTTATACTGTGTGCATGTTGATGTACAAATGCATGTGTAACACTGCTGTATGAACATGTAGCCCATGTGCGATGTGGAGTGCTGTGTTTTTGGAAGCCTCTTCCTGCAACATGCTTAGAAGCCTGCATATTTTACACATTGACACTGTGATCATTTTCATGATTTTGTGTCTCAGCAGGCATTTGCCAGTGCACCCATCAGCACAGATACAGTAGCAAACACATTTTTATAAGTGGTTATTGCTAGAATTCCATTCAATTCACCCAGAAATAAAACAGGAATAAATTGTCAAAGCATCCTGCAGTGTTTGTTTTGGTTTGCCATCTTCATAGACCTCCTCTATCTCTTCTTCTTCCTCCTCCTCCTCTTCCTCCTCCTCCACTGTACACTGTGTGTTTTCTGGACTCTTCTGCCACCAGCCAGGCCATTTAAATTACAGTGTGCAAAATGCTGTTTACATGCCCACAGTTTATTAGCGTCTTCTTCATTTAACCTTGAAAGGGCTGCCATGGCTCTCCCGATTCAGCCTAGGTTCAGCTCTGTCTGCTGGGCCCAAAATGACAAAACTAATGCATATTTTACAGCACTGCTGGCTGCTTCTGCCGTGAGTAGCAGTGAATTTATGATTGCCAGGTTTATTTATAGTTGAACTTGATGAGCTTTCCTGCCAGTCGGCGAGGGACAGGGAGGAAGGGGGGAGGGAGGGAGAGAGGGAAAAGAGGTGAGAAAAAATTAAGCTGTCAGAAAAATCAAGGCCTGCCCTGGGTCTGCTGGGAGACTTCTTGTGCCATAGCTTGTGTGAGTGTGTTTGTGGCACAGGACGCTTCAGAAACAGGGACCTGGGAACACTAACAACAAGTTTGATGTTTGTTTGCCTCTGTAACATACACATGGGAGATGCTGAAAAGTTGGTTTGCGTCAAAGTTTGTCATCTTTTTTTTAGGATACTTTTTAAAACAACTTCTTCCCCCATGTTTGTAGTCTTTACGTTCTTGTGAAGGAATGTGGAATTGCAGGGCATGTATTGGATCATTCTTTGGGTTTATTTCATCTGAATAAATTGGACACTGAGCCATAAATTTCTTGCTGCCTTTACCTGCTCAAATGACGAATGGGTTGATGATTCTTCACTGCATCAGACGAGGGAAGCCTCACACTGCAGTGATATTTTGGTTGGACCACTGTAATGTGGGAATGGTTTGACCTTTTGCCAACCCAGCGTGCTGACTGTGGCAGTGGTAGCAGAGTGCTGTATTGATCGTGGAGGTCCAGGTCAGCACGGCGTGCCTATTGCCCCAGCAGGGGCAGTGCTTACACATCCCCTCGTAAATTTGTGAGGGTGGTCTAGTGGTGCAGGAGGTGGGCTGGACCATTAAAGTATAAGCCATGTAAATCTGCGGAAGCACTACAGAATGCACTTCTCTCTGCTGTGTTTACCATGTTTGCGGGACACACAGAGAAGGTCATTTTCACTAAAACATGTTCATACACAAAACTTGTCTTTCCCAACAAACACACACACACACACACATACACACATACACAGAGCAAAGCAACAACAAACAATACACTTTGTCTTATATTCTCTCTTTTCTGCCTCTAACTCCTACTCTTTCCATCTCTCTCTCTCTCTCTCTCCCACCATCACAATATCTTATTTCCTTTCTTCTGTACTGTAGCTGTGACTAGCCCCCAAAAATAAAAATAGTGCTTCCTCCGGGGATGAGCTTTGTGGAAATATGAAATCCTGCAACTTGAGGTTTTCCTGTGCTCTCCAATTTTGCTTTGCCCTCAGGCTCAATGTCTATACGTCTGTGCAGTCTGTTTGCATCTATTTACACACACACACACAGACACAGATACACACACACACACACACACTATATACAGAGACACATATACAGGGACACCCTCACGCAAACACATTTAAAAGCTGCCGTCTAGCAGCAATTGAAATATTGATTATCTATCACCTCTGTTAATAAGACTGCACGCATAAGTGAATTATTTTAGGGCACTAGGCCCCTTCAGTTTCTTTGGCCTGATGAAGCCCAGAGCCGAATGGAAAAGGCATTAATGCTAATGCCCACCAATGTGCTTTAAGTGCATTTCTCTAGTATTTAGCACCCCAGCGATAGCACATGCTAGAATTACCCCTTGACCAGTGTACCCAGTGCTTGCATTGTGTTTATCTAAGAGCTGTGCTTGAGCAGTTAACTGCAGACTGAGCGCTGGTGTAGAGGGGCTTGTGTGGCATTCAGAGACCAGTGCTCCTGTCAGTGTGTCAGTTCAGCTTTTTGTTGCCTCTGGGGTCCCAGATTGCGCACTGCCTCTGTTTGATTGCCAGTCCTATGAGCAGTGAACAGATAAAGCACCAACTGCCATGACACAGATCTGATCAGTACGCTCCCTCACACATACACACACACACACACCACCCACTCAGCATCTCGGTGGGTATGATTCAAAACGGTTCCGTGGCCAGATGGTTGGACTGTGAGACAGGCTGTGCAGGTCACCTCATCCTCTAAGATCCAGGCACAGTCTCAGTAATCCAAACTGCCTGGAAATGCCAAAAAGCTCAATGGGGCTCGACACAAGAGCTTCAGGCAGAAATCCAGTCTCCTCTCAGGCACAGTCTAAATCAGGTGACAACAGCATAAAAAAAAAAAAATCGATGGCAAGTATACTGCTCATGCTTCCATTTTGTGTAGACTGATAGAGATAGCAGATTAGTCATGCTGCACAGTGGTCAAGACAGTGGGGCAGCAGTGACGTGTTTACTTGTGCAGTGATTTAGTTTCTTAACCTCTTGAGTTCTTGAGTTCTTCACTCCGCCTCAAAACTGACAAGAAGGAGGAATGTTCATGTTCTCTTGTGGCTTCATAAAAGCAGCTTCAGAGTATAATTGAATAGTGTGTTCTATTGTTTTACCAAGGTGCGTGTGTGTGTTGTTATTTTCTGCTGCCGCTTACTTCTTCATTTCTTTGCTTGAGACTTTGCTTAAGAGGATGCTCGACGTGACACTTCTGAGCGAACCAATCTCCAGAAAGTGGAGCCTAAAGTGAACTCTCTCCCCAAGCTCCCAGAGACTTCCTCTGAGACTCTCTGCTTATATGCCTACCCCCCGCCTCAACACTACTGTGAGTGGAATCTGGAGTCGAGCCATGGGAGATGGGAGCCAGAGAGAAAGAACAGATAGACAGAGGAGGAGGATAAGAAGAGTAGCATATGGCCACAGGAGTTTAATATACAGTCATAATTCACATAACCTTTCAGAAGAACAAGCTGGTGCCATTGTCTATGAGGATTAACACTGGACAAAATACTTACACCACTCCATGTAGGTCAAAAGGCATGAAACAAAGCAACAGCAACATCATCAGACTTTGGTGCAACAGTATATTTACTGCTCTGGTATCAGTGCTTTCAGAAGGATGCCAATCAAGTGGTAATCCCATCAGTGAGAATCAGGTCATTATCACAGTTAGGTAACGCTATCTGTCATAACTGCCCTAACAGCAGGTGTTTTGCTGTGTGGATTCGAAGTTGGAGCCTGCAATCTCTTCTCCCAGACTGGCTTTAGCAGTATCAACAAAGATGTTCCAAACTGATCTGTTCAGACAAGATGCCTGTGGATGGCCAGTCAATACTTAGTTCACTCTCCGTTGAGCTGAGGAGAAGGTGTAAGACTTTGTGTGTGATGTGAGTATGTGTGTGTGTGTGAGAGAGAGAGAGGGAGAAAGTTTTTTGCCGATGTGTATGTGTTTGAGGGGAAAGGGCTTGGATGTGTGTGTGTTTCATAAAGGCTATGTGCATGTTACATGTATGTGCATGTGTGTAAAGCACTCAGAAATGCTGCTTGTCTGTGGATCTCTGGCATGAGAGACAGAGCTGTCAGTTCCTTCCCCACATTAAGCAGCACAGCACAGCATCCAAAGATAGCTGGGAGTCTTTTCCATTTCACATCTGATTGCCTCTCCTCCATGGCTTAGGCACTAACCCCCAGTGCTGATGGATAGTGGGAAGCAGTGGCATGGCAACTTTGATCTGCTATTGATCGACTCCAGAGGCCTGTAATGGGGGGTAATTGATCATAAGGCAGAACCCCCCCCCTACACACACACACACACACACCTCTCTCTTACTCTTTTCTCTCTTTTCACTCACATCTGGGACTCACCCGCCCACTCCTAGCTAGGAGACCTGAACAAATCACACATACGTGTTTGAGTTAACCATTAAAGACAATTACATTCATGTTTGCTCATAGTATTTATTTGTAATTTTATTTTGTTTATTTTCTTACCTGGAGGAGTCTTGCAGAGCTCCAGGGCTGCTCAAAACAGGGATTCTATTCTGGGATCCCCAATGCTATATGTGTGTGTGTGTGTGTGTGTGTGGAGCTTTTATCATGTGAGGCGCTGATGTGGAGGCGTTCTTTTTACACAATGGTCTTGAGAGTGAAGGGAAGCACGTTGCAGTGAGATTTCCAGGGTTGCTCTCAATAAATTCCATCTTGTATCAGTCAATCCAAGAAACATGGGATTGGGCGCGGACTCCAGCACTGGGAAGAGGCCAGAGGATTTATGAAGGTCTGGGGAAAAGAGGATAGCGTGTGTCCCTGTATCCTTAGTAATGGGGAATGTAAACCCTTTTCACCCCACAACAACAAGCACTGTGACAACACAGTTGATGTCCTTTTCTTCTCTTAAGCATGGGAAAATATCCTCTTCCTCTGTGCTCTCTTTTTTTCTTTTTTCTCCCTCACTCTCCTTTGAGCTGCTGCTGCTGTGGCGGCCCTTCCCCCGATCCTTTGGACCTGGCCATGCTCCCAGAATACCAAGCAGTATGTTTCTGGGTGCGGTGGATGGGTGCATCACTGTGCAGCTGAGCAGCCCAGTGTACACACCGACCCACTCTCTTTCTGCAGCTCCTCTGCACTCCTCTCTATCTCTCACTCTCTCTCTCTCCTTCTTGTTCTCTCTTTCCCTCTCTTTCTCTCCATATGTGGGAGCACAGACTGCTGATGGCAGCAGGAAGAAGATGGCAGCACAAAGAAAGAAGAGAGAACAAGAGAAAGGAGGAGAGACAGAAGAAGAGGAGAGAGAGAAAAAAAGAGAGAGACAGTTTTCTTGCCAGGGTCCTGCCGGCAGTCAGCCAAGTGGCTGGCATAAAGATCAGTGTTCGACCAGCTCTTCTACATGTGTTTTAAGAAGCCTCAGCCGCCCCTGTACTGTCACATTTAATCATAGAGTGTGAAGGTGAGGCAGAAGACATGGTCAGGTCAGAAGACCCACACCAAGGCAGCGCTGCAGACATGTCCTGCATCTGGACCCTGACCTCTGCCACTGTTGTTTGTCTGAGTAGGCCATCGTCCAACAAAGAACCTGAAAGCTCCCCCAAAAGAAGTTCTATATTTAGATGTTTGGATCAGTTCTGCAGCAGTTCTGTTTATCTTCTCTGCCCCACTCTTGGCAGATGGGGGAGAATTTCAGACTTCGTTCATCTTTTTTTGTTTGTTTGCTTTGTCTGGTTTTTGAGAACATGACGAAGAGCTGGCATCCAAGGGAGAGCCAAATTTATAGTTAGGCAGCTGACTAGATTTCTTTTTCAGACACCATCACTATATCTCCCTCTTTGTCTCTGTCTCACACACACACACACACACACACACACACACACACATACACATACACACCACACCACACACATACGCATACACATACACATACACATACACATACACATACACATAAACAGAAACATAAACACACACACCACACCATACCACACACACACACATACACACACACACACACTAACACATACACAGGTGTCTATTTTTCGTCTGTCTGTTTCCCTCCCTCTCTCTCTCTCTCTGGTACCTGCAGGGCTGTCATTTGCTCAGTGTGGGCCTCTGTGCCAGTCCAGCAGTTCCGGAGACTCTCTCTCTTTCCCCAGATGAATCTTCCATCATGGGGGCACTGGAGCCTGCTGCCTCCCTGCCTAGCACCTACCCACCCCTACCCCTACCCCCACTCCCACACCCCCTTTCTCTCCTCCTCACTGGTCCAGAGACTCACCCTCCTCCTCCTCAGGGACAGGCTAATTAATGCCCCATTTATCAGGCAGCTCTGTAGGAGAACACATACACATCACATCAGTCTGCAGTCCAGGCTTCAAGAGATGATTGCACCTACTTTTGATTGTTGGTTTTTGTCTCTGAAGGGGAAGATAGTGCTGCAATTTGGAAATGTTTTGTCTGGGCTGTCTATCCGAGGAAGCAATTAAACTCTTCACCTCCATGTCATGAGGCCTACAGAAGAAGACGAAGAAGAAGACAAAGAAGAAGGGAAACTCAAACTTCAGACTGACTTGTGTTGCCTCTTCACAGACAAAAAGATCACTGAGCTAGATGATTCAACTGATCTGAAACCAGCTGGTCTTTCTGCAGATATCTTGCCTTTTGCCTATCTGTGTGCAGCTAGCTGATGTGTGTGTCCTGTGTGTCTTTTCTCTCATTCTAAGTCTCTCTCTCTCTCTCTCTCTCTTTCATTCTCCACTCTTTCTTCTCTCCTCTCTTGCTCTGTCATCTGTCACTTAGTCACACCCATGCAGACAGTAGTGTGGGGAGATGTGTTTTCTGGGCCGGCAACAGATGTGCTAAATGCCCCTTTGTGGGAAGTCGAATGGATCCAGCAGGGGGATTATTCAATGGCTTGCTGCAATGAGAGCGAAAATGGTTTATTTCATCTCCCCATGAAGCCTGAATCTGAATATTGATGTTAAAATAACATTTAGGAAGGCAATCTCTGCCTTTGCTGCCACCCCCCACCCCCATTATGTTTTATCTTCATCATTGGTAATCCTGGATGCTGCAGAGTGCTCTCGCATCTCAGAGGGGAAGCACAGGCTTATGTATGTTTTGAGGACAAAAAAAAATGCAGTTTCCCTTTTATTGTGTGTGTGTGTGTTTGTGTGCATGTGCATGCACATGTGTGTGTTGTATGTGTGTTTATTGTGTGTGTGTACATGTATTTGTACATGTGTAAGTGTCTTATGCGCATGTGTGTGTGTTTATGTGTGCATGCAAGTGTGTGTGTGTGTGTTTGTCTTGTGAGTTTTTGGTCGATTTTTGCCCCCTCCGGCTGCTGTCTTCAGATGAATGGCTATAATAATAATAGGCTGGCTCTGTGAAGATGCCTCCCCATGAGAGAACACTGAGAGATTAGCCTTTTAGTCTTCCAAAGGTTCCGCTGATCTGCTGAATTCATTATTCGATCCCAGTGCCCTTACCTCTGGGCCTCAATCCACACTGCCACTGCCTTCCTGCTGTCTTGGTTACCATGCTCCCTTGGCGTGGAGCTTGTGTGAATCATTAGGCCTAAAACTTTTTGTGAAATCTGTTTTTTTCAAATGATTATTCTTTTATATGTAATGACATGGAAAGCTCTTAAGACCTGAGTGTTAAAATGTTCTGTGTGCATTTGTTCTGTTTAAAACCTACAGTAGGTGTTTTAAGCAATGTAATTTATTATCTGGCTAAAGAGATTGCCAAAGTTGTAAGGCAGTGACATAGTCTGAGTGAGAAAAAAAAATATTCCTGTTGGGACATTGTTTCAGAAGACACAGTGAAGTCAGTTCCTTAGGAAGTTGTCACCACCAAATGGGAAACCAAGGCTGGATTTATCTGCTGTTCTTTATCTGCTGTTGGCATAAATCCATGGATTTTGGTTCCCATAGATTGTTTTCCCACCAAACCACAACAATCAGCCCAGATCCAAGTCACTAATCCAGGCAGTCCCAACTTTTCCCCATTCTTCAGTGAGAAATGACACAGGTCTTTGAGTGCATTAGCCAACATCCCCACCTCCATCACTGCTGTCTCCCCCTGCGTCTGGTGTTGTGTGCAAGGGCTGGGCCCTCTTCATCTCTGGCCCCTGTCTGCTTCGGTCATTAGACAGATGGGAGCCACTAATGCAGAGGCATGACTCCAGTGGCCCCTGCAGGCCGTTGATATTGACAGGCCCCTGACACCAATTACCGGTGGGTAATTACCCAATAGAGTTGTTACGCTGCACGGCTTCCACCATCCCCGACACACCACCGTAACCCTGCTATCACATCACCACTCATATTCCACACTCTGCCACTGATGAGCTGCCGCTAAACTCATCAAGCAGGAATAATTTACCTCTAAAGTGAAGCCTTGCTGATATAATGGAAGGCAGTTATTGTGTCTCCAATGAACTGCCTCCATTGATCAATTGTACTAGTTCCATAAGGTTATTGTCACTGTTAAAACAACTATTATAACAGTGTATTAACATACTTATTACAATTCAATTAAAATCAATTAAATTTTATTTATACAGCACCTTTTACAATAGTATTGTATCATGGCATTTTACAGCAAGGAGCACCAAAGAGCAACAGGGGCAAGGAAAAACTCCTATGTGGTAGATAGTCTAGGAAGAAACCTTGAGGAGATCCACAGCTCAGTGGGACAACCCAACTGCCAGGGGTCATGCAGGAAAAGTACAATCAGTAGCTACCATGAAAGACTACAATTTGTACATGGTTTTAGCTGAGCATCATAAGAATTCCAAAATATTGTCCCTACATCATTTTATGGTAGTCAAGCCATAAGTGACTGTCAAAAGTTATAGCAGGGCAGAGTAGTAACAGCCATACATTATGTTAAAGTCAATGAGTGAGATCAATCATGGGGGTAGGGGTCAGTCTCTGGAAGGAGACTCAGTCCTGGCATAGGCATCTAGGAAGGAGAGTCTTATCCTGAGGTCTTTAACTCTTTTTTTTAAATGTGAGTGAAAGGCCAGTGAGTAATTTTGGTGATGGGGTAAAATGTTAATTTGTTTAGGTCCTTTCATCATAACATCAGTTTTATCAGAGTTTAATCAGAAGAAATGATTAGTCATCAATATAATTTTAATGTCTCGGAGGCAGGCATCAAGTTTAGTTATTGACGTACAGTCATTAGGCTTCATGGAAAGGTATAGCTGTGTGTATAACGAGGCAGTACAGACGACCCAAGAGCAACACGTTTTGAACACCAACAGCTTATTGATATCGGGGTCAGGGGAAGGGGGAAAATAGAACGAGGCAGGCAGCTGCAAAGTTTGAGATGATTCGTGGGATCCTGGGGCGCTGCGATGACCAGAGGGATAAGCGGGGTAACTCGGGCGCGGAGGGAGACGGAACTGGAAGGCAAGCCACAGGATCTGTGGGCAGTGAAACCCGTGGAGAGCGGTAGTTACTGAACAGAACCGGTGGCTTCGTAGGACCAAACACAGAGAGACACTATCAAAGAGGGAGAGCGACTGACCGGGTGGTTGGGAGGGAGGTCGGAGGCACTTCCGATGGATCGTCGTCGAAGCAGGAGACGGCCTGTAGCTCCGAAGATCTCTCCGGGAGCAGGGCAGTCCGTACGCCGGAGACCGGCGTTGACGGGAGCAGTGGGTACCTCCTCGGGGTGGTGGCAGAGCAGGAAACACACGGGCAATTCTCAGGTCGTGAGACAGGCAACAGGTCAGGTTTACCGGGGCAGAAGAGCAGGGATAGCCAGGATGGTCCGAGTCGATATTGAGCAGTCAGAGAAACAACGTAGCTTGGAATCACCATGGAATCTAGAGACGATCTGATAAGGATAGGCTGGAAACAGAGGGTTAAATACTGTGGAGGGTAACAAGGAGCAGGTGAAGGCAATGATGGAGTCATTGGAGGCGGTAGCGGCAATGACTAAGTGGGAGCAGAGTGGGCGTGGCAGGTGGAAAGTATCAATGCAGGAAGAAACCATGACAGGGTGTTGTCTGCATAGGAGTGGAGAGTAATGCCTTGTTTCCTTTTCACAAATCCCAAAGGTAACATGTAGAGAGAGATTAACAGGGGTCCTAGCACTGAGCCTTGAGACACACCATACTTCACTTTGGTGTGGTATGATGATTCATTATATGTATGTACAAACTAGTAGCGAACAGAGAGGTATGATTTGAATCAGGCTAATGCAGAATCTTTGATGCCTGTCATGTGTGCAAACGTGTGTAGTAGGGTGCCATAGGTAGCTAAGATCTACTAACTAAGATCCATCAATATTGATATATATCCATTATCAGATGAGGTAAGAAGGTCATTGAGGACTTTGACTAGGGCTGTGAGCACTAAAACTTGCAGTTACACCTATTTCCCAAATCTATGTCCTTTATGATCCCACTCAATCAGAGAATCAGAGTTTATTTGGAGCCACTGTAGGATAGAGTATTTGACATTCAAATTATAGCTCAGGTAATTGAGGGTAAAAGGTAATTGCTTGAACACATTGCTGCTATATCTCAGAGAAAGTGGGTTTGTTGAAAGTCATGTCTCTGTGTGGAGAGGAGATGCTTAACAAAGAAAGAATGGATGAACAGAACTCTTCCCGTCACTCTCCCTCTCTTTATCTAAGGGCTGGGGAAAGGAAAGTTAGTGTCTTGCCAGTCTTTATTCTCCAGGACCTCATTTTGTGCAATGGCTGTCCTGTCCAGGGCTTGTCCTGTAATTTCATTCGTGTCAGGAGATGCTGTCAGAAGATGGCTTTGTGATGCCTGTAAAAGGACTCCAGAAAGACAAGATATTCTGCCACTGCTGCTAAGAAATGGAGGGCTGTTTCCAGAGATGGAGTCATATCCCCTTCTTGACACAAACAAACACACACACACACACACACACACACACACACAATTATCCTTGGGCAGCCTGCACGCTTTTCCCTGAATGCTTTGGCTAAAATACACTGAGGTGACCAGATGTTAATTGCCAGTGTGACGGGTGGCCCAAAACTCGTGAATTTTTCACAACATCAATAAACATGTCGTGCTTTGAGGAGCAGAGCCCTTTACTTCATATTCCCTCCTATGATGAATGCCTCCTAAAAACTAAACGACTAACGGCCTAACGGCCCACATCTACTTACACCCCCCCCACACACACAGACACACACACACACGAACACACATATATTGAGACTGCCACTCATTGTTGGATAGTCACGATATTTCACTGCCTGATACCCATGAGTATCAGTAGATACTCTGACAAGGCTTTAGAATGGCTTATAGCATAATAGAAACACAACAGGTTGGCACAGTGACGTATTGCTATAGCAGAGATCTTATAGATTTAACTGGATGAAGACAGTACAGTAATGCTCTTAGCCATCCTGCTCTCATGAGTCAGTGCTTTAACTGGAACTGCAGTAGATAAATAACTCCCAGTCAGTGGATAAATCAAGCAGGAGCACTAATGCAGCTGCGGTGTGAGTCACTGCTTTATCGGCTGCACTCGTGACAGATGTGGACACAGGAGTATTCCGTGGGGTATACATACGTCCCACTGGTGGTGTCTCACCGCCACTGATCTCAGTGGTTGAACTCTGGGGGGGAGCAGGTGTGTCTGATGGTGTTGTGGCTGAGGTTGAGGCTGGCTGGCCTCACACGAGACCTGGGTCTGATTTAAAGGCCGAGGTGTGGATTCCAGCCGTCGACAGGTCCTGCTGGACTCAGGAGAGGATATGAGTTGCGTCTGCTCTTCAAAGCAGCCCCCCCCACACACACACACAGAGAGAAATATATTTCACAAAGCCTGTACACTGCCTGGTGACAGCATGGGTGGTGGTGATGGTGTGTGTGTGTTTTTTTGTGCAAGCCGCTATGAGTTTTACAGGGTTTCAGGTTCACATTTATGTGTGTGTGGCGGTTATAAGTGTGAAGATAAAGTATGATTACTTGCTCTCCAAATGGCTTTTGAGGGAGTTGCTCTTTCTTCTAGAACATGAAGTGTCCTTTGGCACTTCAAGAGCATTGCTCATCCATTATTTAGGTGTGCTGGGAAAAGCATGCGACTGGGGTAGGAGTTTCATTCCAGTCGTCCTGCTGGGTGGGATCCACAGCACCTCGCCACCCCTGTGGATCTGGGGGCCTTCTGTGGCCAGTGGTGGTGTGTATATGTGTGTGTAAGAATGTTTATTCATGAGCATGTTCAGAGCAGGGAGAGGCCGTGAACACTCGGCCAGTGGGTGCGGAGTTTGTAGTCATATTGTTAGATTGAGTGAACTCAGCTATGAAGTTGCTGAAAAGTGTGTGTGTGTGTGTGTGTGTGTGTGCGTGCAAGCAAGCATGTGTGCGTGTGAGTGGGGATCACAATGAAATTGCATGTGATCTATCCAGCCGGAAAAGGAAAGTGGCAGATTGGTAGCAAATCATATTTGAGAGCCGGCAGCAGGTGTTTGGTGTAGAAAAATACACTGCTTTTGGCTGCGTCCTCACATTCACCTTCCTTTTTGTCCTCACATTTGTCCTGCTGGATCACAACTGACAACAAACCTTGAAGTACACATGCAGTTTCCAGATCTTTCTGGAAGATTCTCTTAATCTCCTATACAGTGCATGCACACCACTCCCTATAACTCCCACATCTCCTGGGACGGATCGTCCACATGCATGCTTGTGTGTGAATGGGAGGCTAAGAGCAGGGACTGGTAGTCAGGGGACTTTCACAGTGAGACCATAAATAATATTGACTTAATAGGAGCACATTGTCATGTCAGATTCCCCGCTGTGTTTAATTAAGAGCACTGGTGCTAGTTGGCTGAGCGTAGTCCTATTCCCCTCACACAACATAAATTACAAACAGGGCTTATTTTCTGTTTTGTTTTTTTGAGTGTATGTATGTGTGTGATTTCATGTTATCCCATATTCCTCTAAACCCGCATGTTTGAGTGTGCGTCCCTCCACACACACACATACATGTATGCACACACACACACGCACACGCACAAATGTACACATATGCACACATGCAAGCACATGCGCACACACACACACACACACACACGCATACACACTCTCACAAACATACATATACACACAAACACACACACACACAAACACACACACACACACACACACACATATATATCCACACTCCATTTCCTCCCTCAGTGTTTTAGTTGTATTTTCTTACTTGATTATGTGTGGGGAAGAGGATTAGTTGTCCCCCTGCTGTAGCCGGTCAGTGTCATCCTGACATGAAAAGAAGGAGAGGAGGAGAGAAGAACAAAGATGAGAGGGCGTTTGGGAAGAGAGAGTGGCTTTGGAGTCCTTTCCTAGTGTGTTTGATGAAGGAGCAGACTAGCTGGAAAAACAACAACACTGGACCGTGAGCAACCTGGTCTGAACCTGTCACACATCCTCAGGAATGCATCACAGAGATTTCTTTAGGCTAGATCGTTCATCCGTTTGCTTGGCATGGTGGTGGTTGTGTGGAATCACATCTTTCAGACAGAAACTGTGTGCTCAACTTTACGTCACAGATTTTCCTAAACTCAAATGCTTCCTGCCTCTTGTTCACTTTGAGTACACCGGCTTCAACTTGTAGTGCTTCCATAGGCTGTGACTACACAGCAGAAAAAGAACTGACATGAACAGCCTCTTTGGCTGGCAGCAGAGGGAAGCGCTGAACACCTGTGTTTCTGCCTCTCATTCCGCATGCATGATCGGGCCGCGGGGCAAGAGCCGAGGGGCGGGTGAGGGAGGGGGCATCGTGCCAGCAATGGGGCGGTGGAGCCGCCACTCACGCTAACGTTCCAGAACACTGAGAGTTAATCAGGCAAAATGGAGCCCCAGAGACAGACAGATGGATGAAAAGAAAAAGAGAGAGATAATGCATATTTTCTTCTCAATTTTCCCATTTTTCCTTTGTCTTGTTTTCCTTCCCCCCTGAAATCTGTGAAGCCATCTTGTCATTAGTGTCTGACAGAGACTGCCGCGTGTCTGGCGGTTGCTGGATATCTGCCACATAAACAGTCAGTCAGATGTTTAAAGTCCCCCATGTCTCTCGACACCTCTCTCAATGGAGAGGGCTCCCGGGACCCTCACACCTGTGTATAAGGAAAAGACAGAGCACTGGGAATTTTGAGGAGAGGAAGAGGAGAGGAAGAGGATGGGAAGAGGAGAGGAAGAGGAGGGGAAGAGGAGGAAGGGGGCCGGATGGCAGGAACATCATGAATCAATCGCAGTCAGCTGTCTTGTTATTTTTTATTTTGGTAGATGTCAGACAGACGATGTAGGTAAACATCCCTTCATTGCAGTTTCATCCCTCATAAACTGCTGGGGATGGCTTATGGTAAATAATGCATCAAGCAGTGGAATGCGAGTGGATGGCAACACTAAAGTGCGATTTGGTCACGCTCCGAGTGTGAATGAGCCTGAAGTGGCAGTCATCCCTTTCAGCCTGGAGCAGGCCCTCTTTGCTGCCTTTTCTCCCGCCCTCCTGGTGGATATCCTCACTCGATTAATTAGGCCTGCAATGCACACAGAGGCTAATTCTTCCTCCCTCTCAGCCCATCTGGTAGGTGACATTTTCCACACATGGACCCCCAGCTCCCCATTGCGCCATGACAGGCTCCTACTGCTCTCTCTCTTACTCTCTAATCTACAATCTCTCTCTCTCTCTCTCTCTCCCTCTCTTACTCTCTAATCTACAATCTCTCTCTCTCTCTCTCTCTCCCTCTCTTACTCTCTAATCTACAATCTCTCTCTCTCTGTGTATCTATTCCTCACTCAGTGTCTCTCTCTGTCTCTCTCTCTGCCTGTCTGTGGGTGGGAAGACAGGACCAGTGCACCACGCCCAAGGGAAGCCTTCCCTGGTCAACTCCTCTGCTAAGAGCTCATCATGATGTACAGCACAAACTGTACCTCATCATTCATTCATTCATTCCCTTGCTCTGTCTTTCTCTTTCTCTCCTCTCTGTTCTTACTCTCCCTCTTTCTCAATCTCTCTCTCTCTCTTTCTCTCTCTCAGCTTGATGAATGTTTGATGCGGAGTGTTTCTTTCTGTTGTGGCAAGCACACGTCCCATGCCAAGATGAGGCCAGGCCTTGCCATCCCCTTCTTCTCTCCTCTCCCCTCCTCTCCTCTCTGCTCTTCTCCTCTCCTCTCCTCTCTGTTCTACTCTCCCCTCCTCTCCTCTCTGCTCTTCTCCACTCCTCTCCTCTCCGCTCCTCTCCTCTCCTCTCTGCTCCTCTCCTCTCTGTTCTCCTCTCCTCCTCTCCTCCTCTCCTCTCCTCTCCACATCCTGGTGCTGTTGCCACTGTTTATTATCATCCTGCACTTTGTCAGCCCCAGTGGCATTTTGCCTGTGCCACTGGGGCTGGACCTGCACTGCCCTGACCACCACAAGCTAGTGGGCATCGTGTTATGCCACATCACAGGCAAGAGTGATAGAGTAGAAGGGGGAGAGAGAGAGAGAGAGAGCGGTGCAGTGGTGGTTTCTTTTTTGGCACCCGTTACCCTGAGGAGGTGGAAGGAAGAGTTTTTGCACTGTGTGTGTGTGTGTGTGTGTGTGTGTGTGAATGTGTGTTTGTCAGTTTTGGAATGTGACGAAAAAATAACCCATCAGAGAGGCAGGAAGCACATCTGCCACCGACAGCTGAGATGGCACTGCTGATGAGGGACGGCACCCAAGTCTCTGACACACACACACACACACACACACACAGGGAAGGTAAGGACATGGAAACATGGCCACAACAACAAATGCAGACCCCAAACATCCCAGGTTGAGACATGGTGTCTGACTGACGGCAAGACCTGCTTGATGGCCTAGCATGACCACCCTATGCTGCTGCTCACTAATATTAAATTGCACTATTTGTCTCCTCAACCCAACGCTGGGATTTATAGGCGTGATGACTGCAGGAGCAGAGGCCGGTGGGCTTTTCTTTCTCTCTCTCACTCTGTCTCTTCCCTCACTCTGGCCAAGTCCTCCTCTCATGACCACTCGCATAAAGAGTAATGACTCCAACCGACATAGTTGCTTTGGAGCTCTTAAGCACAGAGCATCAGCTTTGCCACGCCTAGCAGCCTCTCCCCCACTAAATCACCCATCCCTAACCAGGGGCAGACAGACCTCAGATGGGACCAAGGCTTCCTTGCCCTCACACCCCAGCCCCCACCCTGAGAGAGAGAGATGGAAAGAAAGAGAAGGAAGGAAATGGTGATTCAGAGAGAAAAAGGGAGAGAGAATCAAAAGAGAAAGGGAAGTGCAACAGCATTTCGGTACATGGCAGTCTGGCCCAAGCCTGTAAATCAATAGGGCTCATGCTGGAGGTTTATCTGGAGAGAGTGGCTGCGCACTCAGACACGGCTCTGCAGCACGGCAGCTGATGAAGCTGGCTGACACCTTCATGTCATCTTCTTTGACAGTCTAGTCGGGAGTCTGGGGGCTGGGGTTGGGGGGTGAGAAGGGACCTGTCCCTAGTAACCCTCCAACCCCACCCCCACCTGTCTGGTCACCGGTATCATGGGATATGAAGTCATTTGAAAGTTCATTCATTTGGAAGTGGCTGAAATGGATGGCTTAAGGTCAGGAAAATGGATGAAATGGAGAGAAGGGGTAACTCAGAAGAGAGTGATGGAGCTGCTCCGTTTTCATATGAATCTTTAATGAGTTGAATAATCCACTATAAATCCTTAATGGCTTAGAGGCATTGTTGCAGTGTTTTAGGGGAATGTTTCAGTGGCTCTTCTCTCTCTCCCTGTGTGTGTGTGTATGTGTGTGTGTGTTTCTGTTTCTGTGTGTGCACTGGTTTATTAGATTCTTACTGCAGGCTGCTACCCACCTCCCATCACAGTTATTGTGGGCTGGAAGTCGGTCCGCCATTGTTTACTGTGTAAGACTGGACAAACTGGCAAATTATCCTGAACTCAATGACCTTTCACTCACATAGAATCAGAAAGTGCTGGTTTTAGCAGAGACGCTACAGTTACAGTGTAGCAATGATTGTGCTGCAGTGTTATTCCTTGAAAGGAAATCTAGTCTAACCCCACAGGCTCATAACATGTTGAACATCTTGGTTTGCTGGCAGGATGTTGGGCGGGTATGGTATTGGATCTGTTCCCTCTTAGTTGAGTAGAATTCTGATTGCACCATGTTAGGCAAAAAACGGAGCAACTGTTCCCCTGATTTTAATATGAATTTATGAATAAAAAATCTGCAACTTCAAATACGTTTTCACAACACTACACCTTCAAAATCTCAGTGCAACACCTTTTAATCCACCTTTCTTTCCACCATCAAGTCAGTAGCACAGCCAGATCATATTTCGGTGGCAGCCAGCTATTCAGTACCATCACATTCATTTCCTTTGCAAGCTAGAGCCCCCTTCCTCACCTGGCTATGCATATTACATGTTGTCCCTGCTCACACTGCTGTGCCAGGCGCTTGCTTGCTGCCCTTTGCAGCCGAGGCACAGTTGGCAGGGCCAGGAGATCAGGTGCACACTGGCTGCCCCCCTGGTGAGCTCCAGCAGGTGAGAGGCCACAGAAGTGGCTTTTGGCACCCCCACAGATGCCCCCCCCCCCTAAAAAAAACCCTCCATCACCACCTCCACCCCATCTACCAGCACCACCCCTTACTTCATTTTAATTAGCCCTCGTGACAATAACCCCTGCTGGAGCATCTTTGAACAGCCATGAGTGCCTGGCTGGCTCGCCAGTTTTTTAGCAGGCTGGCGGAGAAGCCCCCTTAATTAACGCAGACCTTATTAACTGAGCACTCCAGCTGACTCCATAGGAGCAGCACCTCATCTTCTCCTCTGCTGCCTTCCCCATACACTTCCTACAGCCTCTCATCATGGCCTCTCTGCCTTATTAAGCTGTCTGTGTTATTACCATATAATTGATTGGTTGTCAGTGACCCAGAGCTGAGGTGCAGGTTGGGGTTGTGCATGTACGGCGTGTACGGTGTGTGTGTGTGTGTGTGTGGTGAATGATGGTCACAGGACCCAGGCTCTGAGGGCTTGTTGTAGTAATAGTGCTGTGTTGGGTTGGGAAGGTTGGAGGGTGTTTCATCTGCTCTCCCAGCCTCGTGTTCCTCCTCAAGGTGCCCGGCTGTAATTGTGACTGCTCAGTGTCTGCTAGCGGCAGGCAGGTAGGGCCTCACAGGTCAGGACCTTGTGCTCTGTTTTTATGTTTGTTTTTCCCCTCTCCTTGGGACGGTTGTAGTATTGTTTTTTTCTGTCTCACTGTGGGAGTGTGAAAGGCCCAGGGCTGAATCACTCCTCCGTTGTTTTTTCCTGGTAGAGATGAGCTGGTGAGGAAGCACATGTACGTACATTTTCAAACACACACAGACTCAGTACACACAAATACATACACGTGATACATGGACACACACACACAAAAACGCACACACACACACACAACAAGCTCTCTAAGGACCGTACATCAAAGCAATTGCCATACACTGAATTGTAGCTAATGCCACGGAGTAACACTTGTAAATTAACAGTCGATTCACTGTGCTTTATTGCCTTTGTGGAGGTGACAAGTTATCATGAGGGTAGGGGATTAATAAGCCTCACCTTGGAATACCAACAAATCACAACCAACAATGCAACCTTATCACCACGGCAACCTTGCCTAATTAAGCTAGCGGTCAGCAAGGCTCATTTGCATTTGTAGATTCCGCATGTGCCTGTGAGGAGCACTGTTGGAGACAGTGTGGGGGAATGGCAACACTGCAACACTGGCATCAGGATGGTGCACTGGAGTTGTAGTTTAATCACCATTCTTGCTATTCTTTCTCACACTTCAATTTTAGTAATAACTTGCAGGGTCTGCTGCACAAACATTAGCAATAACAACAAACAATAATATTGATGGTTCTGGCCTCTCACCCCAAATGTTTATTCTCACTGTGGCCACCCAGCATTTCCTCACTCTAACTCAGTTTTACTTTGAAAAGAATGGCTGCAGGAATGAGAGAAATATGATGGCATGAGCAGTGAAGCTTTGGTGCTGAACTGAATGGTAAAGGTTTTGGAAATGGGTTTCTTCTTTACATTCAGTGAATGATTGTATTTGGTCAGGTTTGGGCAGGGTTTCCATTCTGTCATGATCATATACTTGCTATGGTCTGGTGAGTGTCAAATAGAGCACTGTTTTAAGATTGGCCCTGTGTATACTCTGTGTGTGCGCGCGTGTGTGTGTATGTGTCTTGGGATTGCCACAGGAAAGGGATGCTTTTATGCTTCCCATATGAGGGTTACCGGCCACCTCTCCAAATTAATTAGAGTTTAATGGCAATCAATAGGAGCCAGGTCCTGAAGAAAAAGCCATATTGATCCCCACAAAATGTCAAGATGAAACTGTTTTGCTCAGGGAGCACACAGCAGTGTGTGTGTGTGTATGTGTGTACGCATGTGTGTTTGCGTAGGTAGTGATTTATATTATGGCACACTGATGATTATCGGGAGGCAATCTATTAGCTTTACACACATGCAAACACTCACATACAGACACACTTACACACAATGTTATCCATATTTGTCATCACTCTGACTAAACCATGCAAGGGTGTATGTGCATCTGATTGTTCCCCATCGCTAGCCTGAGGTAGTTGAACCTGAGCCCCCCCCCACCCCGCCTCCCTCCCCCTCTATGCTAATTATGATCAGTGAATATGAGAAGAGACAGATAAGGACTTTAATTAAGCCTGAGAGGTGATTCTCCATTTCCACAAGAGAACTATCTGCATAATATTTGAGAGCTATTAAAAGTTGGTCCACCACCATTGGTAATTGATTTGACCTGAGATTGGCGGTCATAACAATCTTTTCTCCTCTCTCTGATAGACTGGGATGGCAGGGCATGTTTTTGTCAGTGATGAAATTAAGAAATGAAGTTTAACTGAGATGTAATAAGCATGAAATGAGCAATGACTGGATTTAAAAAAAAAAAAAAAAAAATAAATATATATATATATATATATATATATATATATATATATATATATTAAATCCAGTCATTGCTCATATATATATATATCAGGGCTGTTATTTATATTTCAGACAGAAATGACAGAGCATAAACAGAAGACATTCTTAGTGCTGCAAAGGTATTTAATGCTGGGGGATTTTGAACAACTAAATCACTTCTCATAGCTATATTTCCACACATAATGATTAAGGTTCATCTTTTTTTGTTCAAAGGCTGACTTGCTTAATGATCTTTGTTGGATCATATTCTAAAAGAACTGTAGTGTTAGGTTTTGCAACGTGGATCACTGAATGTTTTTAATGAGCTATTTTGACACTTCTGAAATTTCTCAGCCTTGAAAATGTCAAGATATAGAGGTCACCCCTGGAGCATCTCAGGTGGTCAACAATAAAGGGATTGTGTATTTAGACTGGTATCTCCCTGGTGGAGTGTCTCCACAAGCTTGCACCAATTTGTGTCATGAAATGGATGGATAATTTAGATCTTTGGGAGGAACATTGTAATTAGGTTTAGAAATTCCTTTTCCATAGATGCTAAGTGTGTGTTCCAGCACATTGGGAATTCAATCAGTGCACTGGGATAATCAAGTGCCTGAGAATATGAAGACCTTTCCCCCTTCCCCATCTCTCTCTCTCTCTCTCATTGGCACAGGTTAGACAGAATAATTCTTGTTTTAGTCTCGCGCTGTAATCAGCTGTCTTTCTGGCTAATTGTTTGTCTGCTTCCTCTGAATGAGACCATTTCATGCAAATCTAAAGTGTGTGTATATATATAGCTATGTGTGTATATGTCTATCTGTGTGTGTGTGTGTGTGTGTGTGTGTCAGTTTTACAATCTGTCCTCCAGGCATTGTGCTAGATTCAGTAAGGCCCCTTTTTTGTATGTTATTATCAACTGAGCCCAGATGGAGAGGGAACAGTCCTGTAGGCTCTCATTCTGCTGGGGATTGGTCAGGCCTGTCTGGTGTGGTCACTATAGTCCACTCACACACACTCTCTCTCTCTCCTCTTTTTCACAGTTATCTCTGCCCCCTTCTCCTGCAGCTTCCAATGTGGCAATGGCTAGGTTAGATGGAACATTTTAGAGGGCACAACTCTTTATTCTCTCTCATTCTCTCATTCTGTTTCTCTCTCTTTTTCTCTCTGTTTTTCTCTTTCTTTTTCTCTCTTTCTCTCTCTCTCTCTCTCTCTCCCTTTCTCTCTCTTCTTCTTTCTTTGTCAGCTGTAGCTATATTGCTGCTGCATTGCCATTCGTCACCTGAGTTAGGGACATTGATTTTTAGCAGCTCAGCCTCCCTGCTCCTTTCAGGAAATTGGTTTCCTCCAATCTAGGTCATTCCCCTGGATGTCATCAGACTGCAGTTTTTTTTTATCCTGCCAAAGAAGTACGATGGCAGGTCTGCTTGTGTTTAGGTACAGTAATTGGATGTTGGGTTGAAAGACTTACCTTACGCACAGATGTGCATGGACAAACAGACACACACACACACAAGCCAAATACCGTACTCATGCACTATGCTCAGGGAAAATGGGATGCAAACAACGGGGGTGTTCTTGCTTCTGTGTTTATTACCTACTGTGTGATTGCTCCAGCACGGCTTTTTCTGTGCGCTTCCTCCCTCTCTGTCATTGACAAAGCCAATCCAGTGATGTGTGTAGTTGGCTCTTGGTGCTGCTCCCCTCCATAGCCATGTGTGTGCATTGCAAATGGTTGTCGTTGGTTGGTGAGCAGCTGATATAAAGTGTGAGCTTTACCCCTACCACATACTACCACCATAAGAACCACAAGAAGCCACTTTGGTAAGAAGTGGTTAAAAAAGCCCCAGTCGGAGATGTCCAGCTTTAGTCTGAGTAATGAACAGTTAGGATAGGGATTGCAGTAGACTTCTGTTGCTGTTGAAAGACATGGGGGATTTTCCATGTGGCTGTCACCATGGTTACTTACCTTTGAGAGTTTTCTGGTGTTTTCTGCTGGCTCTTTGCACAGTTGCACACTTCTTTTCTCCTCACTATGTGTGTCTTGTTCTTTGCCTTTCATCTCAGCTGTCATGTCACACTTTGTTTTCTCATCATAGGCCGGGGAGTAATACATGTGTTATATATTCTTAACTTCAGTTGTATGACAATATTAAATTCAATCAGTTAAATTATATTTATACAGCACCATTTACAAAATGTAAGATGTAGGTTTTTCAATTTGTAAGTGGATCTTATTTAAAATCACTTTAAATGTTCGTGTTGTAGATCATGTCCTTGGTAGTCAGCCATTTCTAATGACAGTCCACATCTGCATTGTCTTCTTCCATGTTCACACCTCACATGTAGATGTGATTATATTGTAACATAGAGTAAAACAATGATATGGTATACTGATTATCAAAACTGTAAGATGTAAGAACTCACTTTGGGGAGCAATTTGTAATCCTCATTGACAAAGCTAGTGCACATCCATGTCCCAACATGTGAAGATATTGATAAATGTGTTCATGTTAATTAGCATAATGGCTAATTAAGGCTCGAAACGAGATCCTGCCTGGCAGATACGGCAACACAAAGAGGCCACAAATGAAGATAATTACTCAGTCTGATAAGGGCTCTTTGCATATGCGTTCATAATTAATACCACTGGTGGTTTGGCAGAGTAGGCTCCAATGAATGTGAATGCCTCTATCTCAGCCACTACAACAGTGATCCAGTCAACACCTCTGGATAGAGTGGATGGATGGGATCATTTATTGTAATAAGCACAAAAACAATCAAGTCTTTCGCTCTCTCAATGCATCTATCTACCATTTCTCATCATCTCTCATACACCCCCTCACACACACACAGACACACACACACAAACACAGACACACACACACAATAGAAATAATGCACCTGACTGATGTAATAGCAGACAGGCATTGCCAGCTTATCCCCAGTGCTGGTGTTCTGTGTTCAGTGGGACACTGTGATGATAACTCATACCAGTACTCATTGGTTACCAGTGATATACAAAGTGAGGTATTGTAAAGGAGGTCATCAATGAAATGAGTGAGTGCACGATAAGGAGATGCATCTAATTTTGATGGACCTCTTTTCAGTTCAGGGAAATGGTGGGAACTGACATTGATGAATCAGGGTGTTTCTGTTTTAACAGATGATTAGTGCATTATCAAGGACAAGGTGTATTAAAAGCTTCCATGTTCTGAGTGGAACAGTGTGCTGTGTGTCTATCACTGGACAAATAGCAGCAATAATGGTAATTATGATTTGAAAAATGTTTCCTCCGGGATGTATTGGCATTGATTGCATTCTCATGTTAGGCCAATATCAGTAATACAGTGTTGTATGTAACAAAACCAAAGCACTATTATATACATCAATACCAATATAAAATATGCAGTAGGTCTACCTGTAAATTCATAACTGTTCATCCCTTTATTACTGAGGGAGCTAAAGATTGTTTGAAGATGCAATT
Organism: Tenualosa thibaudeaui; assembly: GCA_027481765.1. Lineage (NCBI taxonomy): Eukaryota > Metazoa > Chordata > Actinopteri > Clupeiformes > Clupeidae > Tenualosa > Tenualosa thibaudeaui. Next base: position 770,989 of record JAIFZK010000173.1, on the reverse strand, counting down.
AAACCCACTCCCTCATAAATTAGCTTGTTGTTTGAAAGAACAAGCATATCCTTTCTCAAAACAAGCTAGCTTCTGTCTGGTAACCCACATGAGTGTTATCATTCATGATAGTGTGCAGTACTGTGGTGTTGCCATCTTGTTATATGGGAATGAAATGGTAGGGGTGAGACAATTTAGAGAGGGATACCTCCATCCTGCTTGCAGGGAACCCAACCACTGCATGATTTCCCTGCTTTCATGTCCCACACACCTGATTTAACTCGTCAGGGCTGCTTTTGAACCCACCTGATGGAGCTAACGAAGGGCAGCATAATTATGGGATGGCTTTAATCATTTGCAGAGGAGGAAGGAGAAAGGGGAAACATAGCAACAGTGCTAAAGTGAAAGTCAGAACATCTCATTGAGAGAGAGCATGTTGCCTTGATATGTTATTGCAGGCAAGAAATTCATTACCTCAAAGTTTCTGTATGGACGAATATGAATGTATTTGGTTTGTTGTTACAGTAATACAAGAATCTGTGCAGTGTGAATAAAATGTTGATTGCATGGGAATCCTGTCAATGGTGTGGCAATTGCTGTATAGCAGAGAGAGCTGAGTCTATTATTTAGAATTCCCCAGTGCTTTTGTGACAGGCTGATTCAGACTCAGACTGATAGTTTCTTGCTGGGGAAGGCTGCTCGGGAAGACCACAGTGGTTTCAGGCAGGGATATTATTTTAGAAGCTTATCTGGCCTCCATCTTTTTAGCTCTTCCTTACACCCCCTCACCCTCCCCCCTTTTCTCTTTCTCTCTCTTGCTCTCTCTGTCTCCCTCTCTGTCTTTGGCTCTTTCATCCTACTTCTCACTATCCAGTTCACGGTCATAGCCAGAAGCACAGATGCTTCGTATGTGTGTTGATATCTTTGAGAGGGTGATTTTCTTACAAGTATCTCCCATTAACATCTTCCCCACTGCCATCTGCACTGATTTAAATTCAGAGTTGAGTTTCGCTGCCGCCTACAGGTATGCTCACTCACACCACTTCCCCACTCCCAAGCCGCCAGCAAATCCATCCTGCCAGCTTTTAGAGCCTGATTTCCCACATTTCAAAATGTGCTTGTGGAATTTTTTCACCACTTATTTTCTCAGTTGGGAAAAGTTTCTTGCAATGTTATCTGCCAAGAAATGGCGACCCATCTTCTTTCTTTGCACAGACTGTATGTGACGATAATAGTGCTGCTTTCACCTCCCCTCCATCTATCACCTCATTAATATCCACACTGAGGAGAAGTGAAAACCTCACTCTCTCATCTATAGTTCATCACAGGCTCTGTCTTTGCTCTGCACATCAGCACTTTCTCTTCTGCCTGGTCTACCAGAGCTGATTAACTCCATAAATGGCATTGATATTAAATATTGAGCATGTCTAAACTTAGGCATCCACAGTTCATTGATGATTAGTCATGGTTGAAGCCAGTTTAAGCAATGATTTTCTGGATAGTTTGCATTAAAGGAGAAATCCGGTGTGAATCAGTCAATAGCCCTATTGTTCAAGGTAACTGAATGCTGTCTGTTGGAAAAAGAACCAGAAAATTTGATGAAACATAGACTGAATAACGAACCAATAACTAATGTTAACTGAATGGGGCATAGCAAAATAAAACTGAAAGTAATTTACTGCGCCCCATTCACTTAGTGTTACTGGCCGGTTCACTATTCGGTCTATGTTGTATCAAATTTTCTTGTTCTTTTTCTCCACTGATAGCACTTTGCCTTTAAACAGCAGGGCTATGGATCAATTCACACCGAATTTCTCTTTTATGTGGAGAGATATATCGTAGACTGAAAAACAGAGGCCAAAACTGTTCGCGTATTTATATTTTGTTTTGGGGCATTTACCATAAGGTTACTTTTCCAAGCTCTAAAATACCTTCTTCTCTTGGATCAGCTCAGTTTAGGACATTATGTGCAGACTTAAAAAAAACAGCTGCTCACCAGATCAATAAAGTAGGTTTTTAAAAGGAGACAGCATTAAGATAAGACCATAATTCTCTATTTGCTTGAAAAGCTTTACACAAGCCTGTGAGAGCCCTATTAATTTGGGTGTCTCTCATGGTAGCATCAGGTGGACTAGTGTCTTTGCCTAAATTAGCATTTAAATGACTTCTAGTGGGCAGCATTTCGTCACAGTTAGCTCACTGTGAAGTCCGCCCAACCATTTGATACTGTGTCTGACTCATATTCCAAACCTAATGTGTGAATATGTGTGTGTTTGTGTGTGTGTGAAAGACTCAATTAATATGGTTGGTCCTATGTGGTGAATTAAATTATATCAGTAGCTTCCCTGGCATTTGGATAGTGTCAGCATCTGGATCTGTCCTGATCTCAGACCAGTTAGTAGCGGTCTTGGTTGAGTAATGTGAGGTTGAAAGAGGAAAGCGCATAGCAAGATGCATTGTGGGTTTATCCCAGCTTGCAGCAAGAGACGTTGCAGCGGGATTTCAGGTCAGGAGCGGTGCAGCTCTGTTGAACATCAGAAATGTTTCATCTGCTGGGAGGAGGCAAAAAACAGGGAGAAAAGAAATATAGGACAGAAACTGTCATATGCACACACACACACACATAGCACAGCCACATTCTGTAATGAATAGGACAGAACCTGTTTTCTTTGCCTCACCAAGTCTCACCAGTGGAGCTGATGGCAGCATACATCAAACAAGCATTGTGAATGCTAATGTTGAAAATAGATCTTAATGTGATGGATACACACTACATGTCTCGGCTGATTTTACTCTCCCTTTGGAAAGCCTGTTTGATGTAACGTTTAAAGGGTATTATTTATCTCTCTCCCTTCTCTCTCTCTCTCTCTGTCAGACTATCTGATAATTGCACCTAAGTCATAATGCTATAAGCAACTCACCCATCGTCAGTGCTGACCTTACAGTCAGCCTTCCATCCAGTAATTAGTTCCCTGGGTGGCAATCACCTGGACCCAGCCCAGACCTGCCAGACATTGGCTGGATCAGTCCTCAGCCATGTGCACCGAGTGATAGTCTATGGGAACACCACTTTCATGTCTTTACCCTCTCTGTGCTGGTCAATGTCATTCCATAAACACCCTGTCCTTCTCTCTCTCTCTTTTTTGTTTGTCTTGCAGTGGGGAAGACATCTCTGATCACACGGTTCATGTATGACAGCTTTGACAACACATATCAGGTAAGCGGCGCCACCAGGTAACACATCACCCTCCGTCACGTCAGTGTCAGTCACAGCTTTGCTTGTCAAGCCCCTTATTGTACCCTCTTCCTCTCCCCTCCTCTTGCCTGCCACTAAGGCATAGTCAGATTATGTGCTGAAAGCTTTTGTTACAACACCTGCAATTGTGTGTGTGACACTATAGTGAAAGCCAGAATACAGTTCTTCAGGTTCACATTTTCTTGCAGTCTATGAATATCACATCCCTTCAACTGCATTAGAAAGGTGATCCTGTGTATTGTTAGGAATTTGAATGACTACTGAGAATCCCCATTAAATATCCTCGTACATTGTGAAATCTTTCAACCTTTGGAAGGCTCACATTATTTCATCTCGCAACATATTCCTCGTGGTGCGATTTGAATGTGCATCATTATAATCCTCCTCATTTTTTCTGGTCAGTTATTAAGTGATCATCATTCCTATCATGATTCAGATGTGCAGGAGCGTGAAATTACAGTTCAAAATAGGTGGTAAGATGTCCAATACTGATACTGTATACATCACCCATGGGATGGGTTACAAGCATCTGTGAGTGATACAGCTGGCCTTTGTGTGATAAGATGGGCTGACACTCGAAAGGCAGACAAACACACAGGGATCTCTGAGCAGCCTGGAGACTCAGGCTGCTACAGACACAGTGCCATCCTAACAACACCAAACCTGAGCCAGGTCATCATATGGGATGGTTATGTCTCGACAGCCTAGACTCATTTTTACAGAGACACTTTAAGTCAGCCCCCAAAAAAACTATTTTTTCCTAATGAATATGTTATTGGTCTATTTTAGCTATAGGCCTAGCGATATCACTCAAATAATTTGGTCAGGGAGTAGTCATGTATTTTTTAATTACTGTATTATTATGAGAAGCAGAAAGAATTTTTATCTGAATGAAGAATCAATTATTTGATTCTAGTCAGTGCCTCACCTAGAATACAAGAAACAATGCAGAATAGACACTATTATAGTGTATACAGTGCATCTTTGTTTGGGTATAAACAGGTGAGCAATTATATTTGGTCCAACAGTTGGTCTACAGTTTGTCTTTTACTGTAAAAGGATTGTACCCCTCTTCATAGATTATACCATTATACTGTATATGGTCTTAAATCTCTCTGTGGGTGGAATTGTATCAGCCAGTATTCTCACTGGATGCTGTTAAAATCAATGACGACTAACACAAATGATAGATTATTTTTACATTGTATACTGCCGCGACTTGGTACATTGCAAATGCCGGGGAATTATGCTGATCATAGGGTGCTAATTCCATGTGGAACATTCGACTGAGCCAGCTGAATAGTAATAGTAGCATTACACGCTTGAGTCAGCTAACTCCACACAAGACAAATGGAATGGCTTTTCCTTTGATCTGCTCATTCAATTTCTCCTGCCTATTTTTTCAGAGGGTGGCATGTTAACAGATTGTGGAGAGCTTTTGAGCTAGCTGTAGCTGTACAGGGTCACCCCCACAGGATTTCATTTCTCTCACGCTGTTGAAACAGAGAGTCAGGATTTCATCATGTCCAGAGGCAGGGCAGTGCAGACCTCCCACACCAAAAGCCTGAGTGTCTCGTTCTTAAATTAGGCCAACACACTTGGCTCCAGGGGTCACCTCAAGTGCTGAGTTTGTCCCTCAGACAGGCCCCACTCCAAGTCCAGCAGTGCACTAAAATAAACTGGTGTTTTATGGGGTTTGGCGCAGCGCTAGCTTTTTAAATGTCTCAAGAGAGGAGAAGTTTATACAAGGTTCATATATTCTAATTAAACTTGTGGGGAAGGGAGCGAGAAAAGAGCCGGAAACTAATATTAGCTGCTTTGCTCTAACCTACCTTGTCCCAGAAGATGGATGATCTGCAGCTATGTTGTACTTCGTTGTGTGTGTGTGTGTGTGTGTGTGTGTGTGTGTGTGTGGTTGGATGAGTGGGAGAGTGAGAATGCCTGTTTAAATTTCTACATAGTGTGATTGTCACAGGAAGATGCGCTGATGCATCAGTAGGCTGGTAGGTCTGAGCTGTCTGTCTGAGGTAATGATTCATTCTCCTCCAACAAGTTAATCAGAGAGAGGAGCACTTACAGAGTGTATCAGACTCTCTGGAAGTGTTTGTGGATGAGGTTGTGAGTTATGTTCACTTCATGGACGTGTGCATCCAGATGCATGTACTAATGCACAGAAAAGTATACCTGTTCATAAAATGTGTGTGTGTGCATATTTGGATGTAAAATGTGTGTGAGAGATTTCTGATATGCACATGAATTTTTTTTTTACAGATATTTGTAATCTTTATGTGTGTGTCACACATTCCAGTGTTGCAGTGTGCATGTAAAATGAAGCATGTCGTTCCCCCTCACTCATCCACTACCACCCTTGCCCAATTTTCCCTGCTGAAATTGTCGGTGTCCCCTCACTTGGACAGAATGTAAAATGGCTCTGTTGGGGCAGGATAAAAGAAAATTTTGGGGAGGGTGGGAGGGGGTGGGAGTTGTGACACCTCTTCCCACCCCTAATCCCACCCCACACATGCCACTAACCCCACTGTAAAGAGGCACCTGAAAGGTGGAAGGGGATTACAGTTGTGAGCCCTTTGCACTGCAGCTCTCTAGCTGACAAAGCAGTGCCTTTGCTGAGTATGCACCAGCTGTGACTGTCTCACTTGTCACGCTCGCTCTCCATATAGTCTACACTCTGTGTAGTCGCCAAGGACAGACCCACCCAGCCTTTGTGCACCTATATACAAGCACTCGGAGTTTGCACCCCTCATGCTTGTCCTGATTCAAATGCAAACTAGCATCAATACTATAGCTGTGGCTCTGTAGCCCTCTGCTATGCCAGTTGGGATGAAAAAGCTCATTATCATGGGCAAGCCATCCAGTCAGTCAGCCGCTTTTTCCAGGTCCACACACACACAGATTTACATACACCCACACACATATATACAGTTGCACGCACACATACACATAAAACGCGCGCACACACACACACACACACACACTGAAAGCCAAGTTAAGTGAGTGTAAGTGCTTGTACAGCCGTGTCAGAGGCAGCAGCGGGGCTTTCTGGACCAGCGGAAATGCTGAGCGGCACCTTAATGAGATTTAACGGTGGCTTTGTGTGGCCCCTCGCAGCCATTGTCGCCTGCGCCGTCACTGACAGTGTATCCCAGTGGAGCAGTGTTCTTCTCGCCTTTTATTGAGGAATGAATGTGGGACACATGATGCCCCCCCCTCTCTCTCTCTATGTCTTTCTTTTCTCTTCTCCCTTTCTCAAATGCTCACATGTGCTACAGTAATGTCCACATTAAAGGCAGAAAAGGCAGCTCAACATTATATGTACCTGTAGTTGTTCATTCTCTCTCACACAGACACACATAGACATGCTCACACACACAAACACACACACACACACAGAGAGAGAGAGAGAGAGAGAGAGAGAGAGAGAGAGAGAGAGAATATCCGCTCAATTCCAAAAGGCTTTACCTGATGAATGCTGGTTCTGGCTGATTGCATCTCTCCTAGTGTCTGAGCTCCTCCTCTCTCTAGTCAAAGGCTTATCTGCATAGGGCTATGACCACTCTGTTCCCAGTGGTCGGAACAGAGCAGACACAGGCATTTTGGCTACCACCGTCACTTTCACTTGCGTGTCAAATAGAAAAGCCAGAGCCAGGGTGCAGAAGCTGTCTGAAAAGAACTTCAGCATTTTTGTGATGTAAATTCACATTTTTATGCCAGGTTTTTATGACATGCCTCAGTGGTCATCAGATATCTAGGCTTTCTTATTACTTTTGTAGACACTGAAATCTTACAGGGGTGTCATTTACTCCCATAAATTTAATATTGTTACAATTGTGCATAAATGTGTAAGAAGAACACTCAGAATATCCCATCACAACACACCAAGCTCAATAGTGGTATCATGTCCATAAACCACAGTGTCTAATTCTACTGTCAGTTCATAGTTTTAAATGTGTAGTCTTGTCTCAGTTGCTAGTCAGTAGGCTCAATTTTGTAAAATGTTTGTGAAACTGACAGGAATTTAAAAACCAAATACATTGTTTTGTTGTCATTCCCAAATTATGACCAAAGCTATTTAGATTTCGGTAAACATGTTCTGTAAGGGATAATGGCCGACGAGGTGACCAGCTTGATGGAAATAATGACACAGCTGAGGCAAAGTTTATGTCTGCATTATTTCATCGACTGGCCCATCCTTTTGGCTTTTGGGAATTATATTTGCATTGAGTATGATTACTCTAAAGCTTTGGGTTGTGTAGTGTAGAGTAACGTGAGAAGGCAGAGCCAGTGCTGAGTCTGGCTGTAATTGAGCTGTTCATCTGCCCGCTCACTCTCACACTCACTCTGTTGGGCATCGGGCAGTACAGAGTAGGGCTGCCTTTATCTAACAACTAAGCCTTCAAGATTACTCCTGTCTGTCTACCAAACATTTGTTTGGCTCTGTGTGTCTCCTGCATGGGGGGTGTGGGAAATTGTACAAGTGTATGTGTGTGTGTGTGTGTGTGTGTGAGCAAGTGAGTGAGTGTGTGTGAATCAGAGAAAGCAACAGAGAGAGAGAGAGAGAAAGAGAGAGAAGAGAATATGCATACATTAGGCTTTGGCATCATCTGAATACGTGTCTGTGTGTTTATGTGTTGAAATGTGCTCTGAAGGTATGTTTTGACTAGTCTCATCTGAGTGCATTGTCTAGGTGGTAGAGCTCAAGGACATGTGACACTGACTGGTGCCTGCGCCACAATTATGCCCCCTTTCCCCTCTTTACCCACGCATATGCACACACACACTTTCACACACACTCTCAGTGCCCTCTCTGAACAGGCTCCAGAGACGGCGGCTCGTTAATTAAACCTCTTCGCTCTGTGCTCCGTGGTGCCCCCGGCTCTCTCCCTTTCCTCGCGCTGCTGCTCTTTCAGTTGCAGACGCGCACACACACACACACACACACACACACACACACACACACACACACACACACTCACACAGACTCTCATCTGAAGAAGTGCTGAGGGTTGAACCTATAGGGGCAGTTTACCCATATGTCAGTCTGGGGGATCAGTGGCAATCAGGCTGCGTAGAACAGTGTCTAAATGTGCCAGGGAATCAAGGCATCTAATAGGATTGTTCATCTCTGTGATTGGCCAGTCATGACTTGCCAGTGTCCTCTGTGCTGTTTTGTGCATTTCCTACATTCTTCATTCTATTAAATACCAAAAATTAGTCAGGTTACTTTTTAGAACTACACAAAGCTTAATGCACAAGTCATCAAGTAACACAGTTTTCCTGCATGTACAGAATTGATCTCTAACAAAGGCCAGGAGCTGGGACATATTAGAACAGCAATTAGCCCTCCATTGAAAGACAAAGCATCATAAAAAAACAGTTAACGTCAAAACACTTTGAATGCTAGTGTATGGCACTGTGCAGACACACCATCTATAAGTAGGAGCCCCATTAGCTGAGGCAGCAGGGCAAAGACCACACAGGAAGCTTCACACTACAGATTAGATGTTGCCAGCAGAGGAACATGTAAACATAAACATTATGAGCGGCCCATCAGTAAATAAGAGCACTGATGATGCATTAGGATTCTCAGCTGCATTCTGCTACTTTCCTGAACGGCTGCCAGTACTAACAGTAAACAGCAGAAGAGCAGAAACAGCCTTCTCCAGCAGCAGAAATGAGTTTGTTACTATGTTTGCATTAATGAACATGTACAGTGCACATTAATTAACATCCCTGTTTTGTGATGTAAACAAGCTGGTTTAAGCCAGTTTTCACTGGCTTGCTTTCATCTCTCCTGCTCCTGCCTCCATCAGCTGCCAGTCTGACATCTTATCTGCTGTGATCGACTGTTAAAGAACTCCTTGCAAAGCTCCTTGACAGTGTGCCTACAACAATACTGACAACACATTTCACTATTAGAACAGCATTAAATATGAATGAGGCTGTCCCAGGCTTCATGATTTCCGTGTTCATTCCCTGCACCAACAGTAGCAGCTGTAGCAGACGCCGCCTCTCGATCACACCACCACCACACACACACACACAGAGAGAGAGAGAGAGAGAGAAAGAGAGGGAGGGAGGGATGTGGTGCTGGTGGTGGAGAGTGTGCTGAAGCGAGTGCAGGGCCTCCGGGGAGAGCGAGAGAGGGAAGTGTCCCCTTCCCCCCTACACCACCACCTCTCTCTCTCTCACACACACACACATACAGACTCCTGTCTCAGCTGTCAGTCAGACCAGAGGCAGTGGAGTGTGACCACTGTAGAGCTAGTGCTAGGGGTGGGAGTAGTGGAGAGGAAGGGATTGAAGGAGGAGAGGAAGAGAAGAGGAGCGGTACAGGAAAAGGTGGGAGGAGTGCAGGACAGAGAGGAGAGATGATGAGAGACGGAGTGATTAAGGGGATAGGAGGAGAAAGAGGGCATAGGAGGTCAGGAGGTAGGTACAGGAGGCAGACAGCAAAAAGGAGACACAGAGATCAGATATGAGAAGTGAAGAGAAGAGAAGGATGAAGAGGAAGAGGAGTGAAAAAGCGAAGGTTGGGCTGGGCAGAGGAAGAGAAGAGTACTATAGGGCAGTGCACAGAAGAGATGAGGAAGAATAAAGAGAAGTGACAGAAGAGGAGAATTTGAAAGAGGGCAAGAGGCAGAAGGCAAGAATATAGGGAAAGAGAAGTGAGGCAAGAAAAGAGGAGTGGGACACAGAGAAGAGAAGAAGTGAGAGGCAAATGGAGAGAACTAAGCAGGATTTGAATAGAGGAATGGGGAAGAATGAAGTGATAGAGACAGCAGGGGGACTGATACAACTGGAGGTAGTGAGAGGAGGAGTGGAGGAGAACATTGTCTTCATTTTGCTTATTTCAGCTTGAACAGACCACACACACACACACACACACAATCACAGAGAGAGTAGCTTTTGAACTCACTGACAGTGTTCTTGACAAAAATACACTATTTGCATCCTGATTAAGGCTCATATGGTAATTACAGTTTTTGGGTAGCTGTTGTTTTTAGCCTTTAGCTCTCATCTGTGGTTCCCTTTGGCTTGTTCTCTGTGCTTTGCTCATGCATCTGATATTTTCTCTCTTTGGTTCAGGGAGTTAGAGGGAACAGCAGTAACACACAGTCAGCTAACTGGGCTGAACGGGGAAGGCTGTGTTGTAAACGATCTGGAATGGCTTCCAGTTGCCAGATGCTCACTTAAGGATACAAATAAAGCAACACTCTCTTCCCACCTGAGTCTATCGGCTAACAAGACTATCTTTCAGTTACTCAGGAAATGATCTCCGATAGGTCCATCGATCCTGCTTGTTTCTGGGGCAACTTGCATCACTCCCCTCCCCTCTCCCATATACCCACACCCCCACCCCTCCCCCTTTTCCATCCTTGGACAACTGATCCTCTTTTTCTCTCTGGACTTGTCACATGTTCACGCCAATCAATGGGCCTAAATTGGCCCTGTTCTGTCATGACGGAAAAATACGGTCGCATGAATCTCTCACCCCCCACACCCCCTGCAGGCTCCGTATTCATCACCACTGTTCCCCACTCATAGGTGGACACACTTTAAAAGCCTGTTCATCACACCATGCCCCATGACGTCATCCTTTCATTCTTTCTCTCTCTCTCTCTCTCTCTCTCACTCTGTTGCTACATCTGCATCAGCCTGTAACGGGCGTGATCAGTATGGCTTAATTAAATGCTGTCGGTTGCGGCGATGCCATCCATCTGCAGAGACGCCGGCTGACCTATGGCTACTGCCAGGTGGGCACGGTGCCAGCAGCAGCTGGGGTGAGACTTGATGCTGGCACTGACACATCTCACTCAGATGAATGTGTGTGTGTGGGCGTTGGGAAGGGGTTGCAGTGGACAGGATGGTGGTGTGTGTGTGTGTGCATGTGTGTGCACATGTGTGTGTGGGGGGGGGTGGGTGGTGATGTTAGATGGACCAAGAAGAACATTTTTTGTCTTGTTGGTGCTGCTGTCAGTGAATTTCATGGTTTAATAAGACTCTCCATGGCAATTTTGTATAAGTGCATGTTTAGAACTATTTACCAGCAGCTTTGCTTTAAACACATTCTAGTCAGACATTCCCTGCCTCCTTCCGGAGGACTCCTGTCACCTTCCCCTCCTGAGTGGACTGCAACCAACACTATGGGAGTCTCATGCCCGGACCGACTCTCCATCCTAGAGGCCTATCCTAGACGGCCTTGCCAGGACTGACTCCCCTTCCTTGAGGCTTTGTGACTGACACCCCCTCACAATGGCACTGTCAAATGGACCCTTATTGTTACCCCCATGATCCATCTCACTCCTTGACTTTAATACTATGTCTGGCTATTACTACACTGTTCAGCCATAATTATTGATAACCACCTATGGACTGACTGCCATGTAATGTTATGGGATTATTTTCTGGAACTGTTATAAACCTTGGACAACTTGTAGTCTATCGTGGTTACTACTGATTGTACTTTTCTTGCATGACCCCTGGCAGTTTGGTTAGCCACTAGAGTTGTGGATCTGCCCAAGGTGTCTTCCTAGACTAACTAAACATAAGGGAGTTTTTCCTTGCCTCTGTTGCTCTTAGGTGCTTCTTCTGTAAAGCGCCATGACACAGTACTATTGTAAAAGGCACTGTATAAATAAAACTTAGTCAAATTGAATTGAATAATCAGTTGCGCGACAAATTCAGCTGTGTTTAAAGAAATGTGCAATTTGATACAATTCAGATTCAGTAATGAACCAAATTAACAAACTTTGAGGTATTTGAGACATTTATTTTCATAGCCGCATGTAGAGCAAAGACCAGAATTTCTTCATAAGGTGGCCCATAAAAAATGAATGAGTTCTAATGAATAAGGTTGTGGTCCTTGACCCCCTCAGTACATCCCACTGTCTTCTCTCTTCCCCCTCCTCTACCCTATCTCTCTCCCTCTTGTATTGTGCTATTCCTGTCTCCTATGTCTCTCCCAGGTTCGATCCATCCTTCTCCCACTTCCTTCCCCCTCCAGCTGCCCTTTAGCAGAGGAGATGCTGGGAGTAGGGGCCAGAGGAAAGCTAATTATTTCTCCATCTCTCCTTTATTGTCCAATGTCCTCCCCAATCTCTCTCTGTCCCTCTCTTTCCTCCCATTTCCTTCCTTCTCTACACAATCTCTGACCATCAATCATCAGTCTCTCCCTCTCTCTCTTTCTCTACTCCCTCTTCCCTCCCTCTGCCCCATAGCAGTGAGGTTGGAGTGGGTGAGCCAGGGGAGGGCTCCTGGACCCATAGGCAGCGCATTAGAAATGCAGAGTACTGTGGCAGCTCCCTGGCCTCGCTGGTCTGTCATCCCCTGCACAGACAAATGGCTGATTTTTCTCTTTCTCTCCATATTCTGCCTCAGTCTCTCTCTCTCTCAGTCAGTCTCTGTTGCTCTCTAACTCTCTTTCTTTCCACTTCATATTTCTCTCTCTCTTTCCTCCCCCTTTCCCCTCTATTCTGATAGCAGCTACTTCCAGCAGTCTGGAATGGGGTGGACAGCAGATGATGAGGGAATGGGGGGGGGTTCAGGCTTGTCTCTCAGCAGTGGCAACTTGGCACCAATCATAGATGATGTTTATGGTGGCGGGGATTTGTGATGTCCACAGAAGTCTCGAATACTCGTGTGTGCTAATCAAAGCACTGAGCTGCACCTGGCCCAGCCTTCTGCTGAGACACAACAAAGTTTCATAGGATCGATACTATGTGTGAGACTTTAGATAGTCAGTCAGTGAAGGAAGAAGGGATGAAGGGGCAGAGGGAGGGAGGGAAGAAGAGATGAAGGAAGAAGAGAAGGAGGAGGAAGAGAGAGGTCTTTCTTTGACATTGTTGCTTCTGCTCTTTTGAAATAGCTGGAAGAGCAGGGCAGGAAAAAGGCTGCGTGTCGTGTGTTTTAACGATGATGTGTGTGTGATGGTTAATAATTAAAGTGCTTATGAATAATTTCTGTGCATCTATTCATGCGAGTACACTCTGTAGAATTTCTATATTTAACCCGGCAACCAGAGGAAGCCTCTTGCTATTTGCTGTTCAAAAATAAAAGAAAAGAAAGAAAGAGATGGAAGAAGATAAAAAAAAACACTCAGACACCTATTCTGACTTTTATACAAAAAATTGCTTTGCATAAAGAAAGAAGAGAGTTGCCCGATTAGTCATTGAACATTTCCACTCAGATTCTTTGCTAAACCTGAAGCCCTGAGTGAAGAACTCGGGGGCAATTCTGGCTAAACCATTTACCTACCTGCTTTCAAACCATTTACCTACCTGCTTACAAACCATTTCCTACCTGCTTACAAACCATTCACCTACCTGCTTTCAAACCATTTACCTACCTGCTTTCAAACCATTAACCTACCTGCTTACAAACCATTTACCTACCTGCTTACAAACCATTTACCTACCTGCTTTCAAACCATTTACCTACCTGCTTTCAAACAAGAGGAAGATAAAGAAATACAGCATTGTCCCCTTGTTCACGTAGCCACACAGTTTAAGCCTTTCCGGGAATAAATGCTGACTCATATAGCAGAGTTACATGACTCACATTACATAGCACAAAGTGGCATTTCATAATCAAAATACCTAAATGGTGGCAGACATTTCTGGTAGAGGGTGAAGGGCTTTTGGGCAGGAGGTTGCAGTGACACCAGGTCTCTCATCTGCACAGCCGTGCACCTCTGCTGCCCTGACTGGGGAAGAGCAGAGCAACACTGCCCCAGTTGCCAGGCACCTCAGTGATGGTTGGCATCGCCAGTGAAACAGGCTGCGTGATCATGCTGCTGGTGCCCAACTATGGAGAGATAGAACACACACATACACACACACAAACACAATATCACACAGAAACACACACGTTTCCACTTACTCAAGTTAATATACTCAAGGGTGTACATGCCTTTAAAGACACAACTGCAGTTGCGCTCAGATACATTTGCATTCCAACATGTGCCCACATTCAGACAAATCAAGCCTATTTGATACTCGCTTGGTCTTGCATTTGCATCAAGCTACCCATTCATTCACATACATGTACTAGACTCACACTCAACACACACACACACACACACACACACACACACACACACACACATCCATGCTGTCTGGAATCAGAGTATTGCAGTAATATTATTCTAACACAAAGCAATAGAGCACTGTTGTTGAGTTGCACTGGTTCTATTGAACTATTGCTGCAATAGATGGGGTATTGAGGGCATTGCAAAGCAGATGAGAAAGACAGGACTTAGTTTTGACAGAGAGCTGACTTTTGCTAATTACATTACGCACCACTTAAAGCAGGAGGCAATCAGTCTGTTTATGCTTTGTGGCCTGGGACATAAACAGAGTCTCCTGCCCTCCCTCCCTCCATCTCTCTCTCAATCTTTCTGTCATTGCCTGAACATGTTGTACAAATGCATATGTTTAACTTATCCCATCTCTCAAAGGAGATCAGCAAATCATGTTGCATCACAAAGTAAACTCTGCCATCACTTCATATAACATCTGTACTCATCACTGATTTATGCTGTAAGAGTCTTCCATAGACATTGCACTGTCTTCATCATGACTCGGCAAAATGAATGAAGCACCATGATGAGGCAACAAATCCTTCAGGATTTTCAGCATCTTACCACATTCTCATCTGGGGTGCACGCACACACACACACAGACACACACACTCTCACATATATACACACACACACACACACACACACAAAGAGCTTCACTGTTTTCCTCCATTATCAGTTCTTTTATGCTTCAGCAGCGATCCAACTCCTCTTTCTGTCCCTCCCTCTTCCTCTGTCCTCTTAGCTACCAGTTGCATCACTATCAGCTGCACTGGGGGATTAAGGCTCATCTGACCAGCACCCCCTGTTATTTATAAGTGAAGACAAACACAAGAACATTGTGAACGTGGACAACCTGCATGAACACAAAAGCCAACACGTGATATAATGTATTTGTAAGTGACAGAAACTAAGATGAGAGGAAACTGTTCAGTCCTGTTCATTGGTCATGGTGGCTCTTGCCTGGTGACGACAGTTATTCACCATGAGGTGTCCTACTCCCAACCTGGGAATTCAGCTGGTTGAGCTGAGAGGGGTACTTAATGACATCATGGCTGTGTGAGTTATTGCTCATGTGTGTCCTAAAGTCCTTGAGTTGCGGTGTGAGTGTGTGTCAACCTTCCCCGAAAGGCCCCCCCCCCCATGAAAGGTCAGCCATTCGGCCGCACCTAACTGGGGATGGGGGCCTGGTGGTATCCACACATCTATAATGTCCTTGGCTGTGGGTGACTGTATAGAGTCAGAATCACTCTCTCTCTCTCTCTCACACACACACACACACACACATGCCTCACATGAAAATGAGGATGATAATTCTGTCATTGCTCATTGCTTTAAGCAAAGGCAGAAAGAAGCTGAAAGCCCACCAGCATGGCCTGACTCTAATCAGCAGGTTCAGGCCTGGGGGGCGGTCTGGGAACAGAGAGGGGGCAGTACTGTGGCTATGAGCACTGCTTTGTAAATGCGCCTGATGTTTGAAGGGCAATATGTTGATACAGAGCTGTTATATTTCCACAACAACCATCAGGCTTTGAAACATCACTTGTCTCTTTTTGAAAGAAGTGTGTTTATGGACCCTCCATTACATTAGTAGAGTGTGTAATCAGCATTTTCCATAGATAAGGTTGCTCCTGCTTTAGCCTCATTCCATCTGACACGATCTGTTCCATTAGTTCAATAAAAGAACATGAGGCGTTTACTGATACAATTTTTAATTGGAGATTTTTGTTCATTTCTTAATGTCACACAAACTTAATTCAAGACTATTTCTGTCATTGCAGGCAACAATTGGAATTGACTTCCTATCAAAAACCATGTACCTGGAGGACCGAACGGTAAGCTCTTCAGGAAGAAAACACCTGTATTAACATAGGTTTCACTGTTGCTTTTATTTTTTAATGCCTTCCTGCAGTCTAATTTTACATGGCTGTATTGAAAAGTTCTCTCATTCTGAAAACTAATTGGCTGGAGCCACCACAGTTACCTTGGGAGCTGTTACGTGAAGAGATGCTTTTATTTGCACTGGGCTGCCTTACTTGCACTCATTGGTATTATATATTCAGAAAATGGTTTGACAGTGCCAAAGTTTTCTGCTGTCAGACAGCCTCCCTTTTTACAACCAGGGGCAACTTCTTTACATAAGACAACCTTGGAATGGAGCAAGTGTGGGTGGAAGGAGATGTTGTTTGTGTGCCAATGTGAATGGTGTGTGTGTGTGTGTGTGTGTGTGTGTATGTGTGTGTGTTCAGCCGAAATTTCTGAAAGCACAGCTTTTTATTCTGTCTCTTGTGGTGTGTTGTCTTGTGGTAGTGTGTAAGTGCATTTCTACTAAATGTTATTTTTTGCTTACTACATTTTTCTTGGTGTCTCTGTTGTGCAGATGTGCCCCACATGTGTATGTCTTTAGAAAAGAGTTCAAATGTGTGCATGCACGTTTGAAAACAAATCTTTTAATTGTTTGTGACCGTTAGTATACAGTTGTTAGTACACTGTTCTTGTGGTATGTGTGTGTGTCTGTCTGTGTGTGTGTGTGTGTGTGTGAGAGAGAGAGGGCTTGTATTGTATGACTTGAACATAAGCGCAGTGTGTGTCTGTCTCACCTGCACAGGTGCGGTTGCAGCTGTGGGACACAGCAGGCCAGGAGCGCTTCAGGAGCCTCATTCCCAGCTACATACGGGACTCCACCGTCGCCGTCGTGGTCTATGACATCACAAGTAAGGAACACACATACACACACTCTCTCTCTCACACACACACACACACACACATACATAATCAAAAACACAAGCACTGAAACACAACCATGTAGTAATAAAGACACTGCAGACTGCTGCCAATCACACTTTCAATCTACTTTAAAGAAAGGATGCAACTTTCTGGCCCCCTCCCCCCATCGTCATCTTGTGATTTGTTGTAAAAGGCTCAGACCTTTTCTGCACTGATGGCCTCTGCCTGGTCTTTCAAACAGTGCTTGAGGCAACGGCTGTAAAAAGCCATGTAACATTATGATAATTAACAGATATGAAGCGGGCTGCTGTTTTATGCTAGTATAAATCAATTTTATAGTGATTGAGTGCCTCTGCCTCTCTCTCGCTCTGATGTGGTTGGTGCATAGGGCTCTTATATCTGCTGGTTCAAATCCACTGGCTTGTATCATTTCTCATGTGTATCATAGTGGCGGTGATCAACAGTGATATTCATCAATATTCAATGCTTAGTGCCACAAAGCTTTGGAATGGCTGAGGTTTGGTTTCATAGGTTTACGTTTGAATTCTTTGTCAATGTTCTTGTTTATGCATTATGTACCTTGTAAATATTCTCCCATGGGTTTTAGTATGTGTGTGTGGGCTTGCATGTGAGTGTGTGTATGTGTGTGCGTGTGGTGTGCGTGTGTGTGTGCTGGGGGGGGCCACCAGGTTTGTTGTTATTTTTCACAATAAAGAGGTGACAGGTTTACTGTCTTTGAGTCCCATTGCGGCCATCAGAGGCTGGAGTGTAATGGTTTTGCTGGCTGCTTTAGGGTGACTCTCTGTAGAGTGATGGCTTGCAAAGCTCATCTCATAGGCAAAACATGGCTGCCGCACCCCAAGAGACAGAGGAATGGATGCAAGAGGAAAGACAACAATGAAGAGAGAGAGAGAGACAGAGAGAGGAAGAGCACATGAGACCGAGAAAGAGAGAGAGAGAATGCTCCGAGAGGAAGAGAGGGAGAGGGAATTCATTTTCACCTTGAAACCGCAGGCAAGGCCTTCGCTGTCAGAGCCGAGTGATGTGTTACTTGCTCTGCTTAGCACGCAGGAGATGCCTGCACACTCGCGCCCAGGTCAAACGGAATGCATTAGCGATAGCGGCAGTGATAGCACCTCCTCCAATCCCCCTGCAGCACTAAGCGCAGGCCTTACAGCCCAAGTGCAGACTTTATCTGTGCTTACTCCAGCGAGCCCCCCCACTCCTCACCTCGGATTAAACTCGTCGGATGTTAGAACATGTCTCTCCATCAAAGATTCAGTTCGATCACCAACATCTCCATACAACTTCCCCACTTGGCTCTGGAATGGAAAATCACCCACTGCGCTTTGCCAGTCAGCATGTGTATGTTAAGGTAGCCTGTCAAAATAGTGTGTAGTCACAGCAACAGTGCCCTTGATATGTCTCAACATGTTATATCCTGTATTTTCTTCAACATGTTATATCCTGCATTTTTACAGAACATTAGTGTGTTTATGGGGAGCAAAAATGTGTAGCATAAATGCCTGCATCCAAGGACATCAATTTCTTCTCAGTTTTCTTCCTATGCTGCCCTCTTAATTCCTCTCTCAACCTCCTTTTTTCTCCTTCTCTGTATTAGTTGAGGACATTAGTCTGTAGATTGTGAGTGCATAATGAATGGCTTGTTGCGTTAGGCAGCTTCCTTGAGATGGAGGCATTTGAATGAGGCGAGTGTTTCCTTGGTGATGGGCCAGACGCTAACATCTGCCATCTCTCTCTCTCTTTCTTTCTCACAATTCAATTCTATTTTATTTATAAAGCATCTTTTACAATAGTACTGTCTCATGGGGCTTTACAGAAGAAGCACCCAAGAGCAACAGGGGCAAAGAAAAACTCCCTTATGTTTAGTTAGTCTAGGAAGAAACCTTGGGCAGATCCATGACTCAGGGGGCTAACTTAACTGCCAGGGGTCATGCAGGAAATGTACAATCAATAGGAACCATGACGGACCAGAAGTTGTATATTATCCCATAACATCACATGGTAGTCAGTCCATGGGTGGTTATTAATAATTATGGCTGGACAGTGTAGTAGTAGCCAGACATAGTGTTAAAGTCAAGGAGTGACATGGATCATGGGGGTAACAGCAAGGGTCCATTTGACAGTGCCATTGTGTCAGTCATAAAGCCTCAGGGAAGGAGAGTCGGTCCTGGCAAGGGCGTCTAGGATAGGCCTCTAGGATGGAGAGTCGGTCCTGGCATGGGCCTCTCATAGTGTTGATTGCAGTCCACTCAGGAGGGGAAGGTGACAGGAGTCCGCTGGAGGCAGGGATGATACTCAGCAGAGATGACTGTGGAGACTCTGTAAAGCAAATGAGTTAGACCAGGCTAACACCTCAGTGATCATATGAGCCATTAGTGCATACATATATGTATATATTATATATATATTTTTTTTCTGTGTCCACTTGTCGGATGTGGGGGGGAGACAAGAGGGGTGCATGGTAGCAAAAGCTTACTATTATCATAAATTTTGACAGTCTTGGGATTACAAGACCAGCATTCTGGGATCTTAGGGTTATAGGAGGGTGGTATGGGACAAGTAAGTTTTATATATGTTGGAGCATGGCCATTGAGGGCTTTATAGGTTAGGAGGAGTATTTTAAAATCAATTCGACTTTTAATAGGGAGCCAATGTAAGGAAGCAAGGATAGGAGATATGTTCATATTTTTTAGTCTTAGCTTCGGCTTTTTGTAGGTGTCTGATAAAGGTATTACTACACCCAGAGCAATAATCAAGCCTGGAGGTAATAAATGCATGTATTAATTTTTCAGCATCCTCAAAGGATAGGAACTTTCTAACCTTAGCGATATTTCGTAGGTGGAAAAATTTTTTTGAGATGTGTTTTACATGACTATTTAGAGAGAGGTCCTGGTCAATAATTACCCTGAGGTCTTTAACTTTTGTGCTACATAACAGTGAAAGGCCACTAAGGAAGTGTTGGTGAAGAGGTAGAGTGTTGTTCAGCTGTTTAGGGCCGATCATCTTAACTTCAGTTTATCAAAGTTTAAACATAGGAAATTATTAGTCATCCAGATTTTAATGTCTTGGAGGTAGGCATCAAGTTCAGTTATTGGCATTGGCATTATAGTCATTAGGCTTCATGGAAAGGTAAAGGTGGGTATCGTCAGCATAGGAGTAGAAAATAATGTTTCCTTATAACAGATCCTAAAGGTAACATGTACAGGGGCCCTAGCACTGGGGTACACCAAACTTTACTTTGGTGTGGGATGATGACTCATTATGAGCATGTACAAACTGGTAGCGACCAGAGAGGTGAGATTTGAGATTTGAACCAGACTAATGCAGTCTTTGATGCCTATCCTGTTCAAGCCATGGTCAATAGTGTCAAAGGCAGCACTAAGATCCAATAGGATTAATATTGATATATATCCATTATCAAATGAGATAAGGAGGTCATTGAAGACTTTAACTAGGGCTAATTATGTACCTTTAGCACTGAAAACCTTTAGACTGGAAGGTTTTCTCGAAATTATTTTCGTTTAAGAAGCTGTCTCTCTCTCTCTCTCTGTCTGCCAGATGTGAATTCGTTCCAGCAGACCTCCAAATGGATCGATGACGTACGGACAGAGAGGGGGAGTGACGTCATCATCATGCTGGTGGGCAACAAGACAGACCTGGGAGACAAACGGTGAGTCCAGTCAATGGTCCCTCAGAACAGGCTGATGAGGCGGCTGAACTCTGATAGGAGTCTGATTTGGCTTCT
Organism: Tenualosa thibaudeaui; assembly: GCA_027481765.1. Lineage (NCBI taxonomy): Eukaryota > Metazoa > Chordata > Actinopteri > Clupeiformes > Clupeidae > Tenualosa > Tenualosa thibaudeaui. The sequence goes on along the minus strand of JAIFZK010000173.1, from coordinate 750,163 downwards.
CTCTAGAGGGAGCACACACTGACAGAATTATAGGGCACTGTCTAAGACTTTAGAGGATAAAAAAGAGAGTGAGAGAGAGAGACCAGGTACAGATTAAGCAGACAAACAGACAAACTTGGCTGCCCAGACTTTGCATCCAATGCAAACAAGGTGCCACTGAGACAGAGTATCACATACTGAATGAAGGCTGCAAGTCCTAACAATTCTGTTGTGTGAGAAAAAAGAAAGTTACACACACACACACACACACACACACACAATGTATACATGATATTTGGTTTCTTATTTATTTTAATTGTTCTTTTTCTTGATGTACTGATTACCTGCACATCTAAAAGCTTTAGCAATGTGAAGTGTATTTTGCAATGCCAATAAAGCTCTATTGAATTGAATTGAGAAAGAGAGAGAGAGAGAGGCATGTGACTTTTTGCAGTGGAACTATGTTAATACCCTTTTCATGGTGTCGTCACTGAAAGCCTGGGTGGTGGAGGTCAGGTGTTATCAAGCCATCATTCCTGAGCCAAGCCGAGGCATGACCCTGGCCTGTTATTGAACCCCAGTGACCGTCATTTCAGCTTAAAGTGTCTGCAAGGCACTGTGAGTGCAGGGGGATAGTGGAGAGAAGGAGGGAGAGAGAGAGAGTGGGAAAGAGAGACAGAGGGAGGGAAGGAGAGAGGAAGGTTCAAATTGTGACCTCTGTGGAAAGTGTGAGGTGTTATAAAGACAGGAGTTAGGGTTAACAGTGAAGAGTAAATGAAGAGAAGATTGGGAAATGTGGAGGGCAGGAAATGAGAAAATGGATGGATTGTGGAGGAGAGAGTTTAGACTGAGGGATTGTTTAGGGATTGAGGATAAAGAAGGGGGGATATAGAATGAGGAAGAAAGAAAGGAAAACATCACAGAAAAGGCAGACAGAAGACAAAAAGAGACAGAGCCAGTCAGACAGAGACAGAAAGTGAGAGAGAAATGGGAAAAGAGATGCAAGGAGGGAGGGAGAAATAAAAAGAAGAAGAAGAGAGAAAGGATAGCTGAGGCTTATGAACAGTAGAACAATGGCTCAAAGGAAAGCCACAACCTTGCACACACATACACACACACACACTCACACACAAACACACACACCATCTCCCCAGCTTTTTAATGACCAGCACCTGCTGTCTCTAACGTCCTCTATGGCTTCCACACAGCCAGCACTGATCAGAAATTCATTACCGTCATCCCCCCAAACCCGGCATTGAGAAGTGTTTCCCCTTCTGGACGTGCTCTGTGTGAGGCTGTGTGCGTGTGTGTATGTGTGTGTGTGTGTGTGTGTGTGTGTGTGTGTGTGTGTGATGCCTCGGCTGTGAGATTGATTCAACTGGTTTAACACTCCTAATTAAAACCCACTACAGCCATTCTCAGCCCCTCCATCCACCTCAGCCTCTTTAAACAGTCTGGCTGTGAAAAGCACCCACCACCTTCCCTCCTCTGAGATCCTTCTGGTAAACAAGAATGTCTCTTCCCCCCAGGGTTCTTGTCTCCGTGGTTTCTCACCTCTGTCTCCGTGGTGACAGTCAACCTCTTGCGCCCCTGTGCAGGCAGACGGGCTCCCCCTTAATTTTAGCATTGCCACGTCCAGACAGAGAATGAGACGAGAGCTTGTGTATGGGGCCAGATGGCTTCCATTGGGAATGAACGCAGTGGTGTGTGTGTGTTTGTGTGTGCGCACATCTGTGTTTGTATTTGTCTGTGTGTGTGTGTGAGTGAGTGGGTGAACTATTGAGGTGCCTTGCATCTCCTGCCTTGTCTCCTGTCTCAGCACACAACCCGACCCCCAGCTCCAGGTGAGCCTGAGACCAGTGGTGCATATTGCTCACTACACTCTCACACTCATCTTTCCCTGGTGAAGTTGTAGGTGCAGTCACACCCAGTAGTCTGACCCAGGTGTGGCTGAGTCTCATGCTATATGAAACTCCAGTGGAATAAATCCATAGGAAGCTAATAGACCATTTCAGTGGTAGCAATGCCTGAACGTTCTATTTCATTCCCAAACTATTTCCACTTTACATCACAGCGATATATCAGCCATAGAGTGTTAATACAGAAACGCTGTGGAAACAATTATGACACTAATAATCAAACTCTCTTGAAACACATGAGCAGGCCAACACATTCATATAGGCAATGTGTGTGTGTGTGTGTGTGTGTGTGTGTTGTGCGTGCAGTAGAGAAGTAGAGTGTGTGTGCAGTAGAGAAGAAAGAGCATACTTCCTCTCTGGCATCAGTGGCCATGTTTTCCTGCAGTCTCTAATGGCACTGTTCTCTTCTGGTCCTCTCTCCTGCTTCTTCAATGAACTGTGAGATCCAGTGCTCAGAATACTCCACTGCACACCTTAAGGCCCCTTTTAGTAGCTCTCCTCCAGAGGTGCCCAGCCTCATGGTTCAGATGAAGCTAAAACCACGGCTGACTGCTCAGAGACCATCCATCCCTGCCGAATGTACACAGGGCATCTACGCCATGGCTTAAGTGGTGCTTTTTGATGAGGTGTGGGGCGATGTATTCCAGTGAGCAGAGTGGTCAGTGGTCAGCCAAGCTGTCCCACATCAACCGTAATTGGTTAAAGCGTCAGTCGCAGTGATTGCTACATCCCCACCCCCACCCCCGCGAGAGAACTGTCCTCAGCTGTCACCTTCCCCACCGGCCGTATGGCATGCACATCTAAGGCCAACACTGGGCCTGGGTGGGTGGGCCATCCGGGAACACAAGACGAGCTTGTCAGCTAGCCAGCTCATCACTGCAACTAGCTTTCATAACCCCCCCAGTGTCTACATGACTACATGTCCATTTCCTCTTTCCTATCCTTCACTGTAACAGCAGCAGTAAAGACAGCCTTCAGTAGTGATCAACTCAGTAGAATCAAGCCAGTTGGCAGGAGCTGTGATGTTCCTCAGTGATGAGGAACTAAGGTAGAAATGCCTCATTTCTCTCTTCCCTGCATCATTTTCTCAGAGCCTAGTGACACCCCCACAGTTATGCAGTACATGACCCTTTACTAAGTGTTAAGACCCTTTTTGTTGGCCAACCAGTCACTTTCACAGAGCTGACTTTCAAATGCAAGATGCCTACAGGAGTTTGACACACAGAGCTCATGTGAAAGTGTAGTCTGTAGATGTGCGTCACAAGGTTGTTGTTTGGCTGTTACTTCTAAGTGATAAAGTACAGTCTAGAGTGCTTCACTTTGACTATGGAACTTGTGCAGTGGAGTCTCATCTTTGGCTGGCTGCACAAAGCCTTTATTCCCGCTCTTTCCCCCTGACTCAGTAGGAGCAGCAGCAGCCGCACCAGCTGTGTTGAAAAGTGCTGATGTCTGATGCCCACAAGCCAATTAGGACCTGTAATGTGCAATTTTTATTGCTGATATAATGTTTGCTATAAATGTGTGCAGACTTGAGTCGGAGTGTGTGTTTTGCATAACAGGACAGAGCAAGAGAGAGAGATTAAAGATAAAGAAACAAGGATTAAGAGGAAAAGGATATGGAAATATGGAAGGTTTTTAAAGATTTCCTCTTTATTATTTATGAAGAACCCTTCTGGCTTCTTAGCTAGTGCTGTTCTTTGGCAGTCATCCATCTCCCAGGCACTTCACTTGCACCCCTTGCCTTATCAGTTCACTCTGCCTCTCCTGGCTACAGTGGATGGTCGGCAAGGTTCAGTGATCCGCTCTGCTCAGCCACCTGCCCAGGCTGTCCACCTCACCTGCCTCCCCCCTACAAGGGCAGAGGTCATCCACTGCTGCCATGAAGCATTGCACCTTCTCACTTTACCCATTCGTGCCTCACAAATTACCCCCCAAATCCACAAGTTTAAATAATTTTAGCATATATCATCACATCAGCCAATAAGCCCCACAAACAACTTAGGTCTATATGTAGCTTCTTTAAGGCATGGTGACGGCGACATAAACTATACATAACGTAGACAACAATTGTAGGCTGAAGCCTACTTACAGGTACGGATACTTAGTGGTCGCCACACGTGAAATTAACAACTTAAAATAGCCTGACTTATTTTTGAGTTAAACACTCTAATGATATCAAGTTAGACAGTTAGCTTTCAAGAGAAAGCAGGGACAGCAAATTCAGTCTGTCTGTCAATATTGTAAATGAAAATAAGACTACTGTAAATATTGATTTGTTTGTGTTCATTATATTGCACATTTACAAGTTTTATAATGCAAAGATACTTTAGAACCCAAGATAGAGAATTCTAGGCTTCGCCAACGTAATAATTTACCTTGGCATGGAGGGGTAGCTGTAGCTGAAGATTCGAGCGCTGCTGGAGAAGTTTCAGAAAGTTCTTCAACTGTAGGGGCTTAGTCTATCAGGCTGCTTTGTTATCTCGGGATCAGAACTTACAATTTAATAATTTGATGTCACTTTCCCTTCTCACTGTGACCACATTTGTTTTGTTTAAGGATGTTGGCCCTCGTTCTCCACTTTGTTTTGGACAGAGGGTCTGGACTTTCGGTAGTGAGGTTCGATTGCTTGCTGGAGGTGTTCAAGTTTACAGTAAAAAGACTGGATCAGCCCTTGAGTGATAGGCTGCCTTGACTGATAGCATTCTAGCTCTGCATTCATAACCCCTCCCTCTGTTTGCTGATTGGACAGATTAAACTGCTTACTTTTATTGACAGAATCAATAGCTGCTGCCAGTGTTCACTGGGCACTATCATGTCATGAGGCAACAGGGAGCCTTCTAATTGGATGGGCCTGATTGACAGGTGGGCAGGCACAGGTCCATCCAGGGTCATGCCCTTTTCCAAACACATTCCATAATTATGGACTTATTGAAGGTTCTTTCACATTGAGTGCAGTAATTTCTGGACTGATGGAAGTTGCTGAAATTGTGACACATGACATGATCCATGTGAGCAGAAAATGCTGCTCTTATTTTCTTATTTTCTTTAAGGAAAAATGGCCTGTTTTCTTGTTGCATTGCATTGCCGGAAAATGATCTCAACGTGGAACTCCCTCCCTCTCTCTCTCTCTCTCTCTCTCTCTCTCTCTTTTCTTTTTCTCTGTTCTCTGAGGTCTGCACTTCACACATCATGTGAAAGTTAGGCCGCGTTTTTTGGCAAAGCGAACCGTCAATGCGCTGGTAATTAATCATATTCAAGATCGATAGCGGATTTGAATATTATTGCTGAGGTGCGCAGGCCTTCCCTGTGCTACTCTAATGAAATGTGACATGGCTGTGGTGGCTCATGGAGAGGAATAACGGGGGCGATAATGAACCTGGTTAGCTCTCCACAAACACACCGGAGGAGAGGGGGAGTTAGAGGGAGGGGGTAGAGAGAGAGAAAATATGTGGAGAAAGGGGAAGAAAGTGAGAGAGGGGAGAAAGACAAAGAGGAGAAAGTGTGTGTGACGAGAGAGAGCATACGGAAAGAGTGAGAGAGGGGAGAAAGACAGAGAGGAGGTGGTGTGGGAGAGATTTATATTGAACAGTCTTCATTTTACAAATCACAGCACTAGCCACAGTGCTCTGCAAAAAGCCATGCCCTGTCTAGCGTGTTTGTTTTAGGTCACCTGTATTTTGACCTGCAAATTGTTTACAACTGTGTTGTAATGTATGTACATATGTGTGTAGTTGTGTGTGGTGTGCGTGTGTGAGTGGGTGAGTGAATCTGTGTAGTCCCGCAATAGTGTATGTAGGCACTATTACGTATCTGTCTTGTCCATACTGTGTTTTAACAGTTACGTGTATCACCAATTGTTCCCGGTGAAACATTGTCTTGTCTCACTATGTACTGTGTATATGGCTGAAACGACAATAAAACCCTACTTGACTTGACTTGACTTGACTTGAGAGAGAGAGAGAGAGAGAGAGAGAGAGAGAAGAAAGTAAAAGAGGAGATGATGAGGGAGAGAGAGAGAAAGAGAGAGGAGGTGAGAGGGAAGCTGTGGCAGAGAACTGCAGTGTGAACAGGAGAAGAAAAAAGAGGAAAAGAGAAGAATGAAGCGCTGGTGTCAGAAAGAGAGATAGAAAGCGAGAAAGACAGTTGTGTGGGAGAGAGTGGGAAAGAAAAAAGAGAGATGAGTGTGGCAGAGGGAGGTATAGAGAGAGGATGAGAGAGTAAAGGATTAATTCTTACTGTTAAAAAGCTTGCCTGGAACTTTCGTTGATTGAGCCTGTAATAGATTTTTGTGTAATCTGTGTGTGTGTGTGTGGGCTGTGCAGCTTGAGGGACAGCAAGCATGTACAAATGAACAAATGCAATGCATCTAATCTGGTGCAAATTAAATTTGGTGTGTTAAGCCAGCAGCAGGGAACAGAATCATGTCTGCCAGGATTACGGAGGAGAGAGTCGAGCCTTGTAAAGAGTATTACACCCCCCCAACACACAGAGCACCCCCCCAACAGAGCTCTACTCTCACCTCATACACTCTGGAATGACAGGGGAACTCTTTCATCTGGGGTGATGTGCTTGAAGTACTTCTGCTTGTCTGCCCTGGCTTGTGTTTGTTTGTGTCTGTCTCTCCGTCATTCTCAGCATTGCTGTCCTTGCTGCTTGCTATGAGTAACACTCTGTCTATGGTAGACCTCCCTGCCCTTTTCATTAAAACACATACTGTATCCTCAGTTTAGATGTGTTGGGTTTCCAGAGGCGCCTAGTGATGATGTAAACACTAATCATGCTCATGCTCTTTCCTTCCTTACCATTTTCTTTCCCTCTTTCTTTCTCTGTGCCTTTCTCTCCTCTCTTCTGACTGACACCCACCAGTCTGGCCTTGTCCCAGATCCCTGTGCTTGATTGGTGTGAGGAATCAGAAGTGCTGGGTCAGGCATTTTTTCTTCTTCCTCCTCCGCCTCCTCTTCCTCTCCCTCACTCTCTCTCTCTCTCTCTCTCTGGGTAAGGCCGGAGCTCAATTCGGTTAGTAGACTCCGGGGACGAAGGGTAGAGGCAGGGCCAGGGCAGGACAGAGATTCTAATAAAGCCCCAGGCTTTTGGGGTGTCCGCCGAGCTGCCTGCACCGAGCAGATAGGGCTAAGTGCTCGGCCGTCTCGTCATGGTGATGGGTGTGTGACGGCTAGGATGGGCGACCTGTCAGGAGCCTCACCATCGAGGATGAGCAGAGACATGAAAGGAGGAGAGAGGAAAAACGATAGAGGAGAAGAGAGAGAGATAGAAGAAGAAAGGGAAGAAGAGAGAGATGGTAGTGAGAGAGAGATGTTTGGGGAAATTGCACTCTTTTTTCTGGCTTCAGTATGCCTCTGTCTAATTTTGTGTCAGTAACAAACATTCTTTGTTATGCTCATTAGCTTATTTGTTATGCTCGAAGACACAGCAGCTTTTGTGGTGGTTTGAAAGGCAGTTCCTGCAAAATCATTTATCAATCATCTAAATTATAACTGCAGGCGTGGCTGCATTTAAATCTGTCGGGATAAAGATGCCTTTTGCCTTTTTCCTTTTTTAAATATGCTATCAGGAATTTGTTTACATAAGTCTTGTTATCATGTGGTAAGGGAAGTGATTTGTTTTTCTTCTCTCTCTTGTTTTTCTTTCTCTCTTTTGTTTGGGGAAGGTTATTGTCCTGTCTCTTGCGCGTGTGCTCTCTATCTCCTTGGCTTGTTTGTGTCATGCTGCTGTCAAGAGGAAGTTTGTTTATTTCTTGGCCTGCTGGTCTCTCGCTCTCGTCCAGAGAGAGGACTTTCGTTTTCCTGCAAAGAGGACAGCAGATGGTCACAGGCCTCTCCAGATATCTGCGTTGCAGTGTTGCTTCAGATTAGTCACTGGCAGGGCTTGGCTGATGCCCACCATGGACAAAAAGAGCCGTTTGGACCTGTCCGCAAATACTTGTTTCCCATTGAAGTCCTGAGGGGAGAGAGGAAAAGCTCTGTTTGTAGCCAAAGTCAACTAGTATTCCTAGCATAGACAGAGAGAGAGGGAGAGAGAGAGAGAGGGAAAAAAATTACCATTTTGGTGCTTTCATGGTAGGACATCTTTATAATGTCTGATAGGCCGTTCTGCTTCACAAAGGATTATACTGCTGTTGAAATTACAGTAAAAAGCTCAATATGAATATTACAAGGACAAATGGTTCCATTCAATGTCCCCAGGAACAACTTCTCAGGAACAAATCCCCACCGAACAGCTCCATCTCTTCCTCTCCTCTCACCCACGGGTGCCACCACGGAGGGAGGGGTGGGGGGCTGCAGTCTCCCCCTCAGCTGAAGTGGATGATGCCAGGTTCATGTCTCGTGGGTCATACAGATCCTTGTGCCCTTCTTCCATTAGCCCCAGTAAGGTGAGACTCAGGGAGGTGAGTCTAAGCTGTGTCCAGCTCCACACCTGTGCTCCTCTCAGCCATCAGCTCCTCAGAGGAGAGCTGGCACAGAGGTGGCCCATCAGCAGGGGGGGTAGGGGGGAGGGAGGGAGACAGGGAAAGAGACTGGTGATGAAGCTGATCACACCTCATGTACACAGCACTTAGAAATAAGAAGTGGGGCTGAGAAAGTGGGCGAGGCATTATCTGTTGGTGAGCCATGTGACAAGGCACTGACAATGGGAAAAGATGGGGATGACAGGCCCCTTGCTCTGTCTCTTTCACGCTACCCTTGGAGCAGGTTTGGATTTCAATCACATGAGCCAGCTGCTCGGAATGTCGTGTCATTGTCTGTGCATTCAGGACACAACTGTAGACTGTAGAAAATGCCTAATGCTTTATGGTTCTTTTCTGTATAGAACTGTGTCAATGATTACATCATGGTGAGCCCTGCCAAAGTAGCAGTTTCCATGGTTGCTTGAGGTTGAATGGTTGACGTGTAGCACTCTCTTTTCATCTCTCTGCTTGGGTTCTTTGGAAGTGGTGAGATCAATCCAATTTCACTTCTTGGGTTCTTTCACAGTGCTAGGTCTCCCCTCAAGGTCATATCAGCAATTCAAAAGCAATGGTGTCAGACCAGAAGGTATTAAAAGTGCAGAGGAAGAGTGAAAAAAATAAGAATAAAACACAGTAAGGCAAGAATATCCCGAGGCACCGTGACAGGTTTTCAAAAAGTTTTTTTCTTTCCGAAGCTGAACCCACGGGATACCCTCCCCGTTCCACACAAATAAAAGGCAATATTTTCTTACCTTCTTCCACTTCTGTATGCCTGCTCTAGATTTCATCTCAGCTGTCACCTCCTCCCTACCACCACTACGACCCCCCACCCACACACACACACACACACACACACACACACACAGACACACCCTGAGGAGGAGGGTTACTGCTCTTTTTTTTCGAACAAAAGATGCACTGCTTGGCAGAGTTTGGTGTGGTGCATCAGAGCTGTTACTAGGCCAGAGGGGGTTTAAGATTCACCCCAGCTGGAAGGCTGTTTTTTTGGGAAGGGCTAAGACTTTGATGGTGGAATGTTAAAAAGGCTAGGATGAAACCCCTCTAATCAGTGGTGGGTGGGTTTTTTCCCATTAGATGTGCACTTGGTTTTTAAATATTTTTTGTGTCATGGTGTTTTAAATTATATTTCTGTTCACACCATTGAAGAGCTCCTGCTGCTCTGCATGTACTTCACAGAGTGGGATGGATCAGAAGGGGGTAAACAGGTGTGTATGTGAATGAATGAGTATGTGTGTGTGCTCTTGTGTATCTGTCTGTGTTTGATGCAGAACCACGTCATCACCAGGATCTGACAGTCAGCAATCATGCCAGGACAGCCGCCATGAGGCCGTAAGATTAGAGTCCATCAGTACACTCACAGAGGGATGATGAGACAGCCTTTATGAAGTCACAGAGGCGCACACTGGCTGAAAGATGGAGCAATTTCCACCACACACCCAACGTGACACCCACGCAAATAACACCGCCACTGAGACCAACACACACACACACACACACACACACAGTCCAGAGTGTGTCTTTTCTGCATGGCTCACAGCGGTGGCCAGATTGACTCCAATAGAAGCAGACAGCCTCAGAAATGTTGACTTCAAAGTCAGCGATCGTGCCTCATTGCCTGATGCTTGTCTGCTCTGTGGTGGCAATTTAAAGAGAACAATTTGGAGAAGTTTGCAAATGCATCTATTTCTGACATCTGTGTGTGTGTTGGGGGGGATTGTCCTGCCCAATGGTGTGTCTGGACAGCGATGTTTGTTTAGCCGTAGCGGCTCACTGGCAGACATTGGCAAGATGAGAAGGAGGTCAAGCGGATCAGGCTGCTCACGCTGCTCAAGATCCTTGTTTTTGTTGGCAAGACTCCCATCACTCACCGAGTTAAAGTGGAAGACATGAGTGTAGAGGGTGGCAGAGCAGGAGGGTGGGGTTGTGGGGACAGGGCAGAATGAGCCTGAAAAATTAAGGGAGGACTTGTGCAGCTCTCTCTCTCTCTCTCTTTCTCTCTCTCTGTCTCTCTCTCTTTCTGCCAGTCTTTTATTTCAGCAAGGAGAACAAAGGAATCAGACTGGTTACGTCATGCGTGTGTGTGTGTGTGTGTGTGTGTGTGTGAGTGTGTGAGAGTGTGTGTATGTGCGTACGTCCCAGTGGAGAACCCAGCCCTTTCATCTAAGTATGCAGACACAGCCACATACACTTTCACTTTTGCTCTCTGTCTCTCCCTTTCACACTGTCTCAGCCTCTCTCTCCTCTTACATATGCAGCTGTTTATCTTTATTTCCTTTTTTTCTTTTCCTCTCTCTCTTTCTCTCTGCATGTCTGCCTCCCTCTCTCTGTCTCTGTAGGAGCTCATGTCCTTCCAACTCTTGTCTTTATTGCTCTCTGTGTGTCTCATCCACTCATTTTCTCTAACCCTTTTCAATATGTGTGTGTGTCTGAGTGTGTGTCTGGGGGATGGGGTGGGGTCGGGGGGGGGGGGGTGGGGGTGTCGGTTAGAAAGAAAGATCCACTGCTCTCCTCCCTCTCCTATGCTCTTCCCTCTTCCTCTCTGACTCCTTCTGTCTCTCTCTCTCTGTACTCCCACACATGGATTAATACACAAGTGTGTCATATAAATGTGGATTAATTAATGTGTCAGCCTATAAAGTGCTTAATCAGTTTCTTCATCAATTAATTACTGGAGCAGGACAGTGCATGTGTGTATGTGTGTGTGTATGTGTCTATGTGTGTGTGTGTGTGTGTGTGTTTTGAGTGATGATACTGTCTGAGTGCCAAGAAGCCAGACAGTAGCTCACTTGGAGTGTCTGTGCTTCCTAAATGCAGTAGAGAGGAGCTGGTGTTGAGACCTCTGTCATGTCAAATGGAGATGAACAGCCTCTGATGATCATGGCTGCCTGTTCTTTGTGTCTTGTGAACTTACTGAATGAGAGTGACGTTAGTCTTAGTGGTTTTTACTGTGACTGCAAGAAACAAAGAGACTCTGAAGCACATACAAAAGCAGCAGTAGTGACTTCATTTTTGCTGTTCTGCATCTTTTAACCTCATTCACGCACAGCACACTTGTTTGCTGGGAGACTGATGTAGCTTAGGTATAGCAGCACAGATGGACATGCTTTAGCTCCACAAAAGGAAACAGAATGAATGACTCTGAGGGTCCATGTTAAAAAATCTTACATCTCGGCATGTGATATAACAATGATTTATGCATATAGCTTTTACATGTACTGTATGCATGCTATGCAAAATATGGATTTACAGTGCTCCCTTCTAGGAGTTGCAACATTTTTCATCTAGACCCTGATGGTTCATTACGTCCTATTCTTCCTTGTTCACAGGCAAATCACGATTGAGGAGGGCGAACAGCGAGCAAAGGAGCTGAGCGTGATGTTCATCGAGACCAGCGCCAAGACAGGCTACAACGTCAAACAGGTGAGGAGAAGCTCACATGAATGCCACTCTGTCCCATTCCTCTCATGTCACATACACCCAAACTGACTCTTACACACAGACACACACATTCTCTCACTCACACACACACACACACACACACACATCTCTGAGCTGCTGTGTCAGGCTTAGAGCTGAAATGATGGAGAGAAGGCTGGAGATGGAGGATGAGGGAAAGAAGAGAAAGAGATACAGAAGCAGTTGAAGATTAAAAGAAGAATGAAGAGAATTGGAGAAAGAAAGTGAGAGAGTAGGCGAGGCCAGACAGAAAGAGGGAGAGATGGATTAGGAAGTAGAGGAGAAGAGAGATGGAGAGAGTCAGAGAGAGACTGGAAAGAGTGCGTGGGCAGCAGCTGTAGCACTCAGCACGGCAGTCTTGTGAGTCACCGTGACTAAGCGCTCTCTCCCTCTCTCTCTCCATTTCTCTCTCTTTCACTCTCTCTCTTACGGAGGGAGTGCTGACGTCTAAGGCCGTCTGCAGCTTCAGTGCAGTCCCGCGCGGGACGACAGTTGGTGAGCAGGAAACACGCACACACACACACGCACTCGCCCACTCACTGTCGTCATGGCGCACAGGATGCTGATGCCAATCAAAGAATCCTCTATACCCAACGACCCCACTCCTCCTCTCCGTCTCTGCTACTTCCTCAGAACCTGGTTGCCGTGGGAAACAGCACGCTCCCCCTTAAAGGCTATTAGAGTTGTCACTGTCACTGGTATGTGGTGGAGATGAGGTACATAGCCACGGAGATATCCCATCCCATAATGAAAGGGCTCTACAATGCACAAGTCTGCTGGCATACATGACAGACTGCCAAGGAATGAATGGTGGAACGAATGGACAAAATTGTTAAGCTCTTTGTCACAACATTGCCTTGAAAATATGACACTGAATATGAGATATGGGTCAACAAAGAGATGTTTGCAGATGCAGTCAGACTGAGACTGAGTTTGGGAATCTGACTCCTTTAACTGGCCTGCCATTTTTGCCCAATAAACATGCCCAGTCTCAGTCTGATATTCCCTCTGCTTGAGACTGGCCACAGGCACTGGGCCTCCCTCTGGGCTGACTCCTTAGCCATCACTGCCAGTCTGTCCTTCTCTCCTCTCCTCTTCTCTCCTCTCCTCTCCTCTCCTCTCCCCACCCATATAACTTTCACCCACTGCTCAGACATGTCGCTATAGCTGACCTTCAAAAACAAGTTGTAAACCACAACCATGTGATTTTTTTGTACCCACAGATCCTGCCAGACACACATATTGATGACAGTGGATCTGTGCTTTGAGATGAAAGGATCAAATACATTCTAATCAATTCAGATTACTGTATTGATTAAACAATGATAGTAGCTACAGAATAACTACTGGTATATATTCACATCAAAAGCTGTATAGATGTTGAAAAAGCAACACTGTCAAAATGCTCTCACTCAAACTGAACACTGTCAAAATACAATCACTTCTTATCGCTCTTGTAACTTTTGTCATACAATACATAATGAATTACTCCCATCATTCTTGTCACTTTACCAACTCTGTGAACGTACAGAAAACCTTGGAGTAGAATGACCTCTGACCTCCTCTGCTTCTCCTCCTCCTGTTTACCCCTGCTGACCAGTCGACCCCAACCCCCTCAGCCCCTCTGGATTTAGTCCTCAACTGAAATCTTAAATCAGCGCTGTGTGAAGGCAAGGGAGAGGTGGGTGCTGATTGGCCAGGAGTGGAAGGAGTGCCCCAGTGCCAGCGGGAGTGAGTCTGTGTGTGTTGCTCCCTCAGCTCTGGTGCCCAATCATGAGGACTGTTGTGTGTGGCGTGGCGTGCTCCACGCCAGGAGCATGGTGGAGTGGTGACAGTGCAGCACATAGCAGAGGAGCAAGCGAGCTTTGTTGTTTGTGCGCTCATACACACATACACACACACATATACACACACAGATTCAAGCTTGCACAAACAATCTCACAGATATCACACACATTTATTCTCTTTCTATCCCTCTCTCTCTCTCTCTCTCTCTCACACACACACACACATACACTGCAAGATGGTGATAGATGGTGATGCTGACACGAAAGATTGTACTTCCAGTCTGCCTTTTCTCAGAGGGCCATTGTAGCTGTGTACAATAGATACCAGGCCAAAGAAAGCCTGCTTCCACGCCTCCTCATTTACAACAAGTTGTTAGCTTAACAGGAACAGGCCATGTACAGTGTTTGTTTAATTCATCAAGCACCAACAATGAGACTCTGCATCTCGGCTATTACACCAGAGGATTGTTTATCTGGATGCTTGAGACTGTCACCCAAATGCATGCTGGTCCTGCTATGTCTTTTGTTCTGCCTTTAGAGGATTCATCTGATGTGGGTATTTGAATCAATAAGACAATTTATTATATAATCCACCCTAACAATAAGACTGCTTAACCAACATCAGAAACATAATTACACCATGATAACCCATGTATTGATCTCATCTGGCCAGATATATTTCTTAGCACCATTGAGGGCATTTTAATGGTGGAAAAATGCTAGCTATGGAAGATCTGTTTGAATTAAAATTGATGGGGAATAGCATGATGAATAACACAAAATCAACCATTTACTGAGCCTCTATATGCTTAGATTGATTCAGCATAAGGGTTTAATTATGATAACATTACCATTATGGGGTGATTTTCCTGAGCCATGCTCTCACAAGGTTATCATAATTGTAATTTGTCAGCCATAGGTAAGCATTAGTCAGAAGAGAGACCTCTCTAGGATTGCTTGGGAACAACAAACGCACCCCCACCACCAAATGTACACGATCCTTGGAAGCAAACCTTTAATGGGAATTTGATTAAGCCTGGCCATAAATTGCCTGTGAAACAGTCTCTTATTGAATCTCCCTAATCATCATGAAATCTAAGAGGACGAGGTAATGGTCTTCTGCGTAACACAAACCACACAGGGGATATGCTGCAGTCTCGCTCTCTCGCCTTCAGTTAGTGTGTGTGTGTATGTGTGTGTGTGTGTACATACATGTGTGCTTGTGTTGTCTGTGTGTGTCTTTCATTCATTTGTATGTATCATGTTTTGTGCTTCTTGTCCTGACCACATTAAAATAAGCCTTTATGGATCCCTATGTCTTTTGCTGTCAAAAACAATCGCCCCGAGTCAGTTAACCAAATTGTCCTTTTTTTCCCTCCACTGCCAGTTGCTTTCATAATGGTTTGTGTGCTTCTCCCAGGACTGACTGCAGTGCTCTGATTGATGGAGCTGAGGGAGCAAAATGCTGTCTGTTGTGTACAGTATCTGCTTCACATTTCACAAGGCATTGGAAGAGTTGGGGGGTTTGGGGGCCTATTAAGGCGTTCAGGGAAAATGAAATAAAAGCTTGTTGGACGTGAGGGCAAAATCTCTGTGTGGTACCACTTTAACCTTTAATGTCATTTTTTTTAAATTATGCCTACATTATTGCATTTTTTTCCTTAAGTGTCATTGGTCGTTGTTTTATTTGATAAAGCAGGCAAACGTAGGTTTGCCCCTGCAGCCGTGAGAGAGATCTCAAGCTCTTGCCCTGTCTGTGACCCCTTCATGGCCACCATCCCCTAGAGAGGGTCACTCATCACAGCTGCTAATGCTCTTGAGTGCTAATTATGACAGTTGCTGCCATAACAAGTCCTTGACCTCACCCATGCCCTGCCCCTTTGTAGGTGCCATATGGCTTTCTCTGGCAACTGATTGGCTGAGGGGGACCCAGACTTCTGTGGCCAACTCCATCCCTGGCCTGTGAGTGGAGTGCAGGTGGCGCAGAGCTTAGGTGTGGGTGTGTGTGTTTGTGTGGGGGGGTCTCCTCTGTTGAGAGCCATGAGAGTGGCCCTTAATGCCTGCCCGCTGTGGCTGAGTTCATGGCGTGTGGCGCTGGTTATGGCATCGTGGCTGTGGCATGCTGGGTGAGGAGCAGAGATGCATGCTGGGAAGAGGTCTTGGTTCAGTGGGCTCATTGTGTCCAAAGGTGAAGGCATGGACAGGCTCCCTGATGGGCAGGCAGTTGAAATTCTGGGAGTGTTTCCTGCCTCCCTCTTTCCCTTTGTCTGCATTGTGGAGATGTGTATGTACTACTTATCATGTGATTGCTTAAAGTCATTTCCTCTCTGCTTTGTCCCTCTTCTGTCTGTCTTTCTGCCGCTCTCTTTTAGCTGTTTCGGCGTGTGGCTGCTGCTTTGCCAGGGATGGACAGCATGCAAGACATGAGCAAAGAAGGCAGTATCCTTTCAACATCCTGTCAGTTCTCTCTCTCTATCTCTCTCTCTCTCTCTCTCTCTTTGTGGGTAAGTGTGTGTGCTGCATACAAGTTTGTGTAACCTAGTTCTGAATTCATACGTGTGTGCATGAGTGTGTGTGTGCCACAACTGTACTACAATATCAATAGACCAGCAACTTTTACAACCACAACTACAGCAGAGAGTCTTTAACTTCATCACATTCATTATTAAAAGTGCAGGCTTTCATTCAGATAGTGGCCACATAGTTGACACCAGTACAGTATACATTATAGGCAGTCATCAGATCTCCCACTGCCAGTCTGTCATTTTCTCGCCCTTCTCTCTCAGATGTGTATGTGTGTGTGTGAGAGAGAGAGAGATGGCAAGGGAGCACTCATACCTGCTATATAAACAAAGCCAGGAGACCTTAACCACACACACACACGATTAAAGTTTCTCCATGTTTAAGCGAGGGGGGAGCTGAGTTCTGAAATCGGAGGATGACCTTGAATCAGGGCAAACAAGGAAACACCACCCGTTGGATCTCTTCTGTCTTCTCTCTGATCACAGAGCTGTGTGTGTGTGTGTGTGTGTGTGTGTGTGTGTGTGCGTACGTACGTGTGTGAGGGTTGTAGGAGCCCCATGTTCTGGTGCTTGTCCGATTAGATGAACTAGTGGAGAGCAGCCTGGCTTTTTTGAGTGGTGGCTTTTGTCAGACTGTGAGTCATCTGAGATAACTGTGTGTGTGTGAGTGTGTGTGTGCGTGTGTGTATGTAAGCGTGTGTGTGTATGTTCTGTGAATGATTGCATGTGGCAGAGAGGATTGTGTGTGTTCCTGTGTGTACCTGACAGGACATAGCATGACAGAAGACTGTCTTGTGTGTGTGTGTGAGTGTGTGCACAACTGTGTTAGACAGACAGGGCTGCATTAGTGTGTGATTTAGTGTGGTGACAGGAGCCGGGCACCATCCATCATTAGTCAGCTTGTGGCGTCTGTTACTGGTGGCAAACACATACACATACACACACACACACACACACACACACACACACACACACACATACATACACAGTTCAGCCCCCGGTGCCCACTAACGCCATGTGTCAGAGATCATCTACTGCTGCCAGAGGTTACCATATTCATGCGCACACACACAAACACACACAGAGAAGCAGTCACAACCTTTTGGAAAGGTGTGAAATTCTGCTCCCCCATCTAAGTCCAAGCTACAACTGTGGGGCACATGTAGCTGTGAGGTCCAGCAGTAGAATATGTAAGCAATAGTACAGACTAGAATAGCAGAGAAGAGGAGAAGGGTTCTCTTAGCCACACCACCATAATGTCTGCATCTCTGTTTTGTGTCTTTTCACTCTGACTTACTACAGCTCTCTATTGTTGTCCTGTTGTCTTTAGACTCTCTCCCCCATCTCCCCCACTCTCTCTCTCTCTCCTTCTCCTTCTCTTGCCTGCCTCTGGCCACACTAGCAAACTGGCATGTTCCTCCATCTGTTTTTGTTTTCCCATCTTTATGTGTGTGTGTGTGTGTGTGCCCACCTGCCTGTGTCCCCTGCTTCTCTGTGGCTAGCTTGAGATTGGGTGTAGCCATCCATCGTCTCAGTGAAGAATAGACTTCAGACGCCTGCTCTGTCAGCCCAAAGCAAGCACTGGCAGATAAAAATCAGCTTATCGATTCCTCAGGAGGTACCATGCTGAAATAACTACACCAGGCCTCTTAGTAGAAAATGGCACTGAGTTACTGGGTTACTGAGAGACAGAGAGAGAGAGATAGAGAGAGAAAGAAAAAGACAGAAAGAGAGGGAGAGAGCTCTGTATGTGTGTCTAATTGCCAGAGAACTGTGACAGCAGTTAGTCTTGGAGTTGTTAGGACAGCCTATCAGATTTCTAGGAGTACCAGTAAATCAGCAAACACACACTCACTCACAGACCCACCATACACACACACACTGAGTTTACATGGTGCTGATGGCTGTCTACACCCTGCTGATCCCCAAGCTCTTTGAAAGGGTGAATATTCACTGAAGCTACTGACAATACACAGACACGCATGCGTATGCACACACACACACATACATACACACACATACACACACACACACACACACACACACACACACAACATGACAAGCTTTGTGATTTACATAAAGAGTATAGTTAGAAAAAAGCTCTAGAGTGCTTGTGTGTACTCTATGTTCTTGTGGGCTGTGTATCGTCAGCAATAGGAAAACAGCATGACACCCCCCTGCCTCCGCTTCAAAGCCACCAGCGTCTCTCACCTAAAGCAGCCCCAATCACCAGCAGTGTGCAACCAGTAGAGTAAACATAATGACAAGTGTGTCTGTATGTATGTGTGTGTGTGCTTGTGTGCACATTGGAAAAAAAAACACTGGTGCATTTTTCCCCATTCTAAAACATAACACTGAGCGACAGGTCAATTTAAAGTCATTCTGTTTTATTCGTTCTTCTTACTCTTCAAGCTAAACAACATTCTGCTCTCTCTCTCTCACTCTATCTCTCTCTCTCCCATTTTCAATCAGGCCATTGTGTCCCTTTTATCATGGGCGTAGTGAAATGACAGGGCCTATCTGTCCTCCCTGGTCCAGCAGGCACCAGGCTGAGCACGCAGCACACATTATTAAGCGACGTTATTTTCCACGCCTTGTCTCCACTAACTCCTGACTCTGCCACACACTCTCTCTCTCTCTCTCTCTCTCTCTCTCTCTGTTCCTCTCAACCTTCCGACCTGAGTTCCATCTCTATGGTAACAGCCCGTGAGCGGAGCTGTTTGCCGCTTGCACCTTAATTCATTTCATTAAGAGGTGCTTAATGTTCCTTGTGTCCTAGGAAAAAAAGGATTTGTAGATGCAGCGTTGAAAGCTTTTACCTTAAGCAACTGGCACCTGAAGTTCTCAACTTGATAATGTGTTTGTAGGGTCCTAGCTAGATGGAGAGTGAAACACAACTATTTTTGATCATCACCGTTAATGGAGAAGCTATCAGGAAATAATTTCACAGACTGCTATCCCAAACACAAACATGTAGTCTTCAAGTTTGTTTGAACCCCCTTCCTCCATAGACAAACACACACATGCAAAGACACACACACACACACAAAGACACACACACACAAAGACACACACACACATGTGTGCACACAGACAACAACTCCCCTCCTCTCCTCACACTCTTGCACATCTACACACACACACACACAAACACTCATATACACTCACAGGCTCTTGATTCCTCCCTTTATAATGCCCCACCAGACACCCCATGTGTTTGATAAGGGTTTTAATTTGGGCTCAGTTAAAGCAGGAAGGGAGGCATGTACCCAGCCCAGACAGTTGCAGAGAAAGAAGAGGAAGAGAAGGAATGAGGGATGTGCACAAAGGGTAGATGGATGGATGGATGGGGGAAGTTGAGGTTTGTTTTATGATGGGCTGTCAGAGTGATGGACGAGGTGGGGCGACGGCTCCCCCTGATCCGCCATTGCATGTCTCACCTCTATCTTAATGGAGCGGCTGCCTGTGCTGTTATTGCGCTCGGCTGGGTATCGATCCAATCCAACAAAACAGAGAGGAGTGGAGTGAAAGGGAAAGATATCACATAACTTTAGGCATAGAAAGAAAAAAAAAAACAAAAGCATCAAAGGTAAACTGCTTTTTTCCCTGTGTTATTTTTTTTATTGAAGTGAATGGGAATCCTATTTTCTCTCTCATCTGAAAGCCTTGCCATCCAGAAAACAGTGGATGTTTACAGCTGAAACGACCTTTTTTACCCCTGTTTTTTTCCACTGACCTGCATGTGGGGGAGCTGTTAAAAACAAACATAAACACACGGCGGGAGCTTTCTGTGGACGGCACACAGTGACCAGTCAGCACTGCACATGACGGACAGCTTTTCTGAGGTCTGATTTAGAGAAGAAAAAAAAACATTTTGTTTTTGCTTTGTTCTTTCTCTTCTTTTCCAGAAAACTGAGTCCATTTGATGGGCAATTTAGGTTCCATTAGCACAATAAAAAAAGACATGGAGAGATAGATAGAGGGGGCAGGGAAGATATTTAAACAATATTGACGAGGTCCATTTTTGGTAATTGCTTTTTTTGCAGTGGTGGTGAAGGTGGGGAGGCTTGTGGTCAGCCAGGTATTGAGAAAGCAGGTAATTTATGGGGATGTCAACGGCCTGTGTGAGCCTCTGGAGACCTCTGAGCCTCCATTTGCTGAGGAGTCTCGGGAGCAGGGGGAGAGAAGGAGGAGAGAGAGTGTGTGTGGAAGAGAAGATGAGGATGAGAGGACAGAATAATACACACACACACACACAAACACATACACACACAGATACACATTGAAACACTTGGCATCACACACCATTTCCTGGAAAGAACAACAGTGGGTCCCCTAGGGCAGGTGGGGATGAAGTCTCAGGGCAGAGGTTAATGGAGGGCAGGCCTGAGCAGCAGGCAGCTGTGTAGCTGATGTCCAGCACAGGAACACCAGACTGCTGCTGCGAGGGAGGTTCTGCCTGCCTGGCTACTGCTGTGGGGAGACATGGCTCAATGCTCTCTCTCTCTGTCTCTCTCCCTCTCTCTCTGTCTCTCTCCCTCTTATTCTCACCTCTCATTCTCACCTTTCATTCTCATCACTCCAGGTGGAAGGGGTCAGAGGCACTGCTCATTTGGTTTGCTAATGGGAGAAAGAGTCACATGGGAGATCAGAGGGCATAAAGGGACAAACACACACCCTTGCATACATTGAAACACTGCCTTGAGCAGAAACTTATGCACATTCACCAGATCAAGACACATACACACACGCACACACACATAGACACAGGCTTATGTCTGTACACTTACACACATGAACATGAGCCTCTTGGGTTGGCCCTATGTGATTGGTGGTGTGTCCTTGGCTGGCATAGAGTGCCGGGCTCCTGTGGGAGAGTAGAATGACAGCGTGGCGCATGTAAATAATATGTGCCGAGAGACACCAGGGGGGAGAGAGAGAGCTGGAGACTACTCATTCAAGACAGATGGCCACGCCTGCCTGCCTGCCCGACACGTCCACAAGAAATTAAAGTGTTGAGCGCCAGGCAGTGCTCTTTGTGTCTTTGTGCTCCCACTGCCCAACCTTACTCCCCCAAACCAACTGCATGACATCCACAGTGGCTTTAGCAATTCTCAGTTGCACAAAGCCCCCAATGGCTTTAGCCAAATATTCCTAGCTGGCATCCTGATTCATTATCTGTTGTTGTGCATGTACTCCCCTATGCAAAATCTGTCAGCCATCACCATTTTACAGTGACCCTGTCAGTGTCAGATTTGACATGAATTGGTCTTTATTATTGATACATACTGTATGTGTACACAAAATAGTGTTCAACAAATGGGAAATGAATGCCCTGCCAAGCTGAATATCACACCCATTGTAGTGACTGCACATGCTGGAGCAACAGTGGCACCTAGGGTTACCACTGAGGTAGTGCAGAAATGCTTAGCGTACTATCCTGCCAGCAGGGGGCATTGTTCTACCATATACAGCTTCTCAGCTGTGATGGTGAGACGTCTCATGGGGAGCAGGGGGAGGAAGTCAAAGGGGCAGAATGAGGAGGATGTAGTGAGAATAGAATTGACATTGTTCGAGGGACAGGCAATGACCAAAGAGTTTACTTAGGAAGACCCAGATGCTGAGTTTTGTTCATACATTATTTGCTGTATAGATGAATAAAGTATGTGCAATTGAGCTTATTTAGACATGTGGCACTGCTGGGATGTGTGTGTATGTGTGTGTGTGTGATTGTATGTGACAGAGAGAACTGTGGACATGTGAATGGGTCCCGCGGTCTGGACATGTATGTATATTTATACAAGAGATGAACTGAGTGATGGACACACTATGTATAAGTGCATGTAAGTGTTTACCTTAACCCTTACCAACAGTGATTGACATCAAGCTGGACAAACCACAGGAGCCACCAACCACTGAGGGCGGTTGTTCCTGTTAATATCCAACTCCTGATTGGGCAGCTTCATTTACACCACATGCTTGTTGTGTTGCTTCCTATTGGTTAGCCTACAGTTGAGTTTTTAGATTGGATATTTGACATCTTTCACATCTGACTATTGGTCATTGGTTGGAAATAGTGTTGCATCGATTTCAGTTGTATAATAGTGAACTTTATTAATGAAATTGCCAAAAACGTCTTAAAAATTCAAAAAGAAAGGGGAAAAACGAATGAAAAAAAGAGTCATGAAACTCCAAACCTGTATACATTTTTGAAGAACTAGGATGGTAGTTCCTTTTTTTCTTTTGATTTTGTATTTTTGTATACTTAAGGAAAAGCACTAAGAACATGGAGATGAACAAGTACTCAACTTGCTATAGAATGAACTGTATGGGAACAAACAGTCCAGTTGCTAGAGGGCAAAGCAAACTATACTGACTCAATATCTTAAGCATGCATGTGAGCAGTTATTTTTACTCAATATTCCTCATTTTTTTAATCTAGGTGCTGTCTGCTGATGTACACTGTTTGACTTTGTAAAGGCTTACTTACACCTGTGATCTTGAGCGCTATGTTGAGATATCCATTTTTATTGTTTGTTGTTTTGGTCTGTGATATGGCCTTGGACTTTATTTTGCTTTATTGTTTTTCTTTTGTTTTGTTTTGTTTGTTTTTTTAAGAACTGATTAATATTATTTTGCTAGCAACATATGTGCATCTGTACTGTAAATGTTCGCTATCTATGTAGACAACTTTAGGGTGCAACTTTGTCAAGGGTAAACACCTAAACTCTGTTGTCCATAGGGACATTGTCAAGTCCTAGGGAGGGATGAAGGTTTACACTGTTACTTGTTTCCTCTGGTGTCCAGTACTTCACACCTCATACTTGTTTTATCACTCCGTCTCTGTGAGCTTACCCGTCCCCACTGCTGCTGCATTGTGCTGTATAGGTGTCGCTGTGCTATTTTAAACACTCTCTCTCTCTCTCACACACACACACACACACACACACATACAGACACACACACACACCTGCTCTATGTGAGCAGCTAAGGGCAAGTTCAGTCACAGTCCCTGAAACTCTGTCCTCAGCTGCCAGCCCATTCGCCCACTCCAAATTTAACAGGATCATTATCTCCATTGAGGTGTAGGTTAGTAATTATATGACTAATTAGCCTCAAATTTGGTCTCTTAAATGAAATTCAAAAGATGAACATGCTCATTTCCTGCATGACACTTGTCTGCTGGGCCTGTTCCTCTTGGGCATTCCTTGTTAATGTCTGTAAAGCACCACCAAGCAATTCTTAAATGCAGCGTGAATGGCACTGTATAAATATAATATAATTGAATTGAGTTGAACAAAAGCCAGTGAAGAAAATCAAAAAGATTCCTACAATTTTCAGTTTCTTTTGTCCATAGTGAGCAAAAGCAATGACAGAGTGCAAGACAGGGCCTTATTCTCAAGAATCAGACTAATGTCAGGCACATAATGATATTCCTCTGTCATGCATATAGGCTAATCCATTTAACCAATTATTCATGTCCTGGAATCCCAAGGCACAGGTAACATAACAGACCAGTGAGGAGCAACTCCCCCCCAATCTCAGATGTACTTCTTGTGAATCTCTTAATGCACTTTTGATAAAAAAGAGAAACCATATAAATGTCTCAACATAAATGTGTAAACAATAGAATTCTTGTAGTCTGACATTCAAAAAATATGAACTGTAAAATTCTTATCTGTCTCTTGAGGAACATGTCAAGGATCCCTGTTAACTGATTCGTGTGATGGCGTTTCATATTTCTGACGTTTCCAGTGAAGACTCACCCTGTGTTGAAAAAAATAAAATGAAATAAATAGCTAATAGATATTATACCATGATATTATTATTATTAGACTTTTCCTGAGTGAACCAAACAATGGAATGGGCTTGGTCTCTGCAGACACAATAGAGGGATCATAGGTACTCCTCCTCCTCCATTTCCTAGGAAATCCTTTATGGCCTTTATCTTCCCATGGAGGTAGGTTGGTTACTGTAACACGTGGCTGAGCTGTAACGTGTGGCTGAGCACTTTGTTTATTTTCTTGCACATAGTCTGAGTGTATTCCCTGTTTGAGTTTCAATGCTTTGACATAATTACTGAGCTTTCTGGTATGCATCAGCCTTTATTTTTTCAGTGCATTCCTAAGGGTGTATTTTTCCATGGTACTTGATGTTTATCTTGATGTTGATGTCTACCTTGCATTCAACTTGTGTGTATTCTTGCCAGCAATTGTGGAAGATATTTGACAGATACCAGAATGAGATACCAGGTGCTTGATCTATTGTAGATACACATGATGTCTAGAAAAAAACAAAAGAAAAAAAACACCAAATAACCGCGGCTTCCTAAGAAATCAATTTCCTTTGATGTCCTCTCCCAGTTGTTTTTTTCCCCCAACACGATCTCGCACACATGTCTGCCACTTTTGGCTCATTGGGAATAGGGAATAGATGGGTGGAGAAATGGGTATTTATTGATTCAATAAGTTGACATTCAGTTTTGCACCTAAAGACATCTGTAAAATATTTTGTGTCTTGTGTGTGTATGTGCGTGTGTGTGTGAGATTTGGTCCAAACTTGAGCACTCACCTGTCCTCTCCTTAGATGACACATGAGAGTGAAGATTCCTCCCTTGCTCCTTTGTACAAATGTTAAACTCACTGTCATGATTTGTGTTCTTCTTTTCCTGCTAAGCCAAAACTATGTTGGGGTGTGTAAAGGGGAGAAGTCTGCCCAGCTTGCTTGTGAGAAACGTAGCATGACCTCAAGTGTGGGAACAGGACAACTCTGGCGCATTGACAGCCTAGTGCGGGCAGAGAGTGTGTTGTCAGACCTGTTTGTGGAGGGTGAGGCTATCCCCAGTTTATGTGTGTCAGCTCAGCGAGGCAGACCTGCTTGGTAGTTTTCAGAGCTGGCTCTTCATCCACACTGTACAGAGATCTAGCATGTCTGTCTGAATCAATAAAATCAATAAAATGTCTTATTACCAACCCAATTGGTAGTGTGATCTTTTTAGCCCTGCATTTTACTTCATGCAAAGATGAAAGAATAGAAGCATCTCATTAGCCTAGAACATTATTTTTGTTCCTTGAAGACAGGTAGTGTCACCTTAAAAAGAATGAACAGAAATTGTGGGGGCACCCATGGCCTACTGGTAAGGGCTTCAGGCTTGTAATGGAAAGGTTCCTGACCAGTGGGCCATGGCTGAAGTACCCTTGAGCAAGGCACCTACCCCCTCACTGATCCACGGACACCACTATAGCAGGCAGCCAACTGCTTTGGGTGTTTAGTGTACTTTGCAATGTGTGCGCAGAAAGAATTTCCCTCACAGGATCAAAAGACTATAGGTTATTATTATTATTAGAATGTAGAGAAGCTACACATACAAAGAAATAAATTCAAGCAAAAAGGATTGTTTTCAGGCCCAGCGACCACCAATGACACAATGGAAACTCCACCATTCCTGCAGAGCAAATGATTGGGACACCCTTCTTCAGGTAAGCAACTATGTGGCTAGTAGAGAATAGCTAAAAACCTAAATGTATTTAACAGCCTGGGTTAAAAGTCAACGCTAACAAATCTGAATTTGATCTGCAGGTGCATTTGGCCCCAAACCATGACAGCTTATTCACCAAAAAAATCCAGGAACCAGTACACTTATTAGGAACCAGTTATGGCTTGTCCATCATGGGGTAGATATATAATTTACATCCTGGTACCTGGAACCTGTCTTGGAGGCAGGCATCAAGTTTTGTCATATAGTCATTAGGCTTCATGGAAAGGTAAAGCTGGGTATCAGCTTTTCCTGCTAATAGCCAGTAAATCTCTTTCCCCATTACACACAGTATGCAGTATGGGGACAATCCAGCATCCACACCTTTCCTATGAATTTCCTCACCCTTGCGTAATTGGCTGCATGCACAGACATCTGTTGTGTGTGAGCGCTCTCTGTTTTCCAGGCTGCCCCCTCCCCTCTCTGCTTCTCTGCTGCTGCCTGTCTGTGTTCCTCAGGCCATCATTATAATAGTCTTGCAACAATCTCTTTTCCTTTATGTTAGTATAAGTATTACACTTTTAAGTTTAAAGCTATAGTTAGATTAATATATAATGAAACAAAAATGAAACTAAATCTTCTAAATCTGCAAACTGGCAAAGGTGGGAGGTAATGTGGGAGGTAATGGCATTGCTCTCAGAAAAAATACCAGCAGATACCTTGTGAGCCAAAACATGTCTGGGCAAGAAAATTCCAGTGAAACGCAAATACAAAATGGTTGTGACGTGTCCTAATTGCGTGTGTGGATGGAGGGCACCAGACACCACTGGTAGCCCTTTTTCACAGGTGTTGTGGGTAACATACGTCACAACCAAACAGTAGCAATTGGTGGAAGCAGAAAGTATTGGTGGAAGCAGAAAGTATTGGTTGAAGCAGAAAGTATTGGTGGAAGCAGAAAGTATTGGTGGAAGCAGTATCTGCCCGCTATGGAGTGAATACATGTCAGTTGATTGGTTTCAGGCACTTTGCACAAAGTGAAACAATGTGAAAGCAGTTGATGCTTCAGGCTAGTGTTGTGACCCTAATTGAACAAACAAAGGTGAAGGAGATTGCTTGTGTGAAAACCTTAGTTCTTTAAGAGCTATTGACCACACTACAGGAGAGCCTTTAGCTTGGTACAAATACAATACCATATGGCTGTCCCCAAATTGTTAAATATTGTATCCACCCTGTTATTGTTCAGTATTAGCTCCAGAGATGACATGCTGTAGCCTAATGTGCACACAGGCTTTTATGGATGTCTGGGTACAGCCAGTGCATCTGGACTCATCTGTCTCAAGCCAACTTTGCATGACTGTTGCATCGTGCATCATGTTTTAGATTTTTAATCCACTTGGGAAGTCTACACCCAAGTACTTGTAATATAGCATCCTTCCCTTACAACGTGTTTACCCTTACAAGAAGAGAGTTGAAGAGAATTTTTCTCATACAAGAATGAGATAAGCCTTGTCCAACCATTTCGGAGCAGTTGGAGCAAGGTATTGTGGGCATTACACAACTGATGAGTGTTGCTTGTGAAATCAATGTCCCATTTGATGTGATAGACCATGTCACTTAGTAAGTAATATACTGCAGCTCTTGCCCACACAAGCTTTTTTAAATTCTTCTTATTATTATTCTTATTATTATGATTTGAGATATATGTATGGATGGGTATTTATATGCACAAAGCCATTTTTACCTTTGCACCTTTACCTTTGTGGAGACGTTTCTTGGAAAAACCCAAAGTAGCAGAGAAGTTTGTCTTGTTCAACCAAGTCTTTATTGCGTTCACCGAGAGAATGGTTACAACATAGTTTTCAAAAGGAGTCTACTGTCATGCGCACACTCTACTGCATGCATTATTCTATTCTTGTATACACTCAAACACACATATATTACTTGTTCTTACAGAATTTCCCACACCTTAGCTCCAAAATGAATCAAATAATTAGTCTATGTAAAGTTTATGTACTTTATGCAGAGTTGATTGGTGGCCTTTTCATGTTTCCTATCTTTTGCAAAGATCTTCAGAAGCTAGTGAACCCACAAGCAGACTTGTAGATACAGGTGTTACTTAGCCCAGGAATGGCATGACTGTCAAGCTGACCTGAATTCCAGCTGCTTGTCATTATGGCTGCACAATTCACGATTCAAAGTTTGACTTCTTTCACATTCATCCAATTTTGTCTGTGTGTGTGTGTGTGTGCGGGCATGTGTGCATGTGATTTATATCATATAATTATAGACTCTGATTATGTGCCATCTGCATACCTCTCAGGCTGCACAATGTGTTGTTAGGTTTTTGCATTTAAGACTTATTCCAATTATAGCAGGATAATTGGCACACAAGGTTGCACTGTGTCAAAATTTTAACCCATGTGATAAAGTGCCCTTGGCCATGTTCCAAAATGAAAAGGTCACAGTACATATTTTCCTCCTCTCCACAGAGTCATATACTTTTGACAGCTTGTGGACTTTTTACCCTGAACTGTCCCCATCCACTTCCCTTCATACCCACAGTGATGTTATCAGTGATCGAGGTCAGGAAGAAAACAGTGGTGTTTTTATTTGGAAAGATAGACAGAGATTGTGATGAGTCAAGGTGAAACGTTATCTTTCTCATTTCCTTGTGTTGCCATCAGTAACATGTCTGTACTCAATGGCTGGTAGTACAATAACAAAATCTCCTTAGGTACCTTATCAATTCACACTCACACACACACACACACTTGTGACTAGGGCAGGGTGTGACATGAGTAGAGTATTTTCTGCCACTTCCTATAGGACCTGCCGAGTGGGCCATTAAAAGTGCCAAAACCAGACAGGGCACAAACTGCCTTCTCCTCTGATTCACCGAAAAAGTCTTTTTTAACACACCTACACTGTGGTCTTATCTTCTTTCCCAAGAACCTGACAGACTGAGTCTATCATTTATTAATGACATGATTCTTACTTTAACTCCCACCGCCCCCTAAAAAACAACAACATAAGGTGTCTTTGTCCCAACAGGAAAGTTGATTTCCACTCTTTCCTGTCTATCAGCACATCCTGTTATTGTATTGTGGTGTGCAAGTGTGTCAGAGTGTGTGTGTGTGTGTGTGTGCCTGCGTACACCATTCATTGCCGGTAACATAAACACCATCATATTTCATCATGGTCGAGAGTGTCTTCCTTCAGACATAGAAAAATCTTCCTTGGGCTGGTGACTAAGCATCCCAGCGCAGGACACTGACCCCTGATCACTGCTAGCATCTCACAGCCACTCTCCGCACACGGCCAGATGCTCATTGAAAAGACTTCATAATCTACTTACACGTCCGACTGGGCCCATTGTCATGAGTTATTGGGGTGCTGGCCCTCTCAATGCTGGGAGATCTCCCACCGATGCACCAGTCTGTCCCATCTCGCTGATGACGCAAACGCACAGAGAGCCATGTGTAACTGACCAGAGGGCAGGAGGAAGGCAGCTGGCCAAGTGCACTTGCACTGCCCTGCTGTTTGACCACTGCTATGAGATCTATGCCAAACTAAGGTCACAGGTGTGGATAGCTGTTTTTCATCAAACCTTCCTGTTCAGCTTCCTGTTGCTAACAACGTAAGTTTTCTACATTTATGATGACAATTACATTATTTATATGGTATGCTAGGTATAATCCACTGTTTATTTCCTCTATAAGCAGTAGAGCAATAGAAAGCTTTTCCAATTTTTTTTCATGTTGCAAGTTGTAATAGACTGTGAAGAGTGCGGAGAAAGCAAAGACCCTGGAGGCCATCTTGACGTTTGGTTTGTGTGACAGCACTAAGATAGACCCTCTTTCCCATCTTCTAGAGTGAGAAAGGGAAACACTATCTTGGGGAGAGGGGGAGTGCGAGTGTGCATGTGTGTGTGTTACAGGCTGTTGTTGATCTGGGAGAATTTGGTCATAGACTTTTTAATCAGAGCCATTAGTGCTGCCTGGCTGAGCTAAGGGGGGTGATGCAGGGCCAGTAGCTGAGCTGGAGCCCTCAGAGGGAAGAGAAGGCAGTCTTACAGACGGTCCCCTTCACTAGAGACTCTTACTGACTGCCACCACACCACACTGCCACGCTACCCTAGTCCAGTTATCAATGTCAACTCGTTTAACACTGAGACAAGGTTACCCCTATCCTCTGGACAGACACTGACTCTCCATACATAGACATATACTTAGACATATACATGTACATACAATTAAATTAAACTGCAAAAAGTTGATTTTTTTTTTATTGAAAATAATTTATAATTGTGATAAATAAAAAAGCTTACAATAAGTTAAAGGCTCAGCCTCCAAGGGTGTGATTATGCCAGCCAAAGGAGGTTAAATGGTGTGTGTGTGTGTGTGTGTGTGTGGTGGGGGTGTTCTCCTAGAAGCCATCTGTTAAGGAGACCCCGGGACTAGGACATTATCTCTCATTCGCTCTCTCTTTTTACCCACTTTTCGTCTTTCTCTATCACTCTCTCTCTGTCTCTCTCTCCCTCTGTCTGTCTACCTCTCTGTTCTCTTGCTCAGTCTGTTGGAACAGCTGTCATGGATTAGGGGTGGAATACATAATGAGAGAGTCCCCGCACAGATAATGGGTGTAAGCAGTATTCAATGGTGCATCTTCCTTTCAGAGAAACCCACAAACGCACTCACTCATAGACACACACACACACACACACACACATATATGGCGGTCCGAGCCACTCAAATTTTTTGTCCAGTGTTTGCACAGTTTCACTCCCAATCGCTCAGATAATCTGGTGGCTGGCAGTCTTCTTTTTATTTTTGGATGGCTGTTGGGAAAACAAACAGCCCCAACACAACACAGCTCCTGGTGACTGGCAGCGCTGCTATCTGAGAGCAGTTAGTCAGGTCCCCTCCTCCCATAACATTATATCATATCAGCCGTCGCCAGCCTCCGCCATGACTTCATTTCACTGCATGGAGAAGGACAGAAGAGTTAAGGGAGGGACTAACAGAAACAGGTAATTCAAAACAAAACAAACATTGTGTGTGTGTGTGTGTGTATACACCCTCATTTCCTCATTTGCCACAGTGTACAAAGCTTTTTTTGGAATGATAACACCACATTGCAGACTATTAATTACTGTGAAAGGATTATCTGTGTGTGTCACAATAGTGGCGATTATTTGTGTACTCTATGTCTGGAATAGGTGTTTTATGTTTTCCACTCCACATGTGCTCACAGGCTAACACTCTAATCTTCCATATGAAATGACAGCTGCTACACCTCTGCTAGAAATGATACTCATTGCAAAACAATGTTTGTGCACCAGCAATGTGTCATAGTTTTCAGTGTAGGTTTTTTTGTTGTGGCAAAAATTTTTTTTTATTGTTTTGTTTTTGTAGCCATAAAACTGTGCTTGAGTCCACATTTAACTGACACCCTGCCATGTGGCTAAAAAAATCCCCACACTGGCGGTAAGGTGTAAAAGATAAGATATACATGCATGTGTATTTCCATGCCGTGACCTAGGATGTCGGCGGAGTGGAGAGGGAGAGGTGAGTACTCACACGTTGGAGCCAGGCATAATCCTCTCCTGAGGCCGCCTAGCGAAGCTGAGCTTCTTTAGGAATGATGGCAGTCTGATGCGGGGCCTGTAGTGTTTGGAGACAGGGCTGAGGAGAAAACAGGAAGAGAGCATTAGACAGATGGAACTGACACATTAGTAAAAGCTGCTCAGAAGATATACACCACCTTTACAAATGCAGGAAGAATACAAGTTGGCCTAGACTTTGTATGTTGCAAGGCAATCGATACACATAGAGTGTGCCGGCTCAATCATATGAAATCATGGTGGTATTCGAATTTGTAGCATGTTGTGTCATTTTCCATATCAGTGGTCAGCTCAGGGTCATGCTTATCAACTCACAATTGTGTGCGGGCTGTGGCTCCCTCTGTCCTCTCCTCTTCCACGTCCTCTTCTCTGTCCCCATCTTCTTCCTCCTCCACTGCTCCCAACACCACCACCTCCCTCTCCTTTCTTTGCTCCTCCTCCCTATCCTCCTCTTCAATGTCAATATCTGCTATCTGGTCCCACACAAGGCTGTTGACCCAGAGGGCCTCGTGCAGCTTGTGCCTACTGCCCACACAGGTCATCTGTCTGCAGAGTGGGCAGCGCAAGGTCAGCAGGCCGCTCTTGGGCACCGTCATGGCCTCCAGGCACTGCGAGCAGAAGGTGTGGCGGCAGTGAAGCACCCTGGGAATGCGTCCGCTGCGTGAGTATGGCCTATAGCACACGCTACATTCACGCTCCTCGCACAGAACCATAGTGATGGACAGATGCTAAAGTACATATAAATACAACAGACATGCAAATGGCAAACTATCAGATGCTGGCAGTTTGAGGCCGAGTGAAGTTTTACTGGCAGACTCCTGGTGGCTGTTCGAGAGGCTCAGTGATGCCACATCCAGATGGAGAAACTGAAATCTCTGCGTCTTTTTGATCCAGCAGCCTGTATCGTGAGGCCTTTAATGGCAATAGATGACCTGGTTAGAGAGCACCCACTTTAGGAAGAGATTGAGGCCAGAGTCTGGTGCTGTTGATTCTGATGGATTAAAGCCTGGGGGTGGTTTGTTTTCCCAAACAAATGCTTCTCCTGTCTTTTTTTCACTGTCTACTGCCTTCTGGGAGTCACTTCTGTGGATGGATTAAAAGAACAATTAATACACTGACCTATTTGCACTCACCAAAATTAATTAAACAGTAGAAATATGCTCTCTACAATACATCTCTTCCCTAGGAACTGCCATAATGGTTTATAGATGCTGGAGTGGAACACTCTCTAATGATACTGCCCTAAAGAAACAATGACCGCACATCATTTTGTATCTCTGCCCAGTCTGCATCCACATATTTCTCTGCTCAAGGACACATACGTGCTGATGGCACAGTGTTACACTGAAACACTTGAGGGCATTCAGGACGTAACCAAGGCCAGAGCATGCATTGTATGTGTGTGTGTGTGTATAGCATTCAAATAATATTCCCCCTCCTGGGATGCTGGCCACCTGTTAGGGAGAAATTATTAATGGCACTCCCTGACCTTTTAAAGTCTAACCTTTGACCTGTTTTGTCTGTTAGAGCAGACAATGCAATTTCCCTCTTTCCAGTAGCTACTTATCACTCACACTCTTGATTAGATTAGTTAAATTTAGCCAGAAGGAAGAAGATTGGGAAAATTAAATCAGGCTGTACAACTCTAAATGCTTTGAAGAGGTACAGTCATATTCCCTTTTAAAATTTAACAGCAATAAGGCCTTTGGTTAAAAGCTGAACATGTATATGCATGCTGTTCTTCAAGAGGTTCAACTAAACCATAAATGCCATATCACAATGACTTGCTGCCTAATTATCCAATCCATTCATCATAATTAGGCTAAATGAACATCACAAATCTACTGTTTGCTCCTACATCAGTTACATGTCTGCTTCCATACAACACACACGTACACATGTACAAACATTCACATATCAAAGTTAATGCATGATCCCATTCATTGGGAATGAGGTTAAAAAATGGAATCCTTGCTAAAAGATACAGACTTAGAAAAGACTAATGATCAGAAATAGTACTTACAGGTAATTCAGCAAAAGTCTCAGCACTAAAGTCACTTTAGGTTGAATTCCTGTGTGGTGATGAGAGACCTAGCGCTGAAGTCATCTCTACACTACTGAGTCATCTCTACACTAGTGACAGCCTGAGCCTCTGCTCTACTCTTTTTAGCCAGCGTGGGGTAGTCATGTGGTAGGTGGAGTAAAGAGTGTGAGTGTGTGTGTGTGGGGGGGGGTTGCGGTTACTCTCCCGCTCACTTAGTGTCTGCTACTAACACCCCATCCCCCAGACACAAACACTGTATCCCCTCCTCTCTGCTCTCTCCATTTCTTTCTTCCTCCCTCCCCCTTCTTTCACCCTCCTCTCTTCACTCGACTGGCATGACAGGGCAGCTGTGTATGCAGTGCCAGGACCTGATGGTTTAAACACTCATTATGCACAGTGGGAGGGGAGGGAAGGCAGGACTCTAGCTGGCTTACTGCAGAGCTCTTTGTTTCGTGCTGCAGAACAGCTGACAGGAGGGACAGGTGGAGACAGCAGCGAGAGCGGGCGAGAGCAAGGAGAGAAGACATTCCGCACAGCAACCCCAAAGACCTGTGCCACATTCTCTATTGATAGGAAGAAGAAACATATAGTATTTTAAAAGCTTGTCATTATATACTTTTTTTAAAAAAAACTGGATGGTGTGAGATGTTATGTTAAAATAGTGTTTGTAAAATTTAAACCAAAGATCATTGAATACTGGCTTTTACACTCTCTGTTTAAACCTTATTTACGCATCAAAGCTGAGTCATAAAGGCAGGCATGAGGAAGACTTGGGGGATCAGATACATTGAGGTTAGGTAGTGGTTGGGGATATGGTTCAGCTGTCCCTTTTAGCTTCCTGCTTTCAACCATCATCGACATATGGACCAGATTATAGGCAATTATCAGTGATTCTTGAAGTGGTCCTGAAAACCTAACACACCCTGGCAATGAACGCCAAATTAGAGGCAATAAAAAAAAATCAATGTATAATTGAAAATGAAGATCAAAGGTAAATGGTGTGTTTTGATATAATCTGAAGCTTGGCAACAATAACCAACTGGTTGACAAGACCAAATATGTTTTAAGATATCATGCATGTAGTTGTCCCTCTGGCTGTAAAACAGTAAACTCCTGTCTATTAATTTAATCCGTAAGACATAAGGAAACCATACCAGTTTCAACACTACATACATCACGCATTTTGGAATACTTCTTATTTATTTAGTTATGTGTGTGTGAGAGTGACATTCACTTCAGCAACCAATGATCATGCTCCTGCATTGACATCCACCTACAGCTTTCCTATCTTTTCTGAGGTGGCACTCTGTGGCTGTTTAAAATAGCATATACCTGCCTTCATGTGGAAGCCAGTGTTATTGCAGCCTACAATATATTATGCCCCCTAATGTTCAAGAATGTCTCCAGAACATTCATAATTACATCAGTGTCTGTATTGTATTGCAAAGAATACTGGTGCATTTAAGATCATGTCATATTTGCCTGTCTGTTTTTCTTATTTATGTTCCACCTGCACCTAATGATACAGATGGAGCACTCACACCAGTTCTACTGATTGTTGAATATTTGATTGGTACCACTTACTCATTTTCTTTCTCTGCTCCTTGAAAAGGACGGGCTCGTCCGGGATTTGAACCCGGGACCTCTCGCACCCAAAGCGAGAATCATACCCCTAGACCAACGAGCCAACTGGAAAACTTGTCCTGGATTGTGTATTTGTGTATGCTAACGTATGCCGAGAATCCCCTAAAGAAGAGTAATGACTACTTTTCATGTTTAACACTAGTTAAAGTGTAAAACGTCATGGGCTCGTCCGGGATTTGAACCCGGGACCTCTCGCACCCGAAGCGAGAATCATACCCCTAGACCAACGAGCCACGTGCCACCTACATCAAGCGCAATGGAGTTTTATTCTTAACCCACAATATATTTTGTATTTCCATTCATGTACTAAGCAATAAATTCAACACTATTGCTGTTCGATATTGTGACTGTTAGTAATAATGGCATATTTCATCATATTGAAACAACATTACCACTGCTTGAGTTTACCAAGCTAAGTTGTCTGCTATAGCTAACTACTTCCACTACTACTAACATACGATGCTATATCCACAAACCTTACCAAGATGGTTCAAAGTATTCAAAGAAAACCCATGGGTGCAATATCCCAACGCACTTACAACTACGCCTTGCTTTAAATACAGCAGTCTTCTTTGTAAAATTAGAAGCAACTGTGCATACATTTAGGTACGACTGCTGTGGCTGCTGCCGACTGCTGCGCATGCAACTACCCATGTTACCTTGCGTTCGAAACGAATCGCCGATTGTGCGCCAAGTGCAGACAGTACCGTTAACGTAGCTAGCTAGATGAAGTGTAAACATACAAATCACTGTCTGCTCATTTGTCTGTTAAAGATAGTAAGTCATAATTATTCAGTTGTTTAACACCAATCGATATGTGAGATACTGAAATCTCTTAAGAGTTTAGAAGATACTTTTGTCTGATGTTCACCTTGGGAACTATCAAGAACTTTGTCTACTACGGGAGGTTGGTTGGTTGGTTGCTTGGATCAGATCACATAATGTTAGTAGGTTTTTGCTAACAACAGTGCTACAGCTTGATGCTAGCCGAAGTTCATGTAAGTTTGGTTAGTCATCTGGCAGCAGTTTTCATGGAATTTCTAGACATGTGATATCACTGAGCTAACGTAACGTCAATTACTTTCTCTCATTCGTGTTGTTAGCCTTTCAGGTGGTTATCATACGGACGAAACATTATGTAGGAGGTTGAAATTAGCCACATGTCAGTCCGATGGTTCTAATTTAGAACTGTTTACACATATCTTTCTCGGTATGTAAGACTTAATGAGAGTTGTCTGTTCTATTTGTTACCTATGGTTAACAGTGGTAACGTAATTGATAACCTTAACGTTACAGATATGTTTGTTTTATCTTCAGACAGTATATTCAGAAGTGAGGATGACAACTTGAGACAACTTGTAAAGACAATTACATGGACATGGACGCATTTTTGGAAACTCTTCGGGACCAAGACGGGAGGTGATTGTGCAAATTCTTTAGCTTATAATAATAAGTTGCGAACGTCTAGTTTCAAGTATTTGAAAGATCCACTACACCCCAGGTCACTGTGATCACCCCTTTGATGTGACCTCATGAGTTAAAGCAGTCAGTTGCGAACCTTATCATGGCATGTTGTGTGTTTGAGCCACTGCAGCAGTCATAACAATGTGTGGCAACACTCTAGTCTTAAAATAATTTTTTATCTTGTCATACTGATACCTTTGCGGAGTCTAGTTCAGAAAATGATTCATCATAGACTGATGAACTGAATTTTTACCCCCCATTTCATGTCCTCCTGTAGCTCCATCCTCTCGTCATGTGAGCCAGAGCTTCAGGAACTCCTCCACCAGATTGATATCATGCTGAACCACAAGCGCAGCGAGTGGGAGTCTGAGGTGCGTGCCCTGGAAGGTCGTCTCCAGAGTGGGGAGGCAGAGCTCCAGACTGCCCGGGACCTTCTGGACAGGAGAAATACTGAGGTGAGCCACTGTAGCTCTGGAAGTTGACACGCCATTGTTTTTGTCTTGTGTATAAGAAAAATATGAATTGGGGTCTTTTGATCTGTTGTGAGGTGTGGTTGGTGGTTGACATGCCTTTGCCTTTGCATTCAGCAGATGCTTAGGGTGAGAGAAGCAGTCACTGTCCTGTTAGATCTCCAGGGCACTGGCTTCCGGATGTTAAAAATGGTAGTGGAAAAGGAGTTGTTGCAGGTGAACTGGCATGGAGGGTGGTGTGGCTTGCAAAGCAGGACTGTCATGTGCATGTGTCAGCAGACCTCCATCTCATCATAATTCCTGTGGCCTCATGGTTCCATGGTTAATAAAGTGCTTCCTTGTGTGTGTTGAATGATACAAGACTCTTGCAGCAGGGCAATCCTCTAGTCATTTCACAACTTAGGCATTTAAGTGAATGCATTTTCGCACCATGAGCAAAGTGCAGGTGTTCTGGAATCCTCCTTCAAACATTGTTATATAGATTGTAGTCAAAGGTGGTGGTTAAAATAAATAGCACTAAGGCTGATTATGGTGTAGCTTTCTGTTGTAGCTTTCTGTTGAAGATCAAGCAAAACAGTTTTGACTTTATCGCCTTAGTAAAATACACAGATAAATTAGTGTGATACAGTCATAGGAGTATGGGATGGGAGTCTGACGTGGTAGCTGTGAGGACCGTTGGGGTCATCCGCATGCAGAAGCCGCTGCTCTCACAGACTGATTTGTTTGGCAGCATTACTTGTCGGTTGCCATTGGATACCCTGCCTTCTGACCCACCCTGGCCTTGTGTCCTCAGATCAAAGTGCTTGGCAAGCAGTTGGAAGAGATGCATTCTGGGAGACAAGAACTTGTGACCAAGTATGAAGAGCAGCTCCAGCATGTGCGAGAGGAGGTGGGTTCTGCTGTCAGCTAGGCCCTAAACAATCAAGTGGTTTCATATCATCATCAGCTAGTTTCAGACCATACATTTTCATTTTCATCATTTTCATTTTCATATACTACCAGACAAGGATATTTGTCAAGGAGGTTGTTTCTACTAAGCCAACAATTTGGCAAATTAATTGAATGTGTTCTCACAAGAAATAGACTGCTACTTTTTTCTTAAAATTGCTTGTGTGTTTGTCCCTTCCTTCTCAGTTGACTAAACTGAAGCGGAGCTACGAAAAGCTTCAAAGGAAGTATCAGAAGGAAGCTCGGGAAGGGGCCAAGTCACGTGAAGACAAAATTGAGGCGTCGCGTCTCAACGAGAAGCTTGAGGTAGCATT
This sequence comes from Tenualosa thibaudeaui, assembly GCA_027481765.1. Lineage (NCBI taxonomy): Eukaryota > Metazoa > Chordata > Actinopteri > Clupeiformes > Clupeidae > Tenualosa > Tenualosa thibaudeaui. Next base: position 712,031 of record JAIFZK010000173.1, on the reverse strand, counting down.
CTGGAGTGCAAAGTGTAGGCTTCAGAGGCTTGGTTTATGTCAGTGTGAGACTGAGTGACTCAGTTTAGCAAACAAGTCTGACGCCATAGTGAGTTATGATGCCTATGTTAGCGAGAGACTGCCGTCACTCGCAGTCTCATGTGAAGTGTTTCAGGAGAGCGGCCAAAGTGCTGAGACCCTTTTTTCCCTGTGTGTATTCAGTGGTACAGCCTCTCAATTGTCATATCAGAACCAGAAATAATTTATTACTAAAGATTTTTCCATACTAGGAAAAAAAACAATCAATTTGTTTTGATATATGTTGGCCAGTATAGCCTACTGTGTAGCTATATCTGTTTGGGATACATTCTTGCTTTGTTGCAGACACTGGCTCAAATTGTCATGACCGTGTGTGTGTGTGAATTGTCAGGAATTCCGTCAGCGCTCATTAGAGTGGGATCAGCAGCGGCTGCAGTACCAGAAGCAGGTGTCTTCACTGGAGTCCCAGAGGAAGCACCTGGCAGAGCAGTTTGGCCTCATGCAGGTACACTGCTGCAACAACAGATGATAGTAGTGTGGCCATAATAAAAAAAAAAAAACTGGGACATTTACTATACTTCCTCTTAAAACATCTTTTCTGTTTCTTGAATTGTGTAACGTTAATATTAAAATGAAATTATTTGTGTTTGAATGTGTGTGTGTGTGTGTGCGAGCATGTGCAGTCGCAGGGCTCCAGTCGACTGCAGGAGCAGACAGAGCTGCAGCGTGTGCGTAACCAGCTGCACAGGACCCAGGAAACAGTGCACATGCAGGAGCAGGAGCTGGAGAGGCTGCGCAAGCTCAGGGATGAGCTAGGAGACTCACTCCGGGAGCGACAGGTCAGACAAACGGTAGGACAGGACGAAAGGGATGTGAGTGAGAGAACTGTCTGAGAAACTGATACACATGCAACCCTGGCTTTGGACATCTTTTCTCCATTGCTGCACCTTGAGGAGTAGGAGTAAGAGTAAGCTCAGATTAGTGCCATTAATATTGTTTATGAAGTTTAGAGTTGTAATATAGAACATGTTTCTCTTTGGTTCAGAAGAGATTGTTTGTGAGAAATCAAGGTCAAATGTGTATATTTAAATTTTTCCTGTTCAGGGAAAAAACACCCCACTACAGGTAAATGGTCCAGGTTCTTTGAAAACAATACATATTGGTGAAAGCTGTCGTGGAAATGTTAGATATGCTGCTCTGCAGAACTGGAACCTGCCATTTAAGCGTGCGTCCGTCGTGTGTGTGTGTGTGTGTGCGCACAGGTGCTGAGTGAGGAGAAGCATGAGCTGAAAGCTACTCTGGAGACCCAGGAGCAGTTCCTGCGCAGCTCAGGCATGCAGCAGCAGCAGCTCCGGGCCGAAGTCACCCGCCTCACTCAGGCCCTGCAGGCCAAAGAGCAGGTCATCCGGTGAGTAAGAGGGTACCATCAGAGCGCTGCTGGAGTGTTAGGATGGAGGAGAGGAGAGAAGAGTTCCATGTTTGCCAAGCCTGAAGAACAGCAATGTTATTGTAACAGAGTAGATTGGTCAGATTCAGGTTCTAATATTGGACTGGTTGTGCCTGTTCTCTCTTCGTTTGTTTGTGTGTGTGCATATATGTATCTAGATCACTAGAGGAGTGTTTGAGCCTAGGAAGTCCGTCTGCAGGCTTGTCGTCTGTGCGCCAGGAGCTGGAGCGTGTCACGGCCCGACTGCACAGTTCTCAGGCCTGCCAGAGCCACCTGAAGGCTGAGCTGGCCCGCCTCAGAGAGAGGTCCGAGCCGTCCCCACACTACTCAGTGGGATTGGGATTGACTTTGGACTATGGGCTGTGTGTTTGGTTTAAAGTTCATACGTATCTCTTGTGTGTTAGCATGGACAGTGAGCGGAGGCCCAGGGGAGAGCCCAGCAGAACAGCAGAGGAGTGGAAACAGCTAGAGGAGGCACACCGCCGTGTTCAAGCAGAGGCCAAGAAGGTGAGCGATGGGAGACACTTGGACCAGAATCAGCTATTATTGGGTGAAGGCCTTTAGTAGCTCTTTGTCACAGCAACATTTGCCTTAAAAGGATCTCCGACTGGTAAGGTATGTTGGCATTATAAGATTGACGTTGGCGTCGGCTATGTTTAATGTCATTTAAAAGCATAAAGCACCATAAATCAGGAGGACAATGTGCAAGCCAATTCTCAAAATTTATGTGAAAAGGAAGACAGAGAAGTGAAGTGAAGAAAAAAGAGCAGAACAACATCAATGGTGTCTATGTGCTGCAACAGCTTGGACACAGCATCACAACCTTGTGATGTCAATATATAGCCAGAAGGTATGAGATGTAAAAAACATTGGCAGTTTACGAGTTGAAGGATTTTCTGAAACTGAAAACATTTTTTTACAGTGTTTATAGAGCTGACACCAATGTCAATAATGTAGGCCTGAGGCTGACATGTCTTTTTACCCGAGTATCTTTTTAAGTAGCCCTGTGTTGGAACTGAAACATTGTGCCAGTGTCCTTCAGAAGTCCTAAGCCCTTAACCCTCTAGGATTTCAATTACACAAATTTACTTCATGATATTCATGCCAGTCTTGAGGGTTCAGGAATCAGGACATTGGGATTAAGCGATGTGGCTGCATGCATTCTTTTTGGTGGTTTGGACAGAATAGCATATTGTAGTGGTTTGTACATGGTACAGTGGTACAGGAGCATTTGGTAGTAATTTGTACATGATACAGGAGCATGTTGTAGTGGTTTGTACATGGTACAGTAACGTATTGTCTAGTGCATATGAGTGCTATGCCTTTGCACACTAGTGAACATGCATTGAGTTATGCATCCCCCAACTATGTGTCTGTGGGTAGCTACGTGAGGAGCTCAGTATAGCAGCACAGACGCATCGCGGTGAGGTGGAGGGCATGAAGAAGGAAGTGTCCCAGCTGACCAATGAGCTGCACCAGAGGGACATCTCCATTGCGACACTCAGCGGCTCCACCAGCAGTATCGAGAAGCAGCTGAGGGCTGAGGTGGAGAGGGCGGAGCGACGCGCTGCAGAACTCAAGGTGGGTAGCGCTTAACTGTGGCCAGTGCTGTCTCTAGAGAGTTGTTCTGATGAAAAAGATTGTCTGCTGTGTGCAACTGTTGGGCAGTTTTATGTATTTGGGCTGTAAATAGTGACCAAAGTATTCCAAGACCCTTACTGAAGCTGCCGTGACTACAGCTGGGGGCTGCTAAGGGCACCGCGACAAGTTGGAAGGATAAGTAAACACAAATAAATAAAACTGTAAAAATATTCCCATTGGTTATAAACTGTACTATAAAAATCTGTTGCATATATGAACATTACTTCTATTATTGTTATGATAACACTTTAGATTAGGGTACATATATTCACCATTAACTAGCAGCTTATTAACATGCAAATTAGTAACATACTAGCCATTACTTAAGTCATTAAGTCACTTGTTAATACATTATTCTGCCTGAACTTACTTCCTTATTCTAGACTATTTTAAATGAAAGGGAAGAACATCCAATCCCCAAGAGAGCAATGAAGGCATATTTTTTCCATTGATCACATTCCTCTGGCTAAGTGGCATATTGCTGCTGTGTCTTGCTGTATTGCTGCACATTTTCCATATAGGAGGCCTATTTATAGAAATCTATTTGTATATGGGGGGCCTTGTCAGGAACCCCTGGCCTAGTATACTCAAGGAATGTTTGTGATTGAGGCCAGATGGTTTTGTGACACACTGGTCTAGGTTCAGAGCTGGAGCTGATGGTGACAAACTCTTCCTGCCAGCCTTTCTCTGCTTAGAGTTTCACAGTTACCTGAGTAGGTGGTAGAAAGATTGTGATGACAGTAGGTACCTGAAAGTCCTCTTACCTAGAGATGATGTGTCTCTGCATGTTTAGTTAGTGTGCCTTTGTCCTCGTCCTCCAGGTAACTCAGGTGCAGTTGGAGACGCTGAAGCTGGAGAACCAGCACTTGAATGAGCTGCTGGAGAGAGTGGAGCCCCGCTCCCCAAAGGTCAGCTCCTCTGGGGTCTGTGTGTGAGAGAGTGCATGTGTGAGCGAGTGTCTGTGTCTCCCCTCTTTCCTGTGTCATTTGGAATTTCTTTTCTGATGGGTTTTGATGGAGTTTATTAGGCCTATTTGGTTTTTGTTTTATTAATAGGCCCTTGAATGAATAGGCAGTGAACAGGGTTTGTTTAAGTGGCAAAGTGGGACAATTAACTGTAGTGATATTTCCTTCTTTTGGCTGATATATTCAGTGGCCTAACTTTTATCAAAGGTACGGAGTGGAGACAGCATTGTGTAGCCTACTTTATGTTAATAACTGAATATTTATGATCGGGTCGTGTTCGGAGAAATCAGAGACACACACACACACATACGCACACACACACACACACTTGGGCATTGGCAGGCGTACCTTTCTTTGACTAATGGACAACCCTGCATAATTCTGTACACTCAAACATTTGTTTTCATGCAACCCTTACACTCACTCACAACATTCTTGCTCACATTTTCAAAGTGTCTCCCACATGTGTGCTTGCAGAAGGGAGACGCGTCATTGGCATCTCTGCGGGACAGCTACGTGTCGTCCCTGAGCAGTCTGGAGCGGGAGAACCAGCAGCTGCGGCAGGAGCTGGCTGAGGTGCGAGCCCGCCTGGACGCCAGTAACCAGACCTGGCAGGACAAGTATGAGAGAGCCCTCCAGCTCAGCCAGAACCGCAGCCCACAGAGGTACACACGCGCACACACAGACAAACACGTGATTACAGACACACACACATAAACACATGGGTGCCACACAAACATATTGCATGTCTAAAGGTTACAGGTGCATACATGGCATATTGACAGATTTTAAATAACTGGTAATTATTGGTCAAAATTGTGAAGTTGTAAATGGTTTGTATTCTTTCAAGTGACTATATCCAACTGCTGTTTTTCCAATGCCACGTTTAAGGTATGGTCACCACAAGGGGGCACAGTTGTCTTACAGATACTCTAAGTTTCTCAAATGTTTAACTGCTGCAAACCCCCATGAACAAAATGTGAATACATATATCATATATGTAGTGGCAATTGGACTGTATTGGTGATAACATTTTGAGCATTGAGTCTGTTTCCATGTTATTTTATGTTGGTTATTCACAGATTTATTTTATGTACCCCCTAGAACTGGTATCCCAATTTGATGACTGCTTTAAGAGATAACGGCACTCTATTATGACTAAAATGGGTGCTGGGATAGCTTGTATAGAAAAGGTGAAAGTTGTAAGGCAGGTTTCTCTGCATTAAAAATGACTGAATTATCAATTAAATGTCAATTATTATGTTTTTTACGTAAATGTAATGTGATTTATTGTTTTCCTGGGCGTATATTTTCATAGATTATGGTTTAATGCTAAACAATGTTATGGGATTATTATTATTATTATTATTATTAATGGGATATGGAACACTCTTTGATTCTTTGCCATTCTCTCTGTGTCCATCAGAAGTGATGAAGAGATCCAGCGCAGGCATCAGGAGGAGCTGGCTGCCATGGAGGCACGTCTCAGGGAGAACACCACACAATATGAGGAGGAGATCCAGAGGCTTCACAGACAGGTGGAGTCGCTCTCTCTCACCTCCCAAAGCTCCAGTCAACACCAACACCAGCACTCCTCCGGCCCTTCTAACGGACCCCCTTGGGTACCCCAGCGCTCACCCTCGCCTGCCCCATCATCTGCCTCTTCCTCCTCCACCTCCTCTTCCTCATCCTCGGTGCGCAAGGCCAGGCGATTGGCCGCTGTGCTCAGTGGCGCAGCCAATGGGGAGGAGCCAGCGGCGGTGGGCTCTGGCATGGCCGAGGATTTCCTGCCCTTGGTGAGGAATGCTTCTCTGACAGTGCCAAACCCACATGTACCTCTCACTCTCTTTCTCTCTCTCACTCTCCCTCTTCCTCTCTCTCTGGCCCTGCTCCACTGGGGCTTGGACTGGAGCTAATGACTGTCTATTCATACTACATTGAAAGTGATGTGATCAGCTAGTAGCTCACACAGCACAGGCTGAGATCACCACAGTTAGTCAGCTGTAATGATGCATAACTTCCCTCAGCATATTGAGGTATTATTAGCCTTCGCCAGTGGTTTTAGCCACTTAGCTCCTGCCTCCGAGAGTCCATAGTAGTATGCAGTGTGCCGCCTGCCTCCAAACAACATGGCTGAATGCCTAACTCCATATCCCAGCTAAATTATACTTTTTGTAGTAAATCTACAATCTGCATGTTTCCTCATCTTCATTCTCTCTCTCTGTTGCTCTTTTCCTCTGCTATTTTCTCTCTCTTTCTCTGGTTCAGGAGCGATGCATTGAGTCTCCTGTCGGGTCGGTGGCCTGTCGTTTCCTGGAGGAGGAGTCCCTGCGCTCGCAGGAGCTGCTGCAGCGACTGGACGCCCACATCCAGGGCATGCGTGAGGGCACCGCCCACACCCTCAACAAGTACCTGGGCACTGCCTCTGGAGCCTCTGGCAAGGGCACCAACAGTTGGCCATAAAACCACACACACACTGCAAGTGTCGCCAGAGCTCTGACTCGTGCTACGGTTTGGTCGGTATAACCACCACCAGTGCCAAAACATGCTCTTGTTCTTGCCAAGGGCTTGGGCTCTTTATAGAAGACTATTACCAAGATCAGCGATTGATGGTAATTGGTGATTGGTGGTGCTTGCATTTGAAGCAGTAATTGCACATATTAACCAATGCCTATTTGACTGACAACACTGTATGAATTGAATGAAGTTTCTTTGTGGAGCAGCTGGTGTGTGTAGACATGGTATTGGAAATGGACTCACTGCAGGGCACGAGACAGGGTTTGTAGAAAAGACACATAAGAGTAAATGTAGAGAACTGGCATGGAGCTTTTGGTGTCTCACAATATGAGAGATCAGTGGATTACTCGTGTGAAACTACACACACACACGCACACCGCCAACCAGCATACCGATATGTGCAAAACAATGACGGATGCACAATAGCAAATGAAAGGACGTGTATAACTTAATGGTGAAACATGTCTTGCATGCACCAATGTGCAGACACACGACCCACATACTGACCTACACATCACAGTTTGTTTGTTGTTTTTCAGCACTCTCAGCCAAAAGTGTCCTTATACTTTCATGCACTGTGTACTTTCAGAAGTCTGTTGTGTACTACTGAAGATAACCAAGAAAAACAACACTTGTCCTCTGTGCCTCCTTTGTATTTATATAGCAGAGTTTGTTTGTTTGTTTGTGGTATCACATAACGTTTGTCGTGAACATGAGGACATCATGGCATCAAGCCGCTACTGTGTTTTTTCATTTTTCATTGTAAGTATTAAATGTGCTTTTGTTTTCATACTTCTGCCTGTGTGTGTTCATCAGCCAGGTTTTTCATGGTGGCTTGGCTTTTCATTCGTGGGGCTCTTTCAGTGACATTCACGCACGGCTTCCCAACAGCACACACACACACACACACACACACACACATTCTTGAGGTCAGTGGTGCAGTGGATGGATGGGGCTTGGGGAAGTGTGTGGCCTGGACCACTCAGCATGGGGTGGTATTTAGAGAGGCGTGTGTGAATGACCCAGACAAGAGGCTTCCCTTCAGCATGGGAGGGGCGACTAAGTGAGATGCAGAGTGATGGCAGAGGCTAAATCTCAATGCCCTCCTTACCTCAAAGTCCTGAACCTTAAAGACTTAACCTGCATGAAATACTGGGACATAGTGGGAAATAGTGATCCTTGGTGAAGGTGAAAGTATGAGCCAGGATCGAAGATGGACAGAGGTGTTGGAGGACGGGTTCTCATAGTGGCACAGGAGTAGCTAGTGATTGACAGGGGAAAGATAATTTCCTGTTCAGCAGTTGGCAATTGTGAAACAGTGAGGCATGACATCTAAGTAGACATATACACACACGTTGTGTGTGTCTCCACCTGTGTTGAACACCCTGTCAAAAAAATTTCAAGCAGGAATGCACACGCACTGCCAGCACTGCCATGTCACACACGCATACCCTCACACACATGGCGGTCCAAACACACACACTCCATCATCTGCACTTAAGGAATGTTAATGTTCTCCATGTGGGATGGAGAGGCTGGAGTTGCGGAGTGGCCAAATGTAATTACTGAGTTGACGCAAAGTGGGGAGGCACGCTCATATTTTCCTCCTGAACTGAGGTGGGGGGGTCTGATGGAGGAACAGCCTAAATACCCACCCCTTCCACACAAACTCACAGACACACAGACATATTCACATACATACATACATACTCACACGCATACATATACATACATACTGAGATCCAAGGGGACGTTTTATTTTTGGTCAATTTCGCCATGTGTATTAGGGTCACTTTTTCTGTCTATACTGTTCATTTATAGAGAATCTCATTTTTCCATATGCACAAATTTTCAAATAAGTGTAACTAGGAATAAATTGGGGGAATGTAGATATTTTCTCTCACACTCTCGCACATATTTTCTCTCTCCCGCCCTCTCTCACTTACTGACTGCTGGAAATATGTTTAGCCAGGCCCCAGTCCAGCGGTTTTGTGATCGGTATTTGGTATCCATGGTTACCAATGCTGCGAGGCCCAACAAACAGAGCTGAGGAATTTGGCAACGTGGAAGTTTATTCTCCTGAGCATGAGAAACATTTTTTCTTATTTATGGATTTTTTAAATGCCTTTTATTTTTTTCCTTGTGTCAGGACAGGTTTTTGGCTGGAAAAAGGTGACCAAATGTACCTTAGCCTATTTTACAAAATACATCTACCCCTAAAATAGTGAAGTAATAATATGAAATAATTTGCTATAATTCTATAAGGGATTTTGATAGTAATAACAAAAACATGACAAAAACATTCCTATTACTTTATCTTAATCTCATGTGCTGACTACCTAATGTCTTGTAAGAGCTTTTTGGTCATCTGTTCTGTATCACATGGATAATCAGGCCCATCACAAACCTTTTTGGACATAAACTGTCCTACCTTCATCTGCCAGCAGTGGGCACTGTGCTATGCTGCCTGCTCTGCTGTCCAGGCCATGTTCTGTGCCTCACATCTCTCCTTCCACTGCCATCCATCTACCCCCCAACCCCCTGCCCCGGTCTCCTCTCTGCTACTCTTCTCTCTCAGAGTAAAGAATCCCGGCCAGCCAGCATTGGGAGCTGATGATCGACATGACTTGTGAAGCACTCGGCCAAGCAATGCGTGCTATGTTCCTCTCAGCCACAGAGTCTGCCAGTGATGCTGTTTCATCTAATTATTTCTCCTCCTGTTTTTTTTCCCCAGGGGACGAAAATGGCACACATGTCACTCATTTTACAGCCATGTCAAGAGGCAAGACTGGATTCTCAGCCATCCTTACCAAGCCTCTACACTCTGCATTGCAGGTCCTTATGCTTGATGCTTTTTGTAGAAGGGATTGGCTTTTATGTTGTATGCTGGATTTTGGACAAGGCTTTAGATTCATGAAGCATTTTTCAGTATGAGTACAGAACAAGACCCTTCAGTTTACCTTGACATCTGAGGGGATGACCCATATTAGGTGCAACTCAGTAGATTTGGCCAAAGACAGTAAGGCTCTGATATGGGCACTTATTCTCTTGACTTTCAACTGTGGGTCAGAAACTGGTCCCATCATTCCCATGCATTGCATACATGCTGGCCCGGGACCAGCATTCCTCATCCACAGTCCAGTCTCAATTTATGCAAGAGGAACCCAGCCATGGCCTTTACCTAGACCCACTTTCCCCCAGCTGTCTCTGCAGCAGCAAATACCCATCTCTTAGGCCAGGCCAGGTCCTGTGTGTATGTGTGTGTGTGTGTGTGAGAGAGAGTGAGAGAGACTGATCAGAAGACTGATGGGAAGGTGCCAGAGAAAGGTGATCCCTAGTGACACCTGTCCATCATACCACAAGCACACACACACACACACACAGGGCTGCCCGTGACAGAGCAACAGCAAAGGGCCCGCTGTCCCCTCCAATCAGAGTGAGTGTACCCTCCCTTCCTCGGCCTACGTGAACCCAAGCAGTTACTCCCAGTCAACTGCCAAAATCAACAGTCCACTATCTACAGTCATGCAACCACACACAAACGCACACACACACAGTCTCTCTCTCTCAGACATACAATATACACACATATACACACATCAACACACAACTCATGCTCGCAGCCACATGTATGCTACAAAGTAGGTGTTTGCTCAGCTCGTTTAGAGAGTTTTGCAAGAGGAGAAAAAGCCACACTGGCCACATGTCTGTTTCAGTCTGAAAACTTCAAGTCCTAAAAAGGGAGGAATGTATTTATGAGAGCCCAGGCCTGACTGGAGGGTACACTGTGTGCCTCTAAATGAACAAGCGCAGGGGGGCAAATGAGTCAAAAACTGAAGTAGATACACATGTCTGAGGAGTCCACCTGATTGTCAGACAGAAAAAGCTAAAAGTCCTAAATACTGAAGACTGAACTGGCATGAAATGACTTCATTATTGTTCAATTCATGCCAATTAGGCCTTTGAGGGTTTGGTTTAAGAGGGGACACTAAGATGCAACCAAAGTCTTGTGCTTTACTACAAACACACACAGAGAAATATTAACAGTGCAAATGCAAGATGAAACACGGCCTCTTTAACAGGGCTATAAATAATGTCTGCCTCTCATCCTGATACAGATACACTAAGCATCTCAGGTATGTGCTAACAAATGGCACCCTAATCCCGCCCATTGCATCAAGTTGCGGGATAGTGCGCTCCAGTGGGAGATAGATTGTGAGCACGGAAAGATATATTGTTTTCATAAACTTCTCACAGACCACATTCCACAAACACCCTGATGCAAACTCCCTCTTGCCTGAAAGTTCCAAAATACTCCCATCTTTTGAGACGTGGGCTTTTCATTTGGATCGGATAAGGCTTTTAATTTGGAATTGGATAAAACAAATCGGGAGGTGTAATGCTGGAGGAAGGAAAAAAAAGTGCTAAAACGCGGCTTAAAGCCAGCATGGATTTTAGAATCATGGGAAGGGAAGGCCTCCAAGTGTCTGTTGGTGGGGTGGGGGCGGGGGGTGTGTAGCCAAAGCAAACAGAGTAGTATCACAAAACTGATAGCGTGGTGGTGGCTTTCCACATTGTCCTGTGAGCCTTCTCCCTAGCCCAGAGTTTTTTCCCAGGTCCTGCCCTTTAGAGCTTTTTGTGGTCTGAGAAATAACAACCATATGTGTCCAATATCTCTTCTGATAGCAGGCCTACTGTCCTGGTGGGCTTCAGCAGATGTGAAGCGGGGGAAATGACAATAAAAGTTGATATGTGATTGCCTTAGTGCTTCCTTGTGAATCCTTCATCTTCTCTGCTGGTGGAATTAGTGCCTTCCTCATTCCTCTGATCCACACCGTCCTGGGAGACCAAGTGATGTGAAATTTCACAATGTTATCTGGAAGCATTCTTGTACTGTTTCTCACTCCCCTCCTTCTCTCTCTCTCTCTCTGTTATCTCTCGTTCTTCTATCTGTATCTGGGTCTTTTTGTCCCATCAGCAGGATGTGTTGCTGGCAGGTGCTGGGTGACCTGTCCCACCTTTACTCAGTGTGGGCAAAAGGAAAGACAGAGAAACAGGAATGACTCTTATTTATTTATTTATTTCTCTCGACACATAGATGTCTGGAATTCCACTCTGACAGATAAGGAAAGCGCGGGTGTTGCTTTCCCACGATGCTCTCATCCGGCCCCTATACCAGCAGCACCACTGATGCCACTGATGCGGCCATCGTCCTAGCCTCTTGCCTGGTGGCTCATTCATCTGACCACCCGCAGCTTCTTCCCACTAGCCCCATCTCCCAGCTCCTCATTCCCAACTCCATGCTCCTGCTTGTGGCCTTATCTCACATTCCCCTGTGGCTGCCACCTGGGGCTTGTGGCGCTTTGGTTAGCCCTGGCAGGGCCTGCATCCGCTCTGCCCCACTTTCAGTCTTCCTGGACCAGATCCCCAACACCACTACCACCACCACTACTGCCACGCCAACACACACACACACACACATACATCCATTCACTCACGCAATACATACACAAAGCAGGACATTCCTCTCACTGTAGGCCTTCATTGTTTGGATCCAGAGCGAGGGAGAGGGAAAGAGAGCTAGAGAAAAATTGAATTCCCTCTCTCTCTCTCTCTCTCTCTCTCTCTCTCACTCACTTTCTCCCTCTTTGGTCCAGACAGCCACTGCAGGTCACTCTGAATTGTCCCGAGACTGAGTGACGGGGGTGGAGCTGCACTCTTATCGGTCCCCACGGGGACACAGAGGGAGGATAGGGTGGTCCATGTTTTGGAATGAGGCATGGGTGAGGGGGTGACTGGACTGCTGCCAGAAACAGGACTTTGGTCTGGTTACTGATGACCCACTCTCCACCCACTACACACACACATGCACACACGTCTGTGGTGACCTTCCTGGCGTCTAAGTGATTGCTTTGTCCTCACTGAACCACTTCCACCAGTGAACCACAGCTACCTCTTTCATCCTGACAATCACGTATAACCTACACACACACACCATAACATAACATTCCTTATCCTATCCTCAATGTAACCCTGCACGCTTTTGCACCCTGCCAAATCATCTTGCCACTGCACATCTGCAAAATCTGCCAGTGCAAAATACTTTATTGATTCAGTATGATCTTTCCACTACACTTCTACCAGGCTTGCCCACAAACTAGGCCTCTGCATGTGCGCTTTGCTCTCACATATTTGGCTGCTGTCTCTCCATCAGATCAGATGGCCATGGCGCAGGCTGGGCTCAGGTTGCAACAGGAGCTAGGGCAGGTCTCCTCACATCGCTGCCAAGAGAAGACTCTTGGCACTGGGGAGAACCAGTAGTGCCTTGGTTAGGAAGATCTGACTTTATCTGTCAGAGTTTAAATAGTGTTGAAGAATGCTTAGAAGTATGCTTATGCAATATAGTGGTAGAGTGAGGAGGTGAAGCGTGTGTTAATGAGTATGTGTGTGTGTGTGTGTGTGTGTGTGTGTGTGTGTGTGTGTGTACAAGAGAGAGTGTGTCAGAGAGAAGATTAAATTATTTTGGCGCCTGTGAGTAATGTTTAAATTACTTTGGGATAAACATCTGGAACATAACACAGTAAGGATCACAAGGTCACCTTAACACCTCCCTCCACCACCACCCCCTCTACCCTTCACCCACCTCTGTTGGAGCTGAGGTCCTCTGCTCGGCTGCCTTCCTCAGAGAAAGACCTTCCTGTTTGGAGTCTTTGTCATTGCCCCGTTGTTCCCATCTGAAGGCAAACAGGAATTATCGCAATCAACATCCCACGCAGTGGCCTTATCAAGGCTGTAAGAATGCTCTGTCCCACAGAAAGTGGAGAGATGTAAAAGCATCTGTTCCATTGCTGACTGCCTTCACAGGGAGCAGACAGCTAATGTGGAAAAATGGTAAATAGCAGCAATGCTTAAAAAGGCAGCAAAAACAACCTGGCAGCTCAAAATAGCCCAAAATATACAGATTAAAGACAAACACTAAATTATAATACAACTACGTTAAAACATAAATACTGTCTATTATCATACCTATTAACAGGTATTGCACAGATACACAAATACTGAACTATTATTGTATTTTTGGTGACATTTTACAAAGTTTTGGAGCATGACCATGCCAACATATTTCCAGTGCTTTTTTGACTCCTGCTCTCTTTTTTTGCCATGGCCTAGAAAATTCCCACAGTGTGGCATGCCTGACTCTAGCCATGCACCAGCCAAGCCACCTCCCTTTTGTCTTGGGGGTATAACCTCTGTTATGTAAAGAGGTACATTATGTCGCCTGGCACTCTCTTCGACCACTAATGGGTTCAGCCTCTCGGAAACACGCCCTTAATTAGATTGGAGTTGCCCTGTGATCGACGCACAAGGTCCTGCTAAATCGCCTAGCTTGCACTTGTAGCCTACGTACCACCCTTAATCCTCCTCCTCCACCTCCCTGGTCCAGTTATGTAACTGGACATGCCACAGCGGGCATGGCATCTGCTGGATGGCGTGTGGCGTTGCTCTCTCTTCCTTTTTTTTGGGCCGATTCCTCCCTCTACTCAATCTGCTAATCATCCTTTCATTCTTCCCGTTTATTCTTGGACACGTGTGGCAACGCTTGCGGCTCTGAGTTGCTTTGCCAGCAGTGTGAGCCTCATGTTTTACTATGTCGTTCCCCTAATTAACATTCCAGGGTTTGATTGGGAAACAGTGAAAGGCCAAAAAGCATGAAAAGGAGAGTGGATCCATACTGTACATGGTCTGCTTTTTGTTTTGGAGTATGACAAAAGCGTGTTCGGCCATTTGTGAATCAATGCCCTGGGCCACCTGCCCCCAGGGAAGCAGAGAGAGGCCCCACACCATTCACATTCAAGCATTCAGATAACTGCTGTTCTTTCAGGGCCTCCACTTAAGAGCAGAGGGTTGAGTAAATGGCATTGTGCCAGGGAGTGATCTGATTTCTTGCTTGAGAGGATTTGGATCAGTTGAAAACATCCAGTAAGTTTTGAGAGTTGGTGTCAGCAAACATGCCAATGTTTCAGGGGGGAAATGTTTGCTTAATGGCAACGTAGGTAGATGTTTTTTGAGGTGTTTGGCTAATGCACACACTTCTCCATCAAGGTATGTGAGAGGTGTGTGTGTGTGTGTGTGTGTGTGTGCAGGGTGGTGGGGGGGAATGTTCTTCATTCCTAAATGCTTGCGCCACAAATTCCTGCTTAATAGTTAACAGGCTCCCACTCTCCCTGCCACAGAAGGAGAGCATTGTTGGTTTTCTGCTCTTTTTTAATGTTGATTGGATTTTACTTTCCAGTTTGTTATGGAATCTCTGCGCCCCATATATTAATGGGTCAAATTAGCCACACAGAACGAAGCAAAGTAATTTTTCAGCATTGCACAACCACTGTGAAATCTGTTTTCACCTTGTCAAATGTTCCACTCTCTGGCCTCTTCAGCTCAGTTTCCAAGTCAGTTGCTTTTAAGTTCTCTTTTTTTTCACCACTGCTCCCATTTGTTTTGTTTGCTCTCTCTTTCTCTTTTTCTGCCAGAACAGTGAGGAAGTGGCATTGTATGCAGGAATGCGATAGGAAGAGAGGCTACTTGCCTTTCTGCAGGCCAGTATGGATGCCTTGCATCCATATCGCACCACAATCTGTTTTAACACTGGCATTCAGAGACCTAGGCAAAGACCCAACGTTTACATTCTTGGAGCGCAGAATGACGTCAACACTGAGGCATGTTTTGATTATTAAGTCCTTTCTTCAGAAAAAAAGAAGAAGAAGAGAAAAAAGAAGGCGGTGGTGATGAGTTGGCCGCTGTCTGCATGCTGAGGATGGCTGTGAGTCACGGTGAAGTGGCTTTGTTGGATTGGCATCCAGTGGCCATCAGCTGTGCTTGAAATCCTTTTAACACGAGTTTGACTCTTTTTGGGCTTGTGTGGTGCAAGTTCAGCTGTGGATGTTCAGCAGGAGTCACAAGGGAGGATCGATGACACCATCGACACTCAGAGTCAATTAAGCCGGACAACTCCAGCAGTGTGCACAGGCATGAAGAACGTATTTCCAAATGCCATTAGTTGGAAACATGGATTTGCATTCTTACAGCTCAAATCAGAACAGCCTGACATGAATGTGTGCTAATGAACTACAGACAAAAGTTGGCTCAGCACTCATCTGGGTCCTTTTGCATTCTTTTCTGTTGTTTGTGTGGTCAATTATCAGCATTGCTTTACTGATATTCACAGCTTAACTGCTCATTTCTTATTGATTATTACTTTCACCAACAGTGCCGTCTCTCGCCCCAACTAACACACACAGACACACACACACACCCCCACACACCTCCCATCTCCAGCACAAGCCCTACCCCTTGGCGTTTCCCTGATGGATTCCTCCTGACCAATGGACTGTAACAAAGCATACCAGTGATTCCCCACCAGTTTGACACTTGCCTCCATTTTGGGCAAATTGCGGTGGGGCTGCCATCATAGCCATCATAAAGTTGTCAAAGTCCAAGGAGAGATCAGAGGGAGCAATGCCGTCACCTGTGGTGAGGACCTTTCCAAGCAGCAACCCCCCACCCCCCCAACCTGTCATAAATGGATGTGTGATTCCACAAATCCATGTTACAGGCCCTGCTAGCTAACTGTGTACTCCTGCTTATCTCACCTTCATTGTTCACAGGGTCTTTTCCTCTTATAGACAAAGTCAATGGAAATTACATCCCCTCGCTCTATAATGTCTGCGCCTCAGATTCCTGAATCCTCAAATCCAATTCAATTCAATTCAATTTTATTTATACAGTGCCTTTTACAATAGTATTGTCTCATGACGCTTTACAGAAGGAGCACCCAAGAACAACAGGGGCAAGGAACTCCCTTATGTTTAGTTAGTCTAGGAAGAAAACTTGGGCAGATCCACGACTCAAGGGGCTAACCAGGGGTCATGCAGGAAATCAATAGTGACCATGATAGACTAGAAGTTGTCCATGGTTTTAGCTAAGCATCATAAATCCCAAAACATTATATGGTAGTCAAGCTATAGGTGGTTGTCAAAAGTTATGACTGGACAGCGTAGTAGCAGCAGTCAGATATGCAGGAGAGGGCTGGCGGTGAGCACTCTCTGTACATTACATGGTAGTCAGTCCATAGGTGGTTATCAGGAATTATGGCTGGACGGAGTAGTAGCAGACAGGGGTGTAATTCCACAAGAGGGGTGCATGGCAGCAAAAGGCTCTTCCTCTTGTCATAGATTTTGATATTCTGGGGATTACAAGAAGACCAGCATTTTGGGATCTTAGAGTTCTAGGAGGGTGTTAAGGGTCTTTAATATATGTTGGGGCATGGCCACTGAGGGCTTTGTAGGTTAGGAGGAGTATTTTAAAATCGATTCAACTTTTAATAGGAAGCCAAAGTAAGGAAGCAAGGATAGGAGAGATATGTTCATATTTTTTAGTCCTAATGAGTGTTCGGGCCACGCCGTTTTGTATTAGCTGTAGGTTTTTGATACAGGTATTACTACACCCAGAGAACAGAGCATTGCTGTAATCGAACCTGGAGGTAAGAAATGCATGTATTAATTTTTCAGCATCCTCACAGGATAGGAACTTTCTAACCTTAGCGATATTTCATAGGTGGAAAAAATAAGTTTTTGAAATGTGTTTTACATGACTATTTAGAGAGAGGTCCTGGTCAATAATTACCCCGAGGTCTTTAACTTTTGTGTAACATGACAGTGAAAGGCCCCTGAGTAAGTTTTGGTGAAGGGGTAGAATGTTGTTCAGCTTTTTAGGTCCGATCATCATAACTTTAACAACATAAGAGTTTCAACATAGGAAATTATTCGTCATCCAGACATCAAGAGGCAGACAACAAGTTTAGTTATTGACATATAGTCATTAGGCTTCATTGAAAAGATGCAGAATTTTATGTAGTCTCATTCCAAAAGTTCCAAGTAAAATTCCATATATGTGTACAATATAGCAAAAAACACCCATAAAACAAGATTGACATAAACACAAGACCTCACATTCTTGACAGTCTTAAGTTGACATCTTAAGTTGTTCACCCATGGCCTGTACTTAATTCTTGTAGCATATCATGATTTAAGTGTAGGTCGAGTCCAGGCCATAAAGTCATTCCTCAAATTAGTGGCTGAAAGAAGGAAGCCATCCTAGCCCAAGGGTATATCCAGGGGACCACTCAGTAATGTGACCTTGCAAAGCACCGTGGGTAATTCACTGCCCCTTTGAAAGCGACTGAGATGGATTGGGCTAGCGCTGCTGGAATGTGCAAGTTGTGACTAATTATCTCTGTAGGGATGAACCTTGTTCCTGTCTCAAAAAACCATGACCCCCTACCACCACCATCACCACCACTCCTCCTCTCTCCCCACTACTAAATTTACTCCCTGCTCATGACTGTAGAGCGTCCACAGGTCACCGGGGTCACACTGAGAGGCCAGCTCATGCAAGGGTCACGCATGCTCCTGCCCTAGCCACCTTAGTGGACAGGAAATGAGTGTGTGTCGCCTCTCAAAAGATCCTCCATGGGGACTGGAAGGGGAATGTGTGGAATTCTCATCTCTCTAGGACACCAGACAATTGGTGTGTGTGTGTGTGTGTGTGTGTGTGTGACAGGGGTTAATGTGATCTGAGATAAGTGTTTGTGGGGAGGAAGTAGGGCCTGTACAGGATGTCTTTTCCATCCCAGCTCGGTGGGCCCTGTCAGTCACCATCATGCTCGCTCATCAGGTAGTCAATCATTGGGTCCTTTGCTAATCTGCCTGACAAGACCTTCTGTTATCCTGAGGCTGAAGAGATGTCAGCACACACCTGGATTACGGAGGATTATTACATTTCAAGTTGACTGGAAAATAAACAACCAGAGAAAGTGTGTTTGAGCACTGTTGTTTGTGGGGGAAAAACATGTTTCAATCCTTGATTAAACCTGTCTAACTTCTTATGAAATAAAGTACGTTGTATGGGAAATCAACTGTATTGCACCATGGCAATCACTTCAGTAACATCTTGAGTTAGACTGGGGACATGCCTGACATAGCTTAAGTGGCTGTAATCAGTCTCTTGTGCTGTGTGCCTCGCCAGGGGGATTCTGTGTCGTGTTGCATTGCATGCTTCCAGGCCTTTGTATGTTCCCTGTTTTATTGCAGCAGTCACATGGTCACATTGTGAAGATACGGTTATCTCTCTGCCCCTGTGGCATTTGGACACCCTCTTATTGGAAGATATGTGAGGCATGCTTTGATCAACACTCACTGCTACACACTCACACAGGAGAGAGAGAGAGAGAGAGAGAGAGAGAGAGACAGAAAGAGAGAGAGGAATGAGAGAACCAGAGGGAGAGATACATTCTTCAGAACAGACTGAGGTATGTTTTCAAATGAGTCTCACCAGCCTTTCCCACAGCCCCCTTCATTCCTGTCGTGTCATTTTGTTTTCATCTCTGCGCTTCAGGGCTGGGAAAGAGGAGAGGCCTTGTGAGTGAGGGAGATGAATGGTGGCTGCTTAGGACAGGCTGAGTGTGTGTGTGTGTGTGTATATGTGTGTGTGTGTGTGTGTGTGTGTGTGTGTGTGTGTGTGTTGTGCGCGTGCACAACTGTGACTGCTTATCTCTGCTCCATCCACAGCCAGTGGGTGACATCAGCTGCTCCATCGGGCACCTGATGAGGGGTTATATATAAGCCCCCCCACACACACTTCCCGTTTGAAACTCCCACAACCCTTGGGTACACTCACTGTCTTTCCAGGCACTGTTGAGCACTGTCACACACACACACACGCGCAAAAAAAAACTGGAGGAAGAGCCCTTTGCACACAGTTCTATTTTCTTCCACTCTTTCATGTAATTGCTCTTACACATTCCTGGCTGGATGTGCGTAGAGTACTGTACAACGCTCCACTGGTGCCCATACATGTCCACTCTTGTCCTCCGCCCCTCCCAACTCAACAATCTTTGCTGTGAGATTCGGCTGATCCCTCATATAATGTAAGCCTGTTCAGCTCAGCTTATTCCTTGGAATATGATGACATTTTCCTACATACCTTTGATGTGACTAAATAAGACCCCTGGCAACACTCGGCAGTCACTCACACATACAAATACCTACTCTCAGTCTCTCTCTCACACATACACACACAGACACACAAATGCACTCTCACCGGACTACATTACATATCTCTCTTTCTCTTTCTCTCTCTCTCACACACACACATTCTCACATACACATATACACACACAAACCATGTCATCCTCAGCCACAGCAGAGGCCAGTGGAGTGTGTGTATGTATTGTACTCTGCTATCTCAGACTGGTGGTGCTGAGGGTGGTGCCAGTCATTCAGGGTGTGGGCTTTCCTCATTCCTACCACAGACCCACCCTCTGACTCTAACCCCCATCTCTCTCTCTCTCTCTCTCTTTCTCTTTCCCCTATCTCCCTCTCTTCTCCAACCCTAGGTTCCCGTCACCCTAACCTTCTTTTTTTTCACCATCTTATATGACCCCTCCTTCCTTTCTGACCCCTCCCTTCCTCTCTGTCCTTTTCACTCCCCTCCTGTTATGATGCCACCTTGCTCTCTATCTCTGCATTCCCATATATTGTCACACCTTGGTCTGTCTATCTGCCAGCCAGTCTGAATCTCTCTCTGTCACTCACTTCTGTTCTTTTTTATTTATGCCACCTGCAAATGAGATGAAAAAGACATTGGATAAGGTGACACCTAAGAGATTAAGACAGCCAGAAGAGAGGATGTATGAAGGACAATAAACAAAAAGGAAAGACATTCACATCCATTTTCTTTCCATCCTTTTAAGGGGTTGACTGAAAGAAATGCAAACTATTCCAGGCATGTTACACAACCTTCATAAATACACACGATATATATAATGCACCCATCTTTGCCTCTTAAAGCAACAGACCTTAGATTATTTACAGTCCTGAAACTGCGCAGATAATAGCTTTGGGGAATTGATCATGACATTGCTGAGAGGTTTGGATAAGTGGCTCAATCCCTTGGGAGTGAATGTGTAAGTTTGAGAGTGTTTGTCTATGTTTATGTATGTGTGTGTGTGTGTGTGTTTGTACGAGTTTTCATGTGTGCGTTTGTGTCCCTCCTCTGAGCAGTGGAATGCTGGTAATGCAAAGACTCTGTTGGACAAATTTACCCGCTGCCCCACAGCGACCAACGGAAAGTGAGCGGTAAACAACGCGCCTCCTTGTCTCTCTCCACCCCCCAACCCCCCAGCCATTTCTCTCTCTCTCTCTCTCTCTCTCCCTGTGCTTCGTCTCCCCGACACGGGGAAACACGCAGCCATCGCAGGTATGTGGCGAGAAGAGAGCCGGTGGAAAACTGTGCTGGGGCTTTTTTTTCGTCACAATCGCTCTATTCTTCACGCCAAAAACACCCCAGTTTGTGCAATGCCTAAACCTCACCTGTCACTCTCAAAGTGAACTGCTCCATGTCATGTTTATTTGTCATTTTATCACCGTACGTCATGATCCTCTGCTCATGTGCCAAATAATAGAAAAGCCCAATTGTTTTGGGGCCCAGTCTATGAGTAGTAGGAGTCACAACCAACTTCTTCCTCTTACTCACTCCCTGCCACATTAAACTTAGGCTATCAGTTTCAGTTGGTGACTGTTCCTCACACCCACACATATACTCACACACACATGCACACACACACACAAAACACATACAGCCTGTGGAGTGTTTTTGGTAGTTTGAGAGTGTCTGTTATTTGCTTAGGGAAGAATGCAGAGATTCCGGTTCAGCCCTGAGACAGACACAGGGCCCAGAGAGCCTCTAATGGCTGCCTGGGAGTTTGTTGGCTTCTGTCCCTAGTTTCTTTGTATAGCAGAAGGCAGGTAGTTAGACAGATGCCTTGACGATCCTCAGGAACATTCATGTCTATGGAGGGATTACTGGTTAAACATTAGGGCAAGGGTGGTGTGTGTGTTTGTGTGTATGTGTGTGTGTGTGTGTGTGTGCATGCATACAGGTGCATTAGTGTACCTGTCCACTATTCGGAGATGTTTGCCAAGTTTAAATACATACCTGAAATATCAGCCGTATCATTCATGGTTAAAAGCAAACAACTAATGACAATGATAATGACAAAACCTTAAAGAGCTCTATTATTTCAGAAGTGACTGGGCAACATTCTTCTGGCATAGGACTTGAATCAAGTCACATGGTTTCTGAGATCAGTAGTGGTTTTGCCATGAGGCAGCACGTGACTAATGTTTTTCATTCAGTCCCTGGAGAATTTTGAACAGTCCAGGGTAACAAAGAGATTCACGCTTTTGTGATGCTCCCCCACCAAAACGCTCTCTTTGATCACGTGACCCTCACACACCTGTTGCTGTGTTCCAGACACCTGACTAGGCTCAGGGAGGGCTGGGTAGCATCCGGTGTGACACCCAATCCCCTGCCCCTCCCCCCCAACAGACCCTCTTCATATTACACCCTCCAACCCCCATCCTCCACCTCCACCACGTCTCCTCATTGATCTCCTGACATAGGAGGCTTGAGAACAGAGAGGATGTGTCGCTCCCAGGTGACGGCCAGAAAAAATGGGAAAGTCGCCTGGAGTGACTTTCGTGGTCGTAGCCTGAGCCCTAAATGGCCTCCACCCTGCCTTTGTGTGCCAGCCCTCCCTCTGTCCTTTCTCTTTTTCTCTCTCTCTCTGTCTTTTCTCTTTCTCTCTGACTTTCTATCTGTCTTCCACCCTCTCTCTCATTTTTCTTGACTGGACTCATATAGCCCACAGCTAGGGGAGCCCATCTCCTCCAGGCCAGGTAATAATAATAAAACCCTTCTTTAATGTGAAGGTGAGTAGAGTTTCATTAAGACTCAGTGCACCACAATGAGTGGTCACAATAAGAGCCCAGGAAATGAAATATCTCATTCCCGCCATGCCCAGGATAGAGTGAAGACTGCATTGTTTGGTTCTGTGCCCATGATTTCCTTTAAATGTTCTTATTAATTTTTATGGGCATGTATGTATTGCCATTGCGGTCAGGAAGATATGCTATGGTTTAATTACATGTAGTTTAGGCATTTTTAACAAGCCATGTTTGGGACATGCTGGGCATTCCTTGTTGATTGTGGTATTTCAGAAAAAGTTTTAAGGTTTTTCTTCATTCTTGGAATAATTTCTTTGGTAAGGTGAGTGGAAGTAAAAAGTTAAAAAAAAATTTGCAATGATGCACATACCAGACTAAGGTGTGTGGCTCATAAGAACTGCTGGCTGGCTTCCACTTTTCCTGTGAAATTCAGTGATAGATTGCAATTGTACTGCAAGTGATTACGAAGGACTGTAGGTGAAAGTGTTGAAATTGCTTCATTGGTCTTGCATGCTCCTATTTGGCTTGGTTGAATCCTGTACCAGGCCATTGGTTCCCTGCTCATGTCTACGTGCCTTCTTGTTCATTATCCCTTCTCAAAGAGGCGTCTGTAGCATTGCTTGTCTATAGCCTAGACTGCTCTTCACAGGATCCAGGGGTCAGTGTTCTGTTGTTTGTGCATATGTACGTGTGTGTAAGTGTGTTTGTGTGTGTGTGTGTGTGTGTGCATGTTTTGTTTCTGTGTGGCCGGAAGCACTCCCCCCAACACAAACATTCACACACATACACACACATACACACTGCACCCCCCCCCCCCCACTCTCATTCCAGACACTGGGCTGAAAAATGGCAGGAATTGCGCCCACCAAAATCCCAGGCAACATCCGTAATTTTCAGAAAAGGGCCCGAGCGCATTCCTTTGCAGTTGAGTGAGCCCAGTCTCCCCTGAGCACCTCCTATCAGGAAGCCCAGCACAATGGGAGCAGAGTGCCAGAAACATGGAGTCAGACAGTCGCAGTGGGAGGGGGGGCAGGGCTGTGGTGTGTGTGTGTGTGTGTCTGTGTGTGGATCGGGTGAGGGGTTGAATTTTTGAGTATGTGTATGTGTGTGTGTGTGTGTGTGTGTGTGTAGGGGGGGGGGTGATGTGCTGCATCAAGGGGGTCAGGCGAAGAGGAGAGGGGGGACCAGTGTCGACTCCCTGTATCTCCGATATGACACAAGGGGTGGTGGACTTCTATTGTGTTTCAGCCAGACAAAAGCACTGACTGAGCTATGAAAGTCATTTACCACCATGGCAACATGGGAAAATGTAATTATTCATATAAACTGGAAATGAGAGATTAATTTTATGGAATAGTTTTGTTGATAGCTCATAAAAAAAAGCTGAATGTTGATATTCCAGCACTTAGCCACCCCCCCCCCCCCCCCACACACACACACACACACCTCCTCTCTTCTACCACACACTCTCTCTCTTCCTCCACCACTTTCCTGTGTGTTTCTCACCCCCTCCACCTAAATAGTTTGCTCTCAAGATATGGACATTTGAGACAGACTGGTCACAGTAAAAGAATGCTGTCACACTTAATGCTGCCCCAATCTCTCTCTCTCCCCCTCTCTCTCGGTACACTGCTGGCCACCAGCTTCAGTTACTGAGCTCTGCTGGTGTGCATTTTTGCCCTTGTGTCAGGAACCCCCTGTTCAGAACACCCAGTGTGCAAGTGTGTGTTTGGACCATCCTAAGGGACAGAAAAATGAGCGATAAAGGCAAGAAGAATGGAAAAGGGGGGGAGGGAAGGAAACAGAAAGAGAGAGAGAGAGCAGAGTGACTGAGTGACAGAGTGATCACCAAACTGCTCCTTGAACACACAAACAGAACACTCCATGTTTGTTTGGCTTTGTTCAAATTGTTCACATTCCTTGGCCTGGCTGGTCTTAGCCACTTGGCAGTCATGGCCATGTCCTGAGATCTGATTATATTGATTTGGATGGGAACAGCAGGAGGAGGAGGCTATGCAACCTGTGGCCGAAATCCTGAATCACTGAAGGTACAACAACAAGCGCAAGTGTTTGATCAGAGGTTGTGGTTCACCTCTTCTTCCTTCCTCCACTCATTCTCCATTACCCACTAAGACTACTACACTGTCTCTACTCCAGCTTAACTTTGGCTTAAACTACTGAATACCTGAATACTTCCTAAGTCCCAATGTCTCCCTTAGGCCCTCAGATGTTTGAAGGGATATTCCAGCACATTTCAGCACATAGTCCCTTTTTGGTTGTCAGTTCGCTACTCGGCCTGCTTTGTACCAAATTTTCTCATTCTTTTTTGTACAGCACTGACAGCACTCGATTACCTCAAACATCAAATATCCCCTGATAACCAATGTATTCTGTCATATCTCCTGATAACCAATGTATTCTGTCTACATTCCATGATAACCAATGAATTCTGTCATATCCCCTGATGATCTAATAAATATGCACACACAGCAAGTACTGTACATTATACTGTAGAAACACTACACCAGTCTGTAGAGATTGTAGTTTTTATATCTATGAACAGGCAGGTCTGCATGTGTGTCGGTGTGACGGTTGTTCTTATTGACCTAAGCAAGTTCAGATCTTTTCCTATCACTGGGCTCTGTAGGGGGATATTAGAGGGTCCCAGGACTGGCACATTAGCTAATGCATCCAGGAATAGGGCTGCACATTTGTGCCCCTGTAAGTTATCCGTGTGACAGATATTCCTCTGCTGGGTGCACACCGGTGATGACCCTGACAGCAGCTCCCAACACCATCGTCCCCTGGCTGCTGAGAGATGAGGGGGTGGGGTTGGAATGGTGATGGTGGCGGGGGGATGGGGTGACCGGCCGCTAATCAGCTGACGGAGCTAATACCGCACGGTAATCCACCGAGGCACAACATTACAGAAATACTTCCGACTGACACTGATATGTCTCAGTGTCTTTCACACACACTCACACACACACACTGCCATCACCAACGCAGCCATGTGCATGCACACACTTAAACGCACACACATACAACCAAGGTCATTCCCAAATAAATGACCTTGCCATTGAAGAAGCTCTCTCATTCCCATGCGCCGGACGAGCCCCCATCTTTAGCATACCTGCTGCGCTAAAGCCTCCCCTCCACAGGGACCAGCAGCAACATGTGTGATGACAATCACCTCCCAACAATGCACCGCCACTCCACACAGCAGCTGCCCTCCCCATCCCCCAACCTTATGTACCCTAGCCACCTGCTCTGTGTGCATTAGTGTGTCTGTGTGTGGATGTGTTTAGGGAGGGTGTGTATGTGTGCATGTGTGTGTTGCTGTCACTAGGCTGCAGGGCAGACAGGCATCCATCTCATTTCAGAGGCTGATGAGAAGCCCAGGGCACTGCCGTTAGTCAATAGTGGTCCTAAGAGAGAGAGAGAGAGAGAGAGAGAGAGAGAGAGAGAGAGAGATGTCTTTATCTGTCTCAGAGGACCATCTGCTGGCCTTGTGTGTGTGTGTGTGTGTGTGTGTGTGTGTGTGTGTGTGTTTGTACAATATCAAGACAAGTACTGTTGTGTACTGTTGGGTGTGTTTTAATACCTGTGCTGTTTTTTTATATATGTGTGCATGGCGGTGGTAGCATAGCGGTAAAGGAACCTGGCTAGTGTGCAAGTAGCCTGAAAAGTTCAAATCCCAGCTGCCACCGTTGTGCCCCTGAGCAAGGCGCTTAACCATACGTTGCTCTAGGGGAGACTGGCCCTGGACAAGTGATAGTTGACAAAATGTAAGTAGCTTTGGATAAAAGCGTCTGCTAAATGCATAAATGTAATGTGTGTGGTGTTGATGTTGGTTGAGTGCATGTTGTTGTTTGCTGGCCTTGTGAGTGCATTACTGTAGCATGAGTAAACCGAGAAGCATCTTGCAGCAGTACTCAAGCAAAGATGCTTTGAATATTGCTCTTTGTTCTCAGTTAACACTCTTCATTTTTCCCTCTGTCAGTCATAAACTTCCATTTGAAACCATGCTCCATGCTCCAGACATTCTGTATGTACTTACCCAAGGAATGGAAATGGAATCCATAGCTGTTTTCACACATAAAATTCAATTCAATTCAATTCAGTTTTATTTATACAGCGCCTTTTACAATAGTATTGTCTCGTGGCACTTCACAGAAGGAGCACCCAAGAGCAACAGGGGCAAGGAAAAACTCCCTTATGTTCAGTTAATCTAGGAAGAAACCTTGGGCAGATCCACGACTCAAGGGGCTAACCCAACTGCCAGGGGTCATGGAGAAAAATTACAATCAGTAGTAACCATGACAGACTATAAGTTGCCTATGGTTTTAGCTAAGGTTCATAATGTCTTTTACAATACATGGTAGTCAGTCTATAGGTGGTTATCAATGTGAATCAATCAAGTCAATCAAAATGAAACTCGGATATCTAATGAGAATCAACAGTAGGCTGCATGTCTGACAATACCTGCCCCCTAGTACCATCTCATATCTTCTCCCACTAACTTGTAGAAGGTGTTCTGTTCTTTCCTTGATGATTTGGATCCGAGTTTTAGGGTCATGTCTGAATCATTGTGGAAGTTGGAAGTTGTGTCTGAAAAAGGCTCATAAAAGGTCATTCCTCACTACCTATGTGAGCTCATAAAGTGAAATTGAGCAACTCAAAGAATTTGCTATTATGTAAAGACAAATCACTGCTATTTAGATTCATTGTATTCTTTCTGACTGAAGATCACAATTTGCAAACAACATTCATCTTCTAGGCCTTTGGCTGATCCTTACTTGTAACTACATCAAGATGTTCAGAAAATGTTGCTTTGTTGTTTGCATCCCTTGAGCAGGGACTCTTCAGAGGGTCTGCCTTCATGCCACAACGAATAAAAACAAAGTCCAAACTGCAATATTTAATTTTTTTCCAAAGCCTTTTATGCTCCCTCTCTCTCACACTCATTCACTCTATTCATTCATTCACTTGAGTCTTCACGCACTGCACAAGGGATCACAGCCTCAAAAAAAAAAAAAAATTGAACAAATACCTGTCATTGTCTGGGCAGGAACGCTGTTCCAGGCCTTTCAAACGGGTAGTCAACAAAGACTGCTGATAAATGCCCGAGCGATATGGCGGTGAAAAGCACGGCTCATGGCCACACCTGCCCAGGGTCATAATGCCACGTGGAATGCGGGCCTGGGAGAAGGGGAAAGTGAGCTGTGGAGGGGGTGGATCAATCACAGCCTGTCCCCAGCAGGGGAAGCAGCAGGTGCTGGAGCCCCCTGATCATTGGTCATTGGTAGGAGGTTGGTGGGTGATGGGGGTGGGGGGGGTGCTGTGACTGGATAGATGGACGAGCCTAGTCACTGACTGAGAGATAAGGGGGCACAGTGACATAGGCACTCTACACAAAGAGAGACGCATACACTCTCTCATTACACACACTCACATAGAGATTATATAATATTATATTATATTATATTATATTATATTATATTATATTATATTATATTATATTATATTATATTATATTATATTATATTATATTTATACAGCACCTTTTACAATAGTATTGTCGCAAGGAGCATCCAAGAGCAACAGGGGCAAGGAAAAACCTTCTTGTGGTAGTTAGTCTAGGAACCTAGCCTAACTAGCCTAACCTAGCCTAGAAACCTTGGACAGATCGACGGCTCAAGGGGCCAACCCAGCTGCCAGTGGTCATGCAGGTAAGGTACTATCAGTAGTTACCATGGTAGACTGATTTTAACTGAGCATCACAATAATTCCAAAATATTGTCCCACAACATTATATGGTAGTCAAGCTATAGGTGGTTGTCAAAAGTTGGCTGGACAGCGTAGTAGCAGCAGTCAGATATGCAGGAGAGTGCGGTTGGTGAGCACTGGCAGTACACTGCAGTCACTGGATGTGAGTTCAGAGCCTGTGGGCATGTCATGCATTTCCGATCAGACAAGGAAAGGTATTATCATCTTTACACACACTCAGACACATAAACACACATACACACTCTCTCTCTCTCTCTCTCGCTCTCTCACACACACACACACACACACACACTAACACACACAACACCAAGAGCCTCACTCTACAATAACACACACTCAATCACAATTGCACTCTCACACTTACACACAACCAAACCCATGGTTTTACCCAAATTGGGCTTCCTGACCCATTCTCTTTCTCTCTCTCCCACATACAAACACACATAGACACACAGAGAGTACCTAACAAACACAACAAGAAACAACACACACTTACACATACACAAATACTGCATTCATACTGGGAGCCATGGTAGTGGGGCGGTTGGGGCCTAAGCAGAGTGGAAGTGGGAGCCCACGGATGCGGCGTCCTCCTTCTGAGTTAGCCTGTAATCACGGGGCCCAGGCTGGGCCTGACTCGACTGTGTCTGCACGGGAAACTCAGAGGATGTGGGGGAAGGCAGGCCTGAGCACAGCACTGTAAACCTGCCTGTCTGCTCCTGTGTTTGTTTATTTAATTGTTTGTTTGTGAACGAGTGGTGGGCGAATGTAGCTGTGTCTGTGTTTATGTGAGTGTGTGTGTGTGTGATTGATACTTGTGTGTCTAGTAGGGATATGTTGACTTTGTGACATTGTGTCTTAATGTATGACTATACATGGCTGTGTGCATTACTATATGTATTATTATTATTATTATTATTATAGGTAGTCGACTGTAAACACAAACATTTGGTATTATTGTGTGTGTGTGTGTTTTAGACAGAGAAGCTGCCTTCCCCTCACCATTGCACTGGAGAGCTGTGCTCTCAGACATGCCATATGGTGGGATCTGACAGGTGCATCTGCTCTTATAGCCTGCAGGTCTAAAACCATTGTTTACGCTAAACAGTGCTCTTAATCTCTTCCTCCCTCCCTCTTTCTTTCTTCTTCTTCTCTCTCTCACACATGGTTGCTCTATCACTTCCTCTCTCTCCACCTGTGGTTCACCTAGTCACATCCTCTCTTTCATTGTCTTTCTGCTATTTTCACTTCTCACACATGATGATGAAGAGGACACTGTAAAGACTGCTGAATTGGCCATGATGGTGGATTTAAAAAAGACATATTGTGGAGTGCTGTTGACTGTGTATCTGTTCCAATAAAGCATAATTTCTTGAAACTTGAGTGTCAGACTGCCATAGATAAGACCCACAAAGCACAATTATTTGTACTTTTGTTGTAGCTAACATGGACTTTGTTCTAATGAATTAGAAAGGCAGTTATAAAATGCTACATCAATAAACTCACCACAATCCATGACCATTGCTACTTATTAGAAATATGTTTGGAACAAATTCCATAGAGATCAGCTTTGTGCCCTAATTATGCCCATGTTTGGCAACAAAACAACTTTCCATTCATCATGAGTTTGCTTCTTAGATAGAAAATGGGCTGGTTTATGCCATGTTTACAAAACAGCAGCGGATGAGGGTTAAACAGTGAATGCAGCCCAACTTCAAACGAGCCGGAGCAGGAATGTTGCTCACTTGACTGAAGAGGGTCTGTTTGCGGGCCAAACACAAACGCTGTTTTATTTTCTCACAACATGTAGATGGCAGCGATCGGGGGGGGGGGGGAATATTGGGAAATAGAAATGCTTTTCCGCCACAGTGACATCACGGAATGCGTGACCTTTCTGCTGATGCTTGTGCAGGGGCATGTGGAGGCATAACCGATCGTTGCTGACAGAACTCTCTATTGTCAGTCTAAGATGACAACCATTACCTATCAGAGTTTGAACTCTAAGCGTTTAGAGGCAAAGCAACCACCAACAGCAGACTTACCCGATGTATACAAGGATGCAAGGACAGTTTGTTGTCACATGCATATAGGTACTGGGTGTTAAAAATGCTGTGAACTTGTGTCTGTTTGTCGGCCTATTTTGTGGATTCATTTTTTAAAACTTGATTATGTAAAAAACAGATTATGTCTTTCCATTTTTCCTTTTGTTGTCACTTTCTCAGACATGACCAGACAGGCACTGCTTGTTATCTATGTCTGTTATTGCCATTGTCTGTTTCCTTCTACAGTTGTTTGTTGTGTTGAAGTGCCAGTTAGGGTGGACTACGGCCTGCACCTGTCCATGGTCATAACAGTGAGGGAAATGGGGAGAAGGGGGTGAAAGGGAAAGTGTTTGTAGAGCTGTCAGCTGTCTCTGCCATAAAAGACAGAAGGCAAGGAGCGAGAAGAGGAAAGGAATCATGGAATCCATTAGAGAGGACAGAAAGAAAGACAGACAGAAAGAAAGAAAGAAAGAGGGAAAAAGATACATATAAAACAAACATACAAACAAACAAACTATACAATCATACAAACAAAGATGAAAACATACAAGCCCAGAGATACACAGATGAAGAGATATGTTTGTAGCTGTTCAGTGGGGCTGCTTGAGTGAAAGTGTGTGGCTGTTATTATCTCTCTCCCACTAACACTCCCTTTGTAAATGTGGCTGTGGCATCAGGAGAGCTCTCACCCCTCTGTGTGTTTTTCTTCCTTTGTTCATCTGTCTAGAAGAGGAGAAAATAATTGTGACCTGCCTGTGATATGGGCTGTCAGTGAGGCATTTGAAGCTCAATGGCGGCCTCAAAGTGCGGATGTCACCCACATGTCACCGTCACTCTCGGGATCTCCACTCCTCCTTTGTTTTGGCCTTTGTTCTGGTGCTGTTCAGTAAGCACCTGGGTCTTGTCTGGGTTGGTTTAAGGCTGGGCTTTTTTTCTCTGGGCCATGTTTGTGGATGATGACAGCCAAGAGCTCAAATGGAGTGAACAACAACCTCATGACCCCACTTCTGAAAAACACACACACAAAAAAATGTATGAAGTCTATGATGACATCAGCACTATTATAGTAAGCTAATTTTTGTCACTCCACACAGTTTTGGTAAAAATGTGTGAAAACAAAGTTTTATTTTTAAAGAATGCTAACACATCCCACACGTTGTAAATCTAAGCACGACTAACAAACAATTCCAATTAGGCCTTGACCCAAGTCACATCGTTAGGCCTGTCATCGGAGACAAATGTGACCAGATAACCTCTGGAGATAGCATGACGATGACTGGCTAGGCCTGAAGATGACTGGCTAGGCCTCCTGAGAGCGCCGGGCAGGCGGGCAGATGATCGAGACCCCGTGGTCTTGTATTATTGATTGGGTAACTCGAGGACCCACAGCTGTCTGCTAAAGGTGTGGGGGGTGGTGGTGAGCTGTTAGAGTGAGTCAGGGGACCCCTTTGGGTTAGGATGGATTTGGTTAGGAAAATGAGTGGCCAGAGGGCTGGTGGTATGCGCTGGGCCGCAGAGATGGCAATCACCACGTCACAGCAGCTGCGCTCTGACCCCCTCCAGCTCCTGGCTACTCTATGATTGACAATGTAGATCAGTGTGTGTGTTTGTGTGTGTGTTTGTTTTAGAGAGAGATACTGAGAGACAGAGAGAGAGAGAGAGAGAGAGAGGGAGGATATGATTAAGT
Organism: Tenualosa thibaudeaui; assembly: GCA_027481765.1. Taxonomy (NCBI): domain Eukaryota; kingdom Metazoa; phylum Chordata; class Actinopteri; order Clupeiformes; family Clupeidae; genus Tenualosa; species Tenualosa thibaudeaui. Next base: position 680,082 of record JAIFZK010000173.1, on the reverse strand, counting down.
ATGCTTTTTTGTATCTTCAGCATTACGGTTTTGGATATTACCTGTGGCTTTCATAGTTTTGTTATGTGTGTGTGTGTGTGTGTGTGTGTGTGTGTGAGCACTAGCAGGAAAGGGAGAGTTTATGTGCAAGTCTTACAGGCCTCAGGAGATTACCTGTGGTTTTCTGAACAATAACTCTTCTGTGTCTTCACAGTAGACCACATTTCAGTATTACTCCAAGAAAGATGCACTAATAATGGTGTGGTTGGAGTGTGAGTGTGTAATAATGAAGAAAGTGCATAGTTGGATCAATATGTGCTTGTGTGTGTGGAAAGAGTAAGAGACAGGGGAGAAAGACAAATGAGAGATGGTGTGGGAGAGAGAGAGAGAGAAAGAGAGAGGAGGTGAGAGGGAAGCTGATGCCTACAGTGCAACAGTGTGAACAGGAGAGAAGAAGAAAAAAGAGGAAAAGGGAAGAATGAAGCGCTGGTGTCAGAAAGAGAGATAGAAAGCGAGAAAGACAGTTGTGTGGGAGAGAGTGGGACAGAAAATATAGAGTATAGTATAGAGAGAGGATGAGAGAGTAAAGGATTAATTCTTACTGTTAAAAAGCTTTCTGGAACTTTCATTGATTGAGCCTGTAATACATTTTTGTGTAATTTGTGTGTGTGTGTGTGTGTGTGTTTTTGTCCGTGTGCATGTGTGTGTGTGAGAAAAAAAAAGAGAGAGAGGCTATGAGCATGTGTGTGTTTGCACTAGCCCTACATTTTACTCTGTGATAAATGTCCACACTGAACCAGTGTGGTTGGAATGTGCTTGTATAAAGCATTTAGCCCGGGAAGGGAGTTTGCCTGTATTTTATCAGAATAAAAATTAAACACTCCCAAAACCATAATCTCGTCAAAACCCATATGTCAAGCAAAACCACAGTTTCCAATAATATGAGCGTTCCCTACTCTCTCAGGTGCAGTCTGTACCTCTTTGTGAGCACAAACCACACAAAATGTCTGGAATTACACTTCTATAGCACATCACCTCTACACTAGTGCAGTTTGGAATTACACTTCTATAGCACATCACCTCTACACTAGTGCAGTTAGGAATTACACTTCTATAGTACATGACCTGTACACTAGTGCAGTTAGGAATTACACTTCTATAGTACATGACCTGTACACTAGTGCAGTTAGGAATTACACTTCTATAGTACATGACCTGTACACTAGTGCAGTTTGGAATTACACTTCTATAGTACATGACCTGTACACTAGTGCAGTTTGGAATTACACTTCTATAGTACATGACCTGTACACTAGTGCAGTTTGGAATTACACTTCTATAGTACATGACCTGTACACTAGTGCAGTTTGGAATTACACTTCTATAGTACATGACCTGTACACTAGTGCAGTTTGGAATTACACTTCTATAGCACATCACCTCTACACTAGTGCAGTTTTGCTCCTCATTGCAAGAACTGATTCACAGTTTCAGTCTCACATCCACAATTATTAGCTCAGAAAGTTGACTAAAACACATGTAAAGCATGTTTTTGAAAAATGATCTATTTGTGATTTACCTTAATTACATTATAAAAAAACATTGAGGAAATATCCAACCTTGAGGCGAATTTACTACTATAAACCTGCAAAAATACTACTTTACTACTCCAGACACTTTGGTTAACTTGAAGTAGTTGAATATGAATTGCAAAAGTATACAGTTGCATATGATATTTTTGTTCAAAATATTTGTTTCTTTTTGATGCATTTTGTTTTCTCTAGATGAATTTGCTTCCCTTTGCGGTTGGATTATTCTCCAGTTTCATTGTGATTCTTCATTTTTTATTGTGAGACTTCGAAAAGATTTTTTTTTAATTCCACCAGGGTGCCAATGAATCTATTTCTTTGTCTGTTTCACTCTCTGTATTTCTCTCTCTGGTCTTGTCTCTCTTACTCACTGCCTTCCTGTCTCTCTCTCCTTCTTTTTTTCTCCCTCTGTCTTTATCCCTCTCTCTGTGGTTGACTTGTTTGCCATTAATGCATCAGTGTGGAATGCGCTGGGGTGGCCAGGTGCTGGGAGAGTCAGCTAAAGCATGCACTCCAGCAACGCACTGTCCATGTAGGTACAGTTGAGCTGCAGTTGTTTGACACGCTGCTGATGGCATGCCTATGTGTTTGGTCTTTGGCTGTTGCCAAGCTGTTTACTAACAGAGCCCCTCTGTTCAGGCCACAGTGGTGGGACAGCACCATCACCACCACCATGTCCACCATCTTGAACATTCCACCCTCTCTTCTATTCTGGAGATAAGGGAGCTTATCATTTCAACCCATTAAAAATCAATATTGAGAAATACAATGCTTTAATAGTGTTGCTTTATCCACACCCTCTCAACAAATCCTCTTGGTGTTCTTTATGCTGTAGAACTAATTGACCAAAAATTATTAAATGATGACATATATGATTCAGGCTATTGACACATCAGGTGAGCCAAAATGGTTTAGTGTAGAGTTTTAATCAATGGTAGAGGCTTGAGGAATGCCCAAACAGTCCTAACGTGATGCCCATGCCCCTGTGCCAGCTCTCTTGAAATGCACATGGTCATTATAGACACTTCCAAGGAGAAAAACCACATTGATGTGGATGGGTTTGCTGCAGCCATTGTCTTGCAGAGGCGGCTGTTGTGTTGCTGTTTATAAACAGAAGTTCAATTAAGCCGAAAATGTAACCCTCCCCACCCTTTTGTTAAACACACACACACACACACACACTCACACACACACAAATCCTCCCCCCTGTCTTTCTTTTCTCACCCCTTACTGCAGACACTCAAGGCTCCATGGACATGGTAATGTGAGGAATGTAGCCATTTCCTTCTCCTGTGGAGAGACAAAAGGAGTCAAGGCCTTGCATTTCTTTCTCTCTCACCCACTCCCCCTGTCTTTCTCTCTCTTTCTCCCTCTCTCTCTCTATGTCTTTTATCCTCACACACAAACACACACACACACACACAAAGTATACATGCACTTTCCCACTCTCTATGTATGTTTTGTTTTTGGCGTGCAAAAAAAACAACTACTTAACCCATTTTTTACACACTCTCACATACACTGTCACACATACACAGACACTTTTGTTTTTGTTCGGGGTGGTCCTCTCAAACACCCTGTCCTGTCAGTAGCTCATGTCTGTGGAGAAGGTAACATTTACACCGGACTCACCTCAGCCAGTGGAACCACAGAGAGAGCAAGAGAGAGCAGTTTATCCAGTGTCACACATTCATATGAACTCACATTCCACACACTTTATTTCTTCCCTGCCTGGACCAAGGGCAGCAGGTAAACACAACAGGACAAGAGTGAATGCGTTCAAGTATACCATTTGTAGGGGTGCTGGGTAACTGGTGGATATTGTGTGTGTTTTTTTTTTTTTAAAGAAGGGAGGCTGAAAAGAATAAGAAGTTAAATAACAATGGTGTCCAATCTGTAATCTGTTCACATAATCCCTTTTATTTGGGCAGCTTTTGAAAGAACAGACATTTCACTGATTTGCATTTATAAAGGAAAATGAACATGGTAGCTCAAATGTGGCCACTACAGTTACCCCCTATTGTCTTGACGTCTAATCCAATCTAACTATTTTTCTGGTATGACTATAGGCTATCAGTGTTTTCTGGCTCCAAGGTTTCCTATGCTTCAGTTAGAACTAAAATGAGGTTTACCCAGAGAGCCCCTATTTTGAAGTTTCACCAAAACAGAACCACAAATAAGGAAAGACAAATGTGGTGGCCTAACTGCCATGCAAATTGTAAAGGGGCTACATTTTCCTACACAAAATGGGGTTGTGTGTCGACTGTCAACAGATTTTTGCATCTCTGCCCTTTTTCAAAAGAGAGAAAAACAGAAGAGAAATTGCTGATCCTATGGATTGCAGGCAGAGACTTGCTGCAGTCTCCCACTCTGCAGATGTGATTACACAGGAATTCCACTCATACTAATTATTTATTTATTTATATATATATAATTTGTTGATGATATAATTTCTATATACTTCACAGGATTGATCACACAATGCTTCTTTCATGTTAACCATATCCAGTTCACTAACTACATATGTGTGTGTTGGTGTTTATGTCCCACATTTCACATTGTGCCATATTGTGTCTTTCTTTAGAAATACTATATCTGTATACTGTGTAAGTGTAAGTGTTTCTTTGTGTATGTTTGGTGTGTGTGTGTGTGTGTGTCTAGAATGCAAGGTGGAGGGGGTGTTGGAGTGGAGTGTGTATGAGCAGATGGCAGGGCTCCCCCAATAATGTCTGCTGTGGGGAGAACAATGCACCTCTGAGCTCTGATTAAGAAGGGGAAGGGGATTTTACTCCATGGACAGCTGGCAGGCAGCATGCCACAGACACATGCACGCACACACACACATAAACACGCACACGCAGACCCCTGCTCTCCACCTCCTTCCACAGACACTCAGCAATTAACTGGCACGGGCCACAGCTTAAATATTGACCAGACCACTGCAAACAAAAGCCCTTTTAAAGTAATTCTTTATCAGCTTCTTGGGTCAGGCTTCAGTTTTGCTACCCACTTTTCAGATGCATCCCCTTTCAACCTCATTGTGCCATACTAATAATTGTGTTATGGGGATTTTAACTCTCAGATTCAGATGATGTAAATTTGGTGTTTTACCATACTTCAATCAAATACCTAGTTAACTGCATACACATCTAAGGTCTTAAATGCTCCCATATCAAAATATTTAATTGAAATATACATTTTCAGACATTATTTTTGTTCCTCTTAAAAGTGCTGTAACAAAAACTTTTATGGAGTTTGAAAATGTTAGGAGTCTGAAAACATTCCAGCTTTGCCGTCAGTTTTAACTCAGTAGCCTATGTCACTGTTAATAACACAATCACTAAAAAGCGCACAAAAAAACACCACGCTTTGTCTTACACAAGCAGAACAGCATTGAGGCCATGAGCGGTAATGCAGTTCCGTCTTTCTCTCGCCCTGCCCCCATTCGCTCTGCTCGCTGCGGTTATGCGTTTGATCCCTCAGGGACCCGGAGCCTTCGCATACCACACATTCCAGGCGCGCGGAACAATCAGCCCCAGTCGTTTATTAGCGCTGTCCTCTCCGCCTCTCGAGCTCAGTCTGCTGTAGGATTCGTACGGGCGCGCACACTAACGCGCCCGCTCTTAAAACAGTAAGCCACGAATAGGAATATAAACGACGACGTTCTGTTTTTAGGATTATATTGAAGTCGAACAAAGTTGAAGAAGTAACACAAGGGCCGTCCAGAACTTCTCTTCGTGATGAGATTGTGAATAGGTAAGTATTTTGTCAGTCGAGTCAATAAGAGCTAATGTGGATTTCACGTAATTTTACTATAATAGTAGAAAGTTTTTGGTCAGATATTTCTTCGTGAACCATGTTTGTTGTTGTACAGTTGTGACAGCAGAACTATGACTTCATCGGTCCGCCGTTTTGTTGTCCTAATGTCATTATGGAGTATTTGGGTATCCAATAAAGGAGTTTGACGATGTTGGTTTTAAACTCTCCTAAGAGTTGGAAGTTAATACGTTCTTTGAATTTTAGCAATTTACTTGGCTTACGTTGTTTCTGTGTTTATTTTGTGTGCTTGTAAGTTATGCTACTGTTGAGCAACACTAACCAAATCCGACACGGGGCCTTACAGACCCATATTTCTGGCATGTTAAAACTTAGACTGAGAAGCAGCAGCGGTGAGGCAAGGGAAAGGAATTCGCCAACGTTTGCAGTAGGAAATGTCTGTCGCAACAAGTCTTAACTAATAGAACAAAAATTCCCACTCAACTCTTTTAGACTGCCAAGCAATATGGTTCAGAATATGTCTGGCAGAGTAGCCCACATGTCACAAAAACGTGTATACTAAAACATTGCCATTTGAATAGTCATGTAAACAGTGTTATTACTCATATAATGAGATTTTTTGAAGTAGCCTATTATAGTTTGTGTTAGGACGTTTGGGAAACCAAACTGCTTAGGCCGTAATGCTGGTAGGATGGCATGCGAACTGCGCCAGGAACCTTTTGGGTATTTTGGAATGGTATTATTTATGAGTTGGATAGAGGTGAGATGGGATTCTGAGTTGCATGTTGAGTCAGTAGGTGTGAGAGACATGTCTGGTATGCACCGATTTAGTATCAGTTTCTGGCCGTGGAATCATGGGAAAAACCTCCACAACTGTATGGGAGCTTCCCTTGTTTGTTTTAGCAATTTTCTAAAACATCTTTGTGTTACTTTTATTTTACAATGGCAACTTGCATAAACAAACAATAATAGTGTGTTTAGACTGGTGACTGTATTTTTTTCTAATCTTTGTAGGTCAGTGGTGCTCTTCAAAGTCGCCTTTGAAATAAAACATACACCAATTACTCTCAGACATCCTCTCAATCGAGATGAGAACTGCTGAGGAATCTTCTGGCACTGTCCTGCATCGACTGATCCAGGAGCAGCTGCGCTACGGCAACCCCACAGATACCCGCACCCTCCTCGCCATCCAGCAGCAGGCCCTGCGTGGTGGCAGCAGCGGAGGAGGTGCCGGCAGCCCCCGTTCATCCCTGGAGAGCCTTACCCAGGAAGAGTCCCAGTTTCTCCAGATGTCCACTCGCCAGGAGCCCCAGGGCCAGGAGCACCAGGGGGACTACCAGCACTCAGAGAGCCCTGTCTGCAACCTCTACCAGCTGCACAGCGAGGAACTACCCACCTACGAGGAGGCAAAGGCCCATTCACAGTTCTTGGCTGCTCAGAGAAGCCAACCGACCATGCAACACAGCCCAGGCATTGACATGCCCATCCACGACGGAGAGGGCAAGCATGGAGAAGGAGTGTGGGACTTAAAGCGAGAGCATGCTCGGTCACTCAGTGAGCGCCTGATGCAGCTTTCCCTGGAGAGGAACAGCTCCAATGAAAACCTGCCCATGAGCTCTTCGCACAGCTACCCCCAGCTCTCCAATTACCACACAGGCCCCATTTCACATGAGGGGCTTGGGTCTATTCCTGCACCTGACCAGAGGGGACCTCCTCCAGAGTACCCCTTCCTGGTTAAGACACCTGGATATATGGTCAGCCACTCGCAGGAGCATGGACATTACTACAAGGAGCCACCCCCACCTTTCCACTCCCATCACCAAAGGTAAAAGATAATTGACAAAAGCAAAACATAGCACATTACAGTGAAAGCATAGACTGTGGTTATCAGAAATTGTATTTAGCATTCATCTATCTTCTCCCTGTCCACCTTTAGGTATGTGCCAGCCCCACAGATGGTTGTGCACCAGATCACTCAGCCTACAGTGACCCCTGCTGGTCAGGAGTATACAATGGCTGCCCCAGCAACACAGAGCAACTCTGCCCATGCAGCTCAAGTGGAGATGTTGATGAGGGAGAACGACAGACTCAGAAAGGAATTGGATGGATACAGCGAGAAGACAACAAGGCTAACGAAGGTGAGCCGAAATTGTAACATCCCTCAATGAAACTGAGAAAGCAAGTTGTCCTCAGAATAACCTCTGACTGATTCATAGTATGCTGGGGCAATGCGGTGGTAGTGATAATTAACATCAGAAGTTCTTGGTTTAAAGCACACATGGGTCACAGCGGGTGTGAATGTAGAAAATCATAATGCAGTCATTCTTGCCAAATGCCACATACCAAAGAGATTAGCTCACAAGCCCAGTAGGAATGCATGCAATGAAGGGGATCACAAGGATTTTGATTTCATTTTGAAAAGGCACTCATTCTCAGTGACTAAGTGAAATTTTTTCAAACTTGTTTGTCCAATGTGTTTGGAGCACATTGAATTCATCCACTTTGCTGGAGATGACAAACAGGCAGAACATTTTCCTATAATGTGATAATGTTACTCTAGAATGTCACAGACAGTCTGGATGGGCAATGTTAGTTTGGCTATGCTGACTATGCCCCATAAAATAAAATGAAAGTCTTAAATATTATAAAAATTTTCTCTCCCTGTCCTCCTGAGAAAATTGCTCCACAATCATACCTCATTAGCTGGTACAGAAACCATCATTAGAGATTTCATGGCTTGTGATGAGAGGGGAATTACATTGAAGGGAAAGGGAGTGAGTTCCCTCTCTCTCTCTGTCTCCCTGTGTTTCTCTAAGGCCTGCTTTGTCTCCCCATCTTCCACGGGGAGATGCCACAGACGAGCAGATGTCTGGGCTCGTCTGAGCTGGTGTCAGGCACTGCTGAAGGCCCTTGAACTGGGGCCACAGCTGACAGCGCAGGGTGCAGCAAGCACCGTGGCGACCCCACAGCTGTGGATTCCCCAATTGAATGGCCTCTTTCACTCCCCCCCTCCCCAATGTAGTCTAACATGTCTCCTTGTCTACTTCATGAAGAAAGACACCCTTCCCCCCACATACATACGCACAAACAGGCACACGTTTTTGTACAATTGATGTCTTTTTCTTATTAGAGAAACAAATGGAATCCGCTGTCAAGACAGCTGATAGATGTTCAAAGTGCTATATTTCTAGGTCCATCTTGGGGAGTTGGTCAGTTCTGAAAGTGGCATCTGCAGAACTATGCAAACCGTTGACTGTTTCTCTCTAAGTAAAACCCTTGCCCTCTTCTTCAACATAATAAAGCAAACTGGGGTGGTACTGCTAACAAGGAGTCTTAGTGGGGTGGTAGTCGGTCGGCTTTGCCCTTCCCGCCTCAGAGAGCTGTGGCACATACAGTTTTAGTAGCGCTTTTCATTTCAGGGTCCTGGTATGCCTTCGACTCATCCTGTTTCTTTTGTTCCTCTCCTCGGCTCTCTGGCATGCAGCCTCACGGGCAGATGAATGCACAGACACCTGGGACTCATAAGTGTTGGTTCAGGAATGTTGATTCAATTCCCAGTTCTTGAGGAGGCCTGTGAGAGAGAGAGAGAGAGAAGAGGGAGCGGGAGAGAAAGAGAGAGTGGAGGGAGGGTGAGAGAGATTCATTTCTCAGGTTGAGCACAATGAGCTGATCAGCCAAGCACATTCCTACCGCAACAATCTTGACCTGGTTTGTTTAGCTGCAGCATGGCTCACACCACCCCTCAAGTGACCATCATGGGAATTTGTGCTATCCCTAAAGGAAGTGACTTAAGTTGTACTGCCTCTTTTGTTTCAGCTGGAGCAAGAGATCCAGAGGATATCGGAGGATTACGAGACCCTCATGAAGGGCTCTGCTAAGAGAGAAACCCTGGAGAAGACGATGAGGAACAAACTGGAGGCTGAGATCAAGAGGCTGCATGACTTCAACAGGGACCTTAGAGGTAAACATGGCTGATGCAACGCCTGTGCAAAGTTAAAGTCTATGCGGAGAAGAATCCAGTGTCAGAGTCATGAGAAAGCGGTATCAGAGCACATGCTCTAGATGAGTTCACATTTTTACGAGATTAATTTTTTTAAAATTGCAGACCGCCTTGAAACTGCTAATAAGCAGTTAGCAGCTATGGAAGTGGAGGACCAGAGCCAGCATGTCTACACCAAACTGGTTGAGCAAAGTAAGTAAATATATGTTCAGAAAATGTACCGATCCGACTTCTTTAGGGCTGATAGTGATTCTGATACATGGGTTTTGCATATTGGTCGATACCCAATACTGATCCAATAAGACCACATGCCATGACAGCTTTATGTCAGTGATTATTACTGTATTGCGGGTGTTTGAGGGCACTTAGATAGATTGCGCGACAAAAAGCTAACTCTCCTGTGACAAATTCCTGTGGTATGCCAAGCCTCACACTTCCTCCTAAGGAGGTGTCTCTATCTTTTGTAATGGCTGTAGAGGCCTTACTAGGGTTCAGTTCCTCTTCGCTTCTCCTAGCCAAGGAGCTCTTTTGGCTCTTGAGCACCAGTCATTATTCAAAGCAGCCCTAAGTGTGGCCTGGATTCTTGGAATATTTTCAGGTATTTCAGGCTGTTCCGTTTGCTGGGAACGCCTCCCTCCCTCCCCCGGCCCTCTTCCCCCACTTAGACTTTGAGCTCCTTCACCAGGAGCCTCACGCATACAGATATTGTATGTCCACTACAAATGTCTCAAGTCAGACATGACTTATCTTGTCCTTGTTTGGACGTTAGTCTCCATAGCCAAGAGTAATTGGTTTAAGTTTATTGTTATGCTTAAGTGATTTGGCTGTATGTCAGTTAGGCATTAACAATCGGGTCTCCCTGAAGGAAAGAGTCATTAGGAATGGTTTGTTTTGATAGTTCTCCAATTTTATTTTTCCCACAATGGATGGTTATTTGTACACTGCGTTGGAAACTTGTCTAATCTCCTTGAAATGATCCTGAGCTAGTTACATAATGGCATTAGTTTTGCCCTTAGTGCTGTTTGTCTTAAAGGAGCCAGTTTCCATGCTGGTCTTCCATGTGATCCATACTCAGAGTCTATGTCACAGTTGGTTGCTATTCTTCAAAAAACATTAGGTGCTTACAACAGCTCAGAATTCGGAATGCAGCTGTTCTAGGACAAGGACATCCACATTTTCAGTTTTTCTGTGTTTGCATGTTGAGGGTCTGACTTAGCATTAGGCCTACAGTGTTAGCAAGGCCTCCATGTTAGCTGGGAGTTAAAATTTTCAGCATCATGACCCCATGGAGGTATTTGATTTACTTGTTTACTACTTAGCCTAGTGACATTCCTGAGTCCCTCTGCGCACAAAGGGCTGGCTATGTGTGGAGAGGGATCAGAGGAAGTCTGCATTCCCTCCAGGCCCTGGCACTCTAGTTGTATAATCAGGGACTTGTTTTAGCACAAGGCTCAAGGGCGATTGCTCTCCCTCCTGTTTTTTCCCCTCTTCAAGTGTTACTGGTAGCATAAATTCATGGTGACCCAGAAAGACAAAAGTGGTTAAACTTTTCCTCTCAAGCATATTGGGACTGGAAGAAATAGTTATGTGAGAGGCTGTGAAGTTGTCTGGCAGGCGAAGGCTGTAGATAGGCTGGGAGGAGCAGTGAATACTGGGGCCTCACCATTGATGGGTCAAAGGACACTTGGAGCAAACTAGCCACTCTTCTTGCACAACACAAGCTTGTGTAAACCAGGCCCCCTCTTTTTTTGTTCCAGACTTTCTGTGAGAAGTTCTTCTTCTAGAAGCAGTGGGAGAGGGGCCGGGAATTCTGGGAATGTGTCCCAGACACGCCTCAGTGCTAAAGAGTGGCTGTTAACTCAGCACAGCCATTCTTACTAACTGCATCCCCACAACGGCATTCCAGCCATCGTAAAATGGCATTCTCTCATCCCCTAGGAGAGAGAGGGAGGCACAGAGAGCTAATGTCTTCCCAGAGGCCCGGGAGCCAAAAAATAGTGGAGGGTTTCTTTTTCTGAGAATATGCTAGTGGGGAGAGCAGAACAGGGCCCACATTTCCCAGAGGCTAATCACGGACTGTGGAAGGCATTCCTTGGAAGTGCACCAGTGCTGCAGTCTGATGTGTGTCACCACTGACACACTGCCACTTGGCATCTAGTCCACATACTGTATACGCAACTTGAGCAATCTGATGACTTCTCCATCTGGTGCAGCAGTTGACATAAAACCTTTTTCCTCTTTCTTTCTTCCTCGTCTACCCCTTTTCTCTCTTCCCAGATGAGGAGATGCAGCATGAGCGTGACCGCCTGGAGCGGGAGGTACTGCACCTGCGCGGCTGTGGCGAGGAATGGCGGCGACGTGGTGAGGCCCTGGAGCAGGCGCTGGGCTCAGCACAAGCGCGCAGCCGACAGCTGGAGGATGAGCTGCGCCGCAAGCGTGCCTACGTGGAGAAGGTGGAGCGGCTGCAGAGCGCGCTGGCGCAACTACAGGCTGCCTGTGAAAAGCGTGAGGCACTGGAGCTGCGCCTCCGCACACGGCTGGAGCAGGAGCTCAAAAGCCTGCGGGCCCAGCAGGTAACTACCTTACCATCCCCTATTGCTGTCTGAAGCTAACCAAGCCTAATTTCTATGATTTCTATGTAATGTTTACCACAGCTGCTAACTTCTGTTGATTTCTCTCTATCGCTGCAGTGGCAGGCCCAAGGCAAGGCATGTGGTCCCTCACCACTGGAGATGAGCACCTCCTCACTGCAGCAGCAGCTGCGGGAGCGTGAGGAAAGGGTCCTGGCCCTGGAGGCCGACATCACACGCTGGGAGCAGAAGTACCTGGAGGAGAGCACTATGAGGCAGTTTGCTATGGACGCTGCCGCTACCGCTGCAGCGCAGAGGTGAGGAACTCAATGGTGCTAAACGAAACTAGACCTCTATGTCACATTCCTCTGCCAGTACAAAAACAAGTGCTTGTCTAAATGTGGTTCTGATTTTTGTTGTTACAGAGACACCACCATCATCAACCACTCTCCACGCCACTCCCCCAACAGCAGCTTCAACGAGGACCTGCCATCAGCCAGCCACAGACACCAAGAGATGGAGAACAGGTATGTATGCCCATCCCACCTCCCAGGCACTTTCTATTGAGTGCTCACCCGCAATCACTGGAATTTCCCCTATTAATCAGCCCAATCTCTTCAACGCATACTTGACACAGATAATGAGGGCATTATTTAACTGACACTTGAAGTATTCAAGATAAGTTTGCTTTTGGTTAATCAAGTGTGTGAGGGACTTTCCACAAGAGCAGTTTCCAAATAAGAATCACTGAAATGCATAATTGCAAAGGGATTGCTTGACATGGTCAGCAAGAGAAAGAACTGGCAACTAATTGTCCACTGTTTGTGTTTTGTGTCCTATAGGATCAGGGCTCTCCATGCTCAGCTCCTGGAGAAGGACGCTGTGATCAAGGTCCTGCAGCATCGGTCACGCCGTGAGCAACAGGGCCTGCGCCCAGCCCGTTCAGTGCCCTCCATCAGCACTATCGCCACAGCAACCACTACCACGTGCAGCATCCGCGGCAAGGGTAAGGAACCCTTTTAAGAGTCAGGGTATCGTCCTTGGGTCACTGAGACATTGGAACTAAAGGAATGGCGGGGGATGGTGGGGGAAAAGAAAACAGGAACAGCAGCACATGTCTTTTTGGTTACTCGACAACTGTCCAGACTCCTTCAGGCAGACGCCAGCTTAGAATGTGCTGTCTCCAAATTAAAACCAGTGGGGCTGCACTCACCACTGCCTGCCACCCTCAAATAGATGGATGCCTTTTCCCGGATGGAACTTGTGATCTTCTCCCCTTTAGGTGCGAGAATAGACACTCCAGAATAGCAAAGAAAAAAATGTGGAGGGTGTCTGTCGGTAGCAGATGTTTTCTTTTTTTTAACATGTAATGCAATGCAGCAGCACATAATATTTTTGTATCTGTGTGTGTATTTGTGTTTGGATGTGAATGAGGAAGCGAGACGGTGGTTTTAACAGCTTACTCTTTGTCTGCAGGGAAGAGCCTCTCAGATGACCAGACGGCTGGGCCCGCTCTGCCACCACCTGCTGCCCGTCTGCCCCCCACCAAAGTGCCCAGTCAGGACTGCGGCACCCAGTGCGACGTGCCCACCCCAGAGACCAGTGGCCCCACTGCTCCTATGGCTACCGCCGCCGAGACACAGACAGCAGCCGCTTCTGGTGTGTAGCCTGTTCATCCTATTACATTACACTTCAAAATCACTGCCTTCAGCCACAGCTTAGTGCCTAGTTAAAGTTTAAAATTTTAATTGATGAACCACAGATGATTAAGTGATTAAGAATTAAAAAATGTGACTGTATGTTCATGTTGAATGTAAGTTTACGTAATCACTCCACATGCCTTTTTGAACTCTAGTGGTTAATGACTAACCGAGCACAATCAAAGTCAAGGAGGGAGTATCTTTGGAGTTATTCTTATTTGCCAAACCATGACAATGTCTATACTTTGGCGTTTGTTTACTTGCTCCTGATTCTCTATCTCTGCAACCCATTTACTTCATCAGTCAGCGCTCTAACAGCCACCACTCTGTGCCATGACCTTCAGGCCTGTTCCTCATTACTGGTCCAGCTAATCTTATTGTCAAACATTTATTTCATTACAGATAACTCCCAGCAGACTGCTGCTCCTACCAGCCTGATGAAATGCCTGAGTGCCGAAGCAGATGTGGTGGAGATCCTGATTTGAAAAAAGAAGCCTGGGACTCTCTCCAGCATGGCTCTGGAGTGCAAAGAAACAGTCAGTCGGATTAAAGAGCATGGCGCGCTTTTGCCATTGCTAACCCACATGGATGGCGGAACATCTTTCCCTGTTACAGACTCGACTGTGACATGGTCACAGTGGCCCATTTCCTCCCCCATTTCTCTACACCGCTCTACTTAACCCAGCTCCACAAAAAGGACTTTAGAGGTTATCGAGGCAGACAAGAAATGTCGACGAGGGTTTGTGTGCGTACAGAGTCGAGAAGGACAGAAAAGGAGGAAGAGGAACCCTGAACTGTCATGGTGTAGAGAGGAGAGCTGAGCTCCCTTGGACTGTGCGTCTCTACACTTAAAAAAAGCAAGCAACGAGAAAAAAGAAAAGAAATGAGTACAATGAAAGAAACATCTAGAACTTTGCTGGCTATGCTCTTTCGGTGGACTGCCAGGTGCACACAAGACTGATGCTTCTGAGGTACTTGGACAGTACTCTGCAAAAGTTGCAAAGGGGGACAGCTGTCACCATGCAAAAAAACCCTGCATATGTATAAATGTGTATGTTCTCCTTTTTTAAGTATTGTATTTATATTTATGATATGCTGCTGATGGTGTGACTTTTTTTCTCGTTTGCATGTGGATGTGTGTGAAGAGTGCTGTCTGGTTGGTATGGAAGAATAGGAAAGACATCCCAATTATTATAAATGTGTGTTTCACTTTCCCTCAGTTTCAACTAGCCACATCCACCACTCTTCCCAGCTCCTGTTTTTAGATCCAAATTGAGCGGAGTTGGGTCAGGCATTCCTGATGAAAGACAACACCCGCCTATTGCTCTTAACAGCTTTTATCGGCTGTCGTACATGTCCCGTTAGGTCGGTCACAACTGCTTGGGCCCTCTAAAATACTGAGAGAAGAATAGTTCACCTTTCTTGAACCATGGGAAAGCCAACTGGATTGTAATCCTCCTTGGACTTGGATCACTTTCCTCACCAGAATAGTTGAGCAAATGCCTATCAGCTGAACCGTAGTCTTTAAACAGATTAAATTAACGTTACAGTTGTTGGTGTTCTTATTATAATTGCTTGTCATGGCATAAGTGTGGGGGGCCCCTTTTCAGACAGATTGGGAAGACTCCTTTTTTGAGTAGGGTGCTGCAGACCCAGGAATGGGGTGGTGAAGTATGCGTATCTGTGTCCCTACTGTTTAAAGAACACTTATGGGGGCTCAGGCAAACGTGAACGCTGCTGATGTTTGAAATGCCAGGTTATCTTTTCTTGTGCCCCCAGACAGTCGCTGTCCGGCCCGACGCACGGTTGCTAGTCTCCGCTGACAAGCTGAGGCTAATCTTCCCACATTCTTGCTGGCTGGAATGGCCCTTGCTTAGAGAAAAGGGCTATCTAGAGGGTGACCCCTTGGCCTTGAAGAAATGGCAGGCATTCAGAGCACTATTCTCTTCATGGGCCTATTTATTTTTTGACGAAGCCATGGTAGCTGGTTCTACTGTGACCATCTAAATTGAAAAGCAGTTAAAATAGATTGAGAACTTCCAACCATATTTGGTTCAGTGTTCTGTTTGTCAACCTTTCTGGGTTTGTTGTGCATACAGAGAGGAGAAAAAACATTGCTATCTTTACTTTTGCAAGACTCACTTTTCTGAAGTCAGAAAGGTCGTCTTTTACCCACAATGACCAACTGCCATCAGACTTAGTCTATATTAGTTAGAGGGTGAAACACTTGTGAATGTAACAGCCTTTCATTATCATCATAGAGGTCTGTGGGAATATCCACACATTGGGTGGTTGGTCTACACTGGAATGCAGGGAGGGATCCCTAGTTTTTTCCAGTAATTCTTCCTGACTTCTCCATATGCAACATTTTATTTTCCTATTCCTACCCTCTCCACCCCCACATCCCTTTTACTCACATAGTCATTGCTGGGCAATGCTTTGGGACGTAACAATTTGCTTTCAAAAAATGCTTTTATTGTTGTTTAAAGTTGTGGACTTTGTTTACAGAAAGGGCTGTTTTGAAACGAGAGATGTTAATATATTTTGTATATTATTTTCTTTTATTAGTATTTAGAGATGTGAACATAACGCCAAAGATTTGCATTACAATTAAGTTCTATCTGAGAATCTGAACACATGCAGGGCTCCATGTAGACGCCTTGCTCAAGCTGGTTGACCCATTCTTGGAAGTTGCTGTGAACTTCTAAGATGAGGGGATTTTTGTATGCCATTAACATTTCATTAATTGAATAAAACCTTAATATATATCTTTACAAAATACTTTTTGTGTAATTGACTATAGAATGTGTGTGTGAGACACAGAGTCTGTTTGTGTGTATGTGTGCTAGTCGTGTGTGTCTGTGTGTATTTGTGTTTATGTGTGTTTGTGTCTGCCTAACAAGGGTTAGTCCTCTGACATGTTTTACAAGAGCAAGTCTGTGCAAAATCCCTCTCACTGCAAATCCCCTGACAGGGCATGAATGCCATCTTCCATTCAGGGGTGAAGAAGGCTGCTTTATCCAGTGAAAAAAAAATCAGACACAAAATCCTGCCACCTGCTTGACTGTTGGCAAGCAACCTGCATGATAAAACTCCGCCCTCGGCACATTCCTCTCTGGGCCCCTCTGTGAGCTGTGAGCCGCTGGTGAACACTTGCTCCCTGCAGTACAAATGTTAAAACAAAGAACAATTTTGGGCTTCTGTGGTGAGCCTCACTGTTTTCTATCAACAGATATAGTTTCTGCATGGTCCACTGCTTTTAACAGGTTAGCACAAAAAACAAACCAAACATGTGTATGGATCTTACGGTTGGCATTTTAATTATTCTAAATTAGGTGAGGAAAACTAAGACAGATGAAGACATATGAGAATATAAGAAGGCAGCCACTACACCCCCTAACCTACTCCCCATCACTCAACAGTGCTGCAAATAACTAGACTGTTTGACTTCAAGCTTAATCATCACTCATAAGGCTTTCCCAACAGATACCGTAGAGCAGTCTTCCTGTTCTAGTATGCAGTGCAGCTGCAGTCACAGGACCGCAGGCGAGATGCCTGTGAGAACAGGTTGGCTTATGGTAACTTCCTCTTCAAGTTGTCCAATCAGTAATACCAGCATTTACTGTGGAGAAAAAAAGAACTACATCTGGCATCCAGCAAAGGCAATGAGTAGTCCTTTTGACATCTCACAACTTAACAAATGATTCTTAATGCTAATTTTCACTGAATGAGATGTTGCTCACAAAAGACCTTTGCATGTGTGTGTGTGTGTGTGTGTGTGTGTGTGTGTGAATGTGTGTACCTCTCAATGCTAATGCCAGGCAACACATTCTCAGCATTCAGCTGGCCCAATCCAGCAGAGTTTCTCAGCCGTGTGGTATGTGTTTGCATTCATCACAGCTAAGAAAAAGTGCAAAGCCGAGCGACTTAACGTCAGAAGACATACATGGAATTTACCCCAGTGAAAACCCGTGTTCACACATTCCATTCTTCAATAGGGCCAAACTGGTGCATTTAGACACATTCAGCAATCAAATGAAACTCCCAGTGCTTGGCGCTTCTGTCTCCCAGATGACTCCCTCCTCAAAAGGGTTAGCTTCATCTACTTTGGTTGTTTTTTATGTCTCCATGTGATTGCTCCTTTTACCCACCCACCACCCCTTCTCATTCAAAGCCTGGGGGTATGGAACTCCTTAATATGATTGATGGTAGAGATGAGTTGTCTATGGAAGTGTTTTCACTTATCCTCCCTTCTCTTGTGCTGTCACTGTTGGTTTATCTTTCAGGAACTTTCCGTCCTCACAATGGAGGCACATTTTTGGAATAGTCTTTGTAGTATTACAGATTACAGATGGTTGATTCATCAATTGAGATATAAAAATTCTCATTATTCTTTTTCGCAGAGTGCTGTGAAATGACTTCCAGTCAAGGAGGGCACAAATGAAGAAAGTTCAAAAGAGATTAAAAATAAGTTCTCTGTGTCAAATGTCTGTGATTGATGTGGCTGATGTAAAGAATGGCTGAGGATCTGTCACATGTCCCAAAACAGTACCACCAGTGGACCTGATAACACTTTGCCTACACCAGCTGTCAGCAATGTGAAACTTTGGTCTATCAGAAAAAATGTTGATCCCCTTATCCTCCTCTACAGAGAAAAACACTCAATTCAGTTTTATTTATACAGCGCCTTTTACTATAGTATTGTCTCGTGACGCTCCACAGAAGGAGCACCCAAGAGCAACAGGGGCAAGGAAAAACTCCCTTATGTTCAGTTAATCTAGGAAGAAACCTTGGGCAGATCCACGACTCAAGGGGCTAACCCAACTGCCAGGGGTCATGGAGAAAAATTACAATCAGTAGTAACCATGACAGACTATAAGTTGCCTATGGTTTTAGCGAAGGTTCATAATAGTTCATAATAGAGTATTATCCCACTTTTACATTACATGGTAGTCAGTCTATAGGTGGTTATAAGGAATTATGGCTGGACAATGTAGCAGCGGCCAGGCATAGTGATAAACTCAGTGCAAAACAATGCATTTAGATGCACACAACATAAATTTCCCATGTTATTGTATGCCATTCTTTTCCCCCGTAATAATGTGGAAATTACACTGCAGTTGTGCACATTTGGCACTGTGTACACGGCAGTTTAGCATACAGTATTTGTCAGGAAAAGATATCGTCTGGATTTAGGAGATTTGGGATGTAGTAGACCTGCCTATTTCTGATAATGCGTAGGTGCACACTCATCTTGTGTTTAATGTGCCCAAACATATAGATAATATATACATGGGACTGAATGTTCCTTTTTCTCACAGGTCTGTTTTTTTCTGAGTAAATATTTTACCAGCCCATGCTTGACCGCGTAGGTCTGAGAGGGCATTCCAAACATGCTTCACAACAGTAGGTTTACTTGTGGCAGATAGGCACAGCTTTTCTCACTTCAGCCAGGGGAAATGTGCAACATACCGGGGCCAGTATGTAACACCTTGTTACCTGTCTTTCTCATAAATACAAATGAGTTGGGAAGCAGCTCATAGGTTCAGCAGCAGGTCTAGGGTCAGTTGCTGTGCAAGAACGCAGCATACATCAGGTGCCAACCTCTTCTGGTCTCTATAGGCTTTTGCGTATGGAAGCCCAGAGTATTTGACTGAAACACTATGTGTAACAATAAAGGCTAATCTAATAAGTGACTCACACTATCTATGGTTACTGGCTAAACACAAACATAAATGTGCAAAAATGTCATAAATGTAATATTCCCGTCTGTTTTTGCAATCCTTCAGTGCTGATACATTAGGGGCAACAGGCACATGGAGCATATGCTGTGAATAAAGATGAGGAAACCATGGTGCCAATTGGAGTGATGTCTAAATGCTTATTTTTGGTTATATCTCATATGTGTTGAGCATTCACATGCTATTATAACACAAATATATATATTGCACATATAACTACTATGTTATCACGTTATATGTATATGCCCTGACTGAAAGCAGAGAAATAATGTACCTTATTCACGTTGTCACCGAGCAATAATTTCTATATTTATACATTTTTTGGCAGTTATCTGTGTACCTGGAATATTTACCCATAAAATACCTTGACAAGCATGCAGTGCTGTGACTCTGGGTGAAAGGTAATGCTCTGGAGAACATTCTCCAAGGGAAGCTTCAACATCTGCAGATGCACACATCCTTGAGCTCTCCACGGGGAGCCCCTGAAAATTCATCCTCTGCGCTGCTGCCTGGGATGGACAACACATTCCACACACATCTGGAGTTTTCCAGGAAAAAAATAATAATCCCCATCGGCCACAACTTGCCCTCACCAGAGCTGTCTATGTGCATGCCTGTATCACAGTGGAACTCTGGGAAAGAATTTTGCTCTCATCAAGCACTAGCAAGCCAAGTTAATGCTTTAATGGAGCTTCACCCTTTTCAAATAGAGAAGCTATAAGAGAGCCAAAGTGTGAAGGCTTATGAATCTGGGTTGACAGTAAAGACTGGGACTTATACTAACAGTCACTATAAGTATTATCCATACAAATGACTTTTGATGATGACTGTGAGAGATTTGGATTCTTTTTCTTAAGATGTACGGTCCAGTCTTGCTATACTGTATATGCTGGGCACTGACTGAGGAAGAGTGGCCTGGGCCCCATCGTGTGTGCCCGTGGACATATTTTCTCTCCAAACTCTTGGTGAGAAATATTTGGAAAAATAGCTCCGTCAAGTTGTGTGTTTTGCCTCGATTTCCATGGAGATCCCAAAACTTCCTGCCTCGAGCAGTTATGGAATGCAGTGCCCCCCACCCTCCATCTATCCCACTCCATTCTCTTTCCCTTTTCCTCATAAATCAGGCAAACGTCCTCTAATTTTAGGCCTGTTTGTGTGTGCTGGAGGCCTATTGCAGGGTGGCTGTGTTTTCTTTCTTTTTGGGGGGCCATGGAGGGGCTGCATACCTTTGTCCTAATTGTCTTGGCCAAGCAGAATATGCCGCATACACTCTTTCGTGATATAATCCACTGAAGTCTTAATTATGGTACATTTGGTACATGCCTATACAGTACTGTTGGTGACATTTTGTTACTTGAAAGAGTGGGACATGATCAAATCAAAACAACTAAATCTAAATAAACAATGCAGTGTGTAATTGGGCTGTGCCAAAATTAGCGGTTTTCTGTAATACAACTTAAAAATAACTGAAGTGATTAAAATAGCCCCTGCGAGGCAAAACCGCTAACATAAAGTGCAGCCATTGTCCTTTGTAAAATGGAGTGGGGAAATAATTATCATGTGTCACGTCTACACCCAAACCCATTCTGCCTTGTGGCACAGACACCCGGCCACAATAAGGCTACACAGTCTGGGGGCGTTGCCACTGAGTCAGTAGCAAAATGTCTCTTCTTCCAGACTCTATTGCTTTCAGTCCTTCTTCTTCCTCTTGTCTCTCTCCCTCTCTCTCTCTTCCTATCTCTCAATATTACTCCTTCTGTGTTTTGGTTCCTACACATTCTATCAAGAGGATGAGGCCAGATCACTGTGGCCTTTTATCCAGGCTCATGATTTCCTCTCTTTATATTTCCTGCTTTATTCCACTCTTCCTTTCGTTCTTTCTTTACAAGTTACACTTGCTTTCTCCATTCTCCTACAAATTCTATGAAGCTGGATGGCCTACTGAACTGGGATCTGAAGTTAGACATCCCCATTTATATCTGTGGCATTCCTGGGTATTTAGGACAGGGCTGAGGTATTAGCCGATGAGTCATTGAGCGTGTGAGGCACAGGCGTGGCGCTGGAGCACCAGGTGTGCCAACAGCACAGGTAGATACCTGACATCTGCCCTACACTTGAAGGCATATGCTCGCTTGTGCTTAGCTAACTCTCAACATCCCTCAACTATTAAATTGTTTTTCACTGTTTGAAGTATACCAAAATTGCCTGAATAAACCTCTGTTTTCCATAAAAAGCAGAATGCCAGTGTTGTTTTTCCAGGTCTGGGCAACTGCTGCTGCTGTTGTGGGCTCTGCAATAGCAGCTAAATGAATGCCAATGCCTCAGAGGGAGGCAGTGAATACCTTTGAGGTGACGTTGCACACAGCTTTCTTCTAAATTACTTGGCAGCAGACAGTAGAAAGGTGTTTTGTTGCTGTTTATGTATAGCTGTCACATAACACTGTAGTGATTCAAAATTTGGCAGAATTGCACCATCCATACACACACAAATACACACACACACACACAAAATATACACACATATATTCACAAATTGTGCACAAGAATGCCATTTGGGCATTTACTATCAATACTACACTACTATGAACATTCCATAAATACACAGAAAGAGATTCATATTGAAACCCAAAAGATATTCCTCAAAAGCCCCCTGAAATTCCCTAATTTCTCTGAATTTGTCTGCAATCCTCTCTAGCACTGCCATGCATTCCAGCTTCAACCAGATTTTATCAACCTGCCAATCACTATTCTCTTGGGAGTCATAACCCAGATCCAAACCTCTCCTCCTCCTCCCTCCCCTTCTCTCGGCTAGGCATTACATGCTATCCACAGGAACTCTGCATATGTGGCTTTCATAAGCAGTCCTCGCCCCAACTCGCTGTGAGGGGTGGCAGGTGATGGCAGGAGTGGCCAGAGTCACATCTGGAGACGTTCTGTTTTCTCTCTGCCGGTATTCACACCTCCCCTGGTGTGAACCTAGCACTGGGTTCTCTTATATAACCCTAAATGGCATGCATTCTTCATGCATTCAAAGGGCCAGGACAAACCACCTCACCACCCATCCTCCAGTGGGGCTGAAGGGCCCCCAGAGTGGGAAAGCAAGACATGTGTAGCATACGCCCACACGGATGCACACACACACACATACACACACAGGAGCCTGGCCCACAGCGTCAGGAACCTGGCCAAAGGTGACCATTGTTTATGTGTTTTGTCACAGCACTCCATGAGGCTTCTAGGAGCCAATGTGTTTTTCCTGTGCCTCTCTCCCATCAGCATGGTGGCAAAATGTTATCCATTCCTCAGTCTCCCAGCGTAATGCCTCAGTCTCTGCCTCTGCCACCACAACCACCTTTTGTCCTGTGAGAATCTGGAGATATTCAAAATGGATATGTCAACAAGGTCAAATTCCCATGATGCCATGCTGCCCTGGGAACGTTTCTCCTTTCTGAGACACATTCCTCCGTCTCTTGACCCAATTTAGGTGTGGAATTAGTGGATTTTCATTAGTTATGTAACCAAAGCCTCACGGGAAAAGGAGAAAACATCTAAAAAATTCCAGGCCCTTCTGCAACCCTCCTTCATGTAACACAGTTTGACTACTAAAGCGTACAACTACAACAGAATTGGTCAGCTATTCAATTCAATTCAGTTTTATTTATACAGCACCTTTTACAATAGTATTGTCTTGTGGCGCTTTACAAAAGGAGCACCCAAGAACAAGGGCAAGGAAAAACTCCCTTATGTTTAGTTAGTCTAGGAAGAAATCTTGGGCAGATCCACGACTCAAGGGGCTGACCCAACTGCCAGGGGTCATGCAGGAAAAGTACAATCAAGGGGGGTAGAGTCCGCCTAAAGGAGGCAGGGATGACACTCAGCAGAGATGATTGTGGACAGAGGAAGCATCAGTGAGCAAATGTGTCATTTATGCATACATGAATGTATATATGTATGTATATGTATATACAGCATGACATGAAGGTTTTGTGGTGGCACTAGGCTATAGCAGCATAACTGAGGTATTGTGCATGGCAACCTAGCACCACTGCAGGGATGGTCAGTGGCCGCCATGCCTCACAACTGGGGGCAACAGCAGAGGCAGTCCCTCCCAAAAGACCCATGAGAAGTGATGGTTTGCCATGCACCATCCCACCATGGGAAACAGTAAAGAGGAAGGTTTTAAGTCTAGACTTAAGGTATTGAGTGTCCGCTTGTCTGATGTGGGGTAGGAGATTATTCCACAGGAGGGGTGCACGGTAATAAAAGGCTCTCCTATCGTAGATTTTGATGTTCTTGGGATTACAAGAAGACCAGCATTTTGGGATCTTAGGGTTCTAGGAGGGTGGTAAGGGACAAGTAAGTCTTTAATATATGTTGGGGCATGGCCATTGAGGGCTTTGTAGGTTAGTAGGAGTATTTTAAAATCGATTTGACTTTTAATAGGGAGGCAATGTAAGGAAGCAAGGATAGTCCTAGTGAGTATCCGGGCAACATACTGGTCCAGGTTCAGCTGATGAGGAGCATCAGGGATGTCACAGTGGTCACCGTGCCCACACCGTGCCCATTCTTGAAGCTCTGAGATCTCTGAGGGCTTTCCACTGTGGTATTACCTGTCATGATATAGTGACGGAGCCTCTGACTCTACTCTTCAGCTCTTTTATAGGAGAGGCACAGTCCCAAGAACATAAGATAAATTGCCTAGCTTTGGTGCGTTGCATGCAGACACAACCCTCCATCTCCATAATTTTATGAACACTCATAGTTGAGAGACTACAGTCCACATTCCAGAATGTTCCAAAGGGTTTTGAGGGATTCCACTGGGGTGAATTTATGGATTACGCCTTCCTTCAGTGGGATGTGCTTCTTGGAGTCTAAGGCATATTTTCTTGCACTGTAAACTTTGAAAAAATGTCTTGCGTAACTTGTCTGACAGCATGCACTAAACCTGAATTATGCCTAATGCTTTGCATGCCTGTGTTCATATTTGCACCTCCTTTTTCCCCTCCTCTACTCCTGGAGTTCTTCAAGTTTCAAATTCACAGACACTGAACTTTGTGTCCTGCAATCAGTCAGCAGCTATCTCATGTCTTGCAAATGGACAATAGATGGTTGCCTAATATCTCTGCATGTTGAAATGTGTATTTTTGAAGCGTGCATCCTGTCAATTAAATGGTATAGTAAAGCCAAAAAGAATGGGTTGGGTTGGATCTCATGATCACAACCATTCTTATGCAATTATAGGTTTACCACATCATAACATACCATGGATTGATGAATTGGTGTAGGCTATTGTTTGGGTGCATCGATAGTCAAGTTCCCATGAAGTGAAAAGGGAAGTGAGAAGTGAGAAGTCACAGCTAGACCTACTGATTTCCATCACAGAGACAGGTGAAGGCTGTCATCTCTCAAAGGTCAAACCAGAGCAAGGCATGATACGCATTTCTGCAATTCCCAAAAAAGCACTGCAACTTACTACAAGGCAAGCAAAAAGATCAAAACACCTGTCTCTCTTGACACCATCACCACTGCATTTTGTTTAGTGTTCAAGCTGTGTGAGAATATACTTTTGCTGTTTTTCTGGTTTCAAAAACTGTAGCATTTAAAGCCATTGTAGACACTTGTAATGATGAGTAATTATCCTCACTTCTGTGCACGGCCCAGAGTGGCTCTGCAATTCTTTGAAAATTCCTCTGTGTTTATAAGGCTCCGAGAAGCCTGCTGTATTTTTGGAGAGAATTTGAATGGCTGTCTCAGTCTCTGTTTCTTTACCCTATGTGCCCACTGAAGCTGTTTACTGCCAGATGGTTGCTGGCTCAGGGTTTCATGAAAAGGAAAAAAAACATATCAAAAGCTACATATTTTCTCTCGAGGAATCTTTCTAAATATATTTGTAGGTAATGTGATATGCAAAGGGAGTCCAGGAGTTTGGGGAAAATAGTGGAAAAATGGAAAATGTGCCTAAAGTGAAGCCTACAATTACCCTCCACATCATGCATTCTCAAACGCACTTCATCTCTGAAAACATTATGTTTAAAAAGCCCAATGGTTTGTGCCATCGTCATGGATACAGCAATATTTTCATCAATGTAAACATCAATGTGTTGCTGGCAGGACCTTGCTTCTTTTGGTCTCACAGCAGCCACAGAGATGGATCTCACCACTGAGACTGCATGTATTTCTGGAAAAAAATCACAGCATAGGGCAAGGGATGTTAACACTTATCACATTTGTAGAGTAATCCAGTGGCTTTTCCATCTTCAAGGAAAAATGAAAACATTCTAAAGAGTTATTTTAAATAATATCACGGCTGCAGCTGTGGTCCCCTCACTCTAAAACAATATGTGCAGTTTGTTCTGCAAGACAGCAAAGCATCCAATACAATCAGTCAATCCTCAATAACCTCCTTGGTGAAGCTGTTCACCATAAGCACTGTTGCCGTTGCTCTAACAGCAGACATAGCAATTCATGTCTATTTACTGATTTTCACATTCTGCTGGCTTTCACTTGTCCATAAAACCCAAGCTGCTGCTTAGACAGTTATAAGAAGGCTGTAAAATCCTCATGGACCAAACGTAGATGGAACGATGCATAGCAAGATCCCTTGATGTAGTGAATCTAAGCAATATTTAACTCTTCTAGGGTTGCAGCGAAGGGAGTTTCTAGTTATTTTTCCATTGGGTACCAGTGCTAGTGCTAGTGTCTGAAACCCCAGTGCAACCTCATCACATGCTTGCACAGCACAGAGGCACCTCTATGAGCGAGAGTGGACAGAAATAACAACCACCCCACCCCCGCCCAACACCCCTGACTCCTGTTGGAAAAATAGCTGTGGCCTGCATGATCACACACACACAACTGGGCCGTGGAAGAAAGGCATCCTGGGTATCTGGGTGATGTAATGCCCCCTGTGAATGTGCCGGTAACACGACTCTGGAGCTCCGGGATTGTTGTCCATGCTCTTGCAGGACTTCTTTTCTGATCCAAAAATCCCTGCAGCCACTACCCTGATGATATCCTCAACCACCCCAACCCAGCCCCACCACAACACCAGAGCTCCCCTGTCGTGGCCTCCTGCCTCTGCTGATTTCACTGCTTGCTTTCTATCTCTCTGCTGGGTAATAAAAGCAACCTAGCTGTCTCTGGTTTTTATATGGGGTAAATATCACAAGATCTCAAGGTGTGAAACATGCAAAATATGTGTATGTTTACCAGTGTCTTAAAAGGAAGCTGTAACCAGTAGACCCAGAAATGTCCTTTGCAGTGGTGAACATATCCATCTCAACTTTTAACTGACTTGGATGTTATAGACGTCTGACTCTTCTGACAGAATTTAGCTACATGGATGCAGCATCTACAGCTGAAATCAAACAAACATAAATTACACTTCTTCACATGTGCACACATTCACTTCTCCGTATTTACGAAAAATTCCAACTCATGAGAGGACACTCAGGTGTAATCAGTTTGCTGACCACAAAAGGACAAAAATGAAGCAGGTTCCATGCTTAGACAAATAATGACAGTGATGGCTTCTCAAGTGTGTCTTTGTTATCTGGAATCCACCATGGTGATACAGGCTGAAAAAAGGAATTTCTGCCTGGAATTTGAAATTTCATAAGAGGTTTTGCAACATCTGTATAATTCAACAGCATCAAGAGCATATCACCATGTAACTATTCAATTTAATCTTTGATCTCTGATCAAGTGCCAACACTTCTGAATTGATTTCTGTGTTAAGAGACAGAATAAAATGAACATGTGGATGTAGCCTATTTTCACACTTCTTTTCAACCAGTGCTGAACAGTATGGAGCAATGTGGCAAGAGTTCAACCAGGCCAGTGCACAGCTTTTGTCCTATTATCCAGAGCCTTCATAGTCCACCAATGGAATGCAGAGACCCACAGGAGTGGATCTCTGACCGGGTTTGGTTGGAATTCCTTGTATAAATATTGGTAAAGCCCTCTGGAATGAAGTCTGGACTGAAGCCAAACAGGAAACCGGAAACATTTGTTTCCCTGATCCCCATGTCTACCAACAATCACACAATTGCACCGTGAGGTATTTTTGGATACAGGGGCCTTCATCCTTCATGGGAGGCCAAAGGCCTACTTGCATCTCAGTTTATGTAATGAAAGGACTTCATTTGCTAAAATGCAAGGTATCATAACAGAGAACCCCCCAAGTCTTACAATTCTCTTAAAATTGTGTGCGCAGACTTTAGCCAAAATGACCAAATACTGCCCATTGCATATGTGTGTGCATAATCATGGATAGGCCCACATAAATGTCAGTAACACTGACTGTTAAGAATTATTATTTCCAAAACGCTATGTATCCATTTTCAAAACTATTCAAAAATTATGTGTTTTCATTGTGCCTCTCAGTTAATATCAGTAAATATCAGTTAATATCACAGTTTTGTTGTTTGAATTGGGTAACTAAAATTGTCCCGATGTTACCTGAAAAACAAATATAAAAAAAGATGAATGAAAATTGTATTTAAATTGCTTTTATATCGTTTTGGAAAACAATATATATCATGCATATAAACCTTACTTAAACAAAATTTAAAACCTTATTTGTTGCCATACCTAGGGTCTGTGTTATGGGACATGGCTGAGTCACCAAAGCATGTATGTATTATGTATAATGTATTATAGAGAGAGAGAGATTTTTTAATTGATACTGTTATCCAGTATTATTTTCATAGTATTGTTACTAGTAGTGCTTTTTGTCATCTGTATTTATACTATTCTTAAATGTTTAGGCTTTTAGGCCTATTGTCTCTCGAGGAGAGAATGGCCCTGAGCAATGATGGTTAACCCTAACCCTGCAAAGAACCCATAACTATATATAAGCATCACTAAGTGAGAGATAAGACATCTAGTTATGGCTTATGGTTGAGACGCAAGACTCAAATATCTCAAGGCAGGACTGCCATCTACTGGACTTGTAGGCTTATTTCAATTTTACTCACGTGTAGACTTCGCAAGTTCATGTAGCCTGAACATTCGTTCATGTTGCCCTGAGGAACATAGGTTGCTACTTTGCCACGGCATCAAATTGAAATAAGTTCATTGGTTGATCTAAGTAACATAGCGCATTGCGTATAATATCAAAGTCCCTGGTCTCTGTTGTAGTAGACGTTCGTTTTGGGAATGAACGAATCATTAAGCAGATCGCAGAGGACTAAGGTGATGCACATGCACCCGAATTCGATCAGTCAGCTTAGGAAACTCAACTAGAAACTCAATGGAAATTTGTGTTTATCTTTCGCTGCACGGTGTTGTTGACCAATTTGTACAGTGCGTTCAGTAACTGGGCTGTACAGTCGTAACGGCACGTACCCAGTTTAAGGTGTCATTGGATGCCATTGGGGAGCCTGAAACTGATTGGTTCCAAGGGGCCTATTATCCCTTAGCGCCCACAAGTACACGAATAACCATTGGTTGGCTGCGCAGCCTTTCTCATCTGTGATTGGCCATAATATGAGAGGGCTTTGTGGAGGAGTCAGCATTCTTCCGGTTTATGTGTTGACTAAAAAGACGAATGGAGAGTGACTAACTCAACGGTACTTGCAATTTTAAACATACCTGCACCACTACAAGCCTCTTTTGTACCCATTGTACGAATCGATGATAATTTTCTATGGAACAAGCGATAACTTTAACTCTGTGAACGAAAAATGCATTACGGCATAGAGCGGTAGCTAGCTAGCTATTGTTAGCGAGTTTTGCTAACATTAGCAAAGCTGGAAAAATGTTGGTCGACGGAGTAGTTCTCAATTCAGCTGCTCTGGGAGGTCCGAATGTTGCTTTACCCAAAATAATCACATCGCGTGTATCCAATTGCATTCAAGTTCAGGAATGCCTTTAGTTTCTTCTTTAGAAGCTAGTTGTTAAGTTATTAGTTCCTCACTCGGTAACATTAGTGGTTGCATAGCATTGCTTGACGTGTGCGGCGAGCTAAGTTAACTGGCTAGCTGCTGCGCTACCACAAGAAACATTGCTGTGATATTGACATACAATCGCTGTCCAAATGTTGATTCATAGGTGTTCAATGTGTTGATTGCGAATTTGCGCATGCTTTCCATAGCAACGTTATAGCCTTTCGTTTTAAAATTGGAGATGGTGAGGTACCTGAACTATGCTGGGTTAACGTTAGCTAACTGACCGTTTCCCTCGCCTGTCAGCACAGGTTAACTGTAACCATTTCTTCCCTGTGTTGTTTTCACGATACGATTTAATACTCTTTTCGGATGCGGATAGTAATGATTGTATGTGTTGATCTAAAACTCACTATTAGTTTCGAGGGGAAAATGCCCTGGTAATATTCTGCAGTGAGCGTTGCTTAGTGCAGGACACCCCTGCAGACATATTAACGTTATAGCACTCTAGCTGAACTTGCTTTTTAATCACGGGGATGTTGGGAACACCCAGACGTTTACCGTTACAGTCGATCATACAATAATTTGCCATAAATGTGTCTCCAGGTTAACGTTGTTTAGCAGGAAGATGAGTTCTCAGCAGTTTCCAAGGACCGCATTGCCCTCCGCAGCTATAGGGCAAGGCCAGGCACCTGGAGGAAACGTCAGCCTTGCTGCAGGGAATCAGCCTGGGAGCCAGCCAGGTTGGTGCCGTGGATTTTATTTTAACCGACACGCCGACATAGCCGACACGCCTGTAAAATACACCTGTAATATTTCCAAGCCACATTGATATGTTTTTAAAAGGTAGAAGTGACAAGAATCTCTGCAGTGCTCAGTCTAGTATCATGTTAATAGATGAGACTGAACCACTTCCTTGCAACAGGTGATGAGGAAGGCAGTCGAGATACTGACCATGCCCAAGACCATCCACCAAGCAGTGGCAGTAGCACTGCAGGACCACTGCCATTCCGCGATGAGAAGCAGGAGCCTGTGGTGGTGAGGCCTTACCCACAGGTGCAGTCCCTGGGCCAGACTCCCACGCTGCCCCAGCATGTGCCCATACAGCCGAGCCCGTCTGTGTCTGTGCCGGGCCCACAGGTGCATTTGCCCCAGGGCCAGCCCCCCACCTTTGCAGAAGTACCTGTGAAGGTAGGAGTTTTTCTCTAAAACCCTTAACCCTTTTCTAGTTCTGTAGAATGTTGAAGCGTGACATCTGAAGTACCCTGAATCCCACAGTGGCATTAAATGTAGTGATCCACAATCTTTTTTGTGTGTGTACGTGTTATGCATTATTGTAGGCTGCTATGAAGTCCCCCATGCCCAGCCGCCTCATAGCACCAGCTCCAACTGCTGGCCAAGGCCACCTTTCTGTGCCCTCCAAAGTGCCCACTCATATTGCTGTCACCCCTGAGAGCAGCATTGCCCCCACCTCCTCCATCCCTGTGGCAACAATCAGTGGGCAGCAGGTAAGCTGTTGGTGACTGCCACTAGTAAGCAGAAGATATGGTTGGTTTATTGGCTCTTCCTTTTTTTGACCTCATACAGCTGTACCTACCTGTGCCTGTGTTTTAGTTAAATGCAGAGTGTATTCAACCAGTTAAATCATTATATCAAAAATACAGCAGTGGATTGTTTCAGGATTTGATTTAACAACCCAATATTGTGGTTTTGAGAAGTACTATACTACTACTATATACATGTAACCAATTATAAAATGTATGTAGGTATAACTTATAGCTACAATCCATGATTAGGGCAGTATTTTCCCAAGGGGTTGTTTTTTTCAGTCCTTAGTGAGTGTTTGTGTTAATCCCAGGGCCATGCCAATAGTAGACAGCACCTGATGGCAACCAACGTGCAGATCATCCGCAGCAGCCCTCCGACCTTGCAGATTGGCTCACCTGCTGCCCCTCCACACACCTTCACATCCCACCTGCCCAGAGGTCAGTTGGCAGTTTTGTTGTCAGCAATACCTTTTGTGCCAGTGTTGAAAAGATATGAAAGCCTCTAAAGTTGTTCCAAGGTTGCAGGCTCAGACAAGTCAGATAGACCTTTTGCTTCATAGGAGTGTGCTGTCCATTTAATTTAGCATGACTGCGTATTAAAGAGGTTCTCTACTGGATGGTTTAGGAGCTGCTGCAGCTGCGGTCATGTCGAGCACCAAAGGACCCACAGTGCTGAGGCCTGCCTCTGGAGGTACTGCAGGGCCCGGCCAGCCAGCTGCAGTTCAGCACATCATCCATCAGCCCATCCAGGTGAGCATGTGGCCCTAGATAGCATGAAGAGAAAAGGAATTTGTTTGCTGTGATGCCGGCACTTTTATGGAATACTATTGATGGGGACGAGGCTGAAGACCGAGACCATTGTTTTTTAAAATGTAGCCAAGATTGAAGCTTTGAGGAAGGAAGACCAAGTTAAGACAGTCTTTGAGGAATTGAGACCAAGTTGAAACCAAGACCATAAAAACAAGTATGGTTTAGGATCACCCCAGTTAATATTCAATAGGCACATAGTTCAATAAGCTGCACTGAGGATTGTTTATAGGAGCAGTCTACTACACTAATGTCTGCTTAACCACTTCATAAGGACACTTTACTGATGGCCTGGAAATCTAGACCCACATCTCAAGGTCTAGGTCTGACCACAACTGATAGAGCTTCCCAATCCATGGGGCGGCACCAGTGGATGCATACCAAAATGCCAAAACCTCAGTTGGATGTGATTAGGATTGCAGACTCGCTTGCTCGCTCATCTTGTTTTCACTCACTCACACGATGTGTAAATTGATTTGTAATGATAGGTATTTTGTGAATATTACCATACAAAATATCTGTTAAAAAAGGAAATCAAAGGTCTCAAGGTGTCACCCTTAAATTACTTGTCCTTTTCCTTCCATTGTGGGCCGAGACGGGGGTATTTTTACTTTCAAGTCCCAGACTGAGAAAGCTAAAAATGGTCTTGAGACCGGAATACTTTGTCTGAGTTAAAGCTGACTTAAAACTGTCACTCATCAGTTTTCATGTCTTGCAGGGTTATTAGCATTTTCTTGTGAGGTGTTATTTTGTTATAGAGTCCTAGATGTATTTGTAGAGTTTTTGTTTGTTTGTTTGACCTGACTTATGATTGCCTCCACAGTCTCGGCCCGTGGTGACCACCTCCACAGCTGTTTTACCTACTGTGGTAGCCCCCATTTCGGCTGCCAGGACCCAGTCTCCCATCATCAGTCCAGTGGTCACACACAGCACTACTGATATGGTCCACGGGTAAGCAAGTTCCCCATCAAATGTGATATTTGCAGTTGCAACACAGTTGTGTTGCGTGAAGAAATACAGTAATGGATTATGAATGCCATTGTTGCAACTTTGTGTTAGGCTTGATGGATGTGGAGCTTTTAAAGTATTGTGAAAGATTTAGCCATTTCTCTCACAACCTAAAATTTCATCTCTGAAGTTTCTACCGTAATTCCTTAAATAATAACCGCACAGCATTAATGACTGGGCCTAAGATAAAGGCTGGGGTCGTGGTCCTGTGCTGTGCATAGCATTATATAGCCTACATCTCTACCACTTTAATGTAGGCTGATAAATATTCTGTAAATACTACTTACAGCACTTTTGTGTGTTATGTGTGTCAGATGCAGACAGAAGTAGTATGTCAGCACAGCGCAACCTTTCAACAGAGCCATGCATAATGCATCTCACTAGTTTTGCTGCTGTGAAAACACTTGTCAACAATAAGGCTAATCTTTCTATCAAGGTGTCTGGATTAGAATTAGGCTACCTACATTACATTGTCAAGATTCAAGATACTTTAATTGATTACCGTTTTCACATCTTCCTAAATGGTGATCACTAAGCTTTCTTTGAAATACTGTTGCTGGTCATCTAATAAGCTGCAGGATAATTTGCTGAAGCATGAAATAAAGAGGCTATTTCCAGTGATGAAAATAGACATTGGCTTTCCATGCCTCTGTGCGCAGGCATCTCGGCTTCAAAGTAAAAGTTTTAAATAGGCTATCTGTTCCAGCAGCAAACCAGCTGATCGTAATTAGCAGAGCATTTCAGAAATGTATACATTAGTATATTCATGTAGACAATACAGAAAAGTCTGTTGGTCAGTTTGTTGTAACTAGGAAAACATTGGAAAGACTGTACAGATGCACCATGTATAGGACATACAAACTAGAGAACTGCATGGGACTGCATGGGACTTTTTTCATCCCGCTCCTGCCTGCTCCCTCAAAATTTCTGACCATTACCACCGGCACCCGCAACGTGTGTGCAATGTGTCCGCCCAATCCCACCCACAACCCTGTATTACTGTATTACCCATACAGTAATAGAGATGCGTTGATTTTGTCTTCTCCCGTCCTGCAAGAGAAACACGCCATTTATGCTACACGCCATTTTGAGATTGGGGTTATTTGTTTCATTTTTCTCCCTGCATTTCTTTTGACGCACTGTGAATAGTGCTTCTATTTCATTTTTTGCATTTGTTTTTAAAATTAAGTAAAGACATGTTTCTATTCTATTCCTCTCCAGTTTAGTTAGCAAGGTCTTAGCAAAAGGGCTGCTTGTCGCCTCAACCCAGAGGCCAGATTTGTGTCCATTGTAGACAAAAACTTTTCACACTTGTCACAAGTCACGAAGTCCAGCTCTTTTCCCTCTCTGTCACATACAACTGAGAACTGTTTCCAAATGTCGGACTTGCCTTGTTTGGTTTTAGTGGTGTACACACCCTGTTTAATGGTCTTCTCTACTTCGTTGGTTGACTGAGATCCTGTAGTAGCTAGGTTAGGCTGCATTGCTATCCCGCACAAACCTGCAGTGTTTTGGATTTTTTTTAGCCGCCTGCAGCCAAGCTTAAACCGCCCGTTCCTGCAAGATTTGCGTTCCGTGGGTTCCGCGGGACGCAGCAGGACCCAATCCCAATGCAGACCTCTAATACAAACACCATATCCACCAAAGTATAGCCCACTTCTAGAATTAAAAGCCTGCCTGTAATACAAATCCTATGTACAATAAAAGTCTGTGTCTGAAGCTGGAGTAAATAAAGGCCCCAGCCATTATTTAAGGAATCACGGTATTCATTCAAAAGTGACTGATTACATAGCAATGCAGTAGAGTATAGCAGTTTTTTGGCTGTTTTATCACTGTAGCTGTTGTGTTGATGTCTGTATCATTAAAACTGATGTTTTCTAGCAGTTTGAGCATAAGGGTTTTTCTGCTGTGTCTGCAGGCGGCCTGGACTGACCATTCACCAGCCCCCTCCAGCCACCATCAGCATCCAGAGACCCGCCACACCAAGAGACACGGCCACCCGCATCACCCTGCCGTCACACCCTGCCATCGGAGCCCAGAAGCCACAGCCACCACACACTGTGACTCAGGTAAGAAACCTCTACCCACTAAAATGTTGCTATTTTCCATTGGGATGGTTGTATTTTTTATAATTGTACCTTCATGTTGATTTATTTATTTTGATTGATTGATTTGTTATACGGGTGTGTACATTTCTTTGCAGAAGCCCATTTCTTTTAGCACAGTGACCCCTGCAGCAACAGTGGCTCCAATTCTGGCCACCAACACTGTGCCATCAACCACCTCTGCAGGTGAGAATTAGAGAATGAGAAGCTTTACTAAGCTTTACTATGTTCTTACAGATGGAACCTCGTCTTTCTTTGAGGTGGTTGTGTTTGCACGAGTGCTGTGCAAAGGTTGTTTCTCACATACACGTGTTCCTGCTTCGATTCCTGTTCTAGGCTCTGTGCCACACACACAGATGACCAGCAGCACCATAGTCACCATGACCATGCCCTCTCACTCCTCCCATGCCACAGCTGTCACCACCTCTGCCATCCCCGTGGGTTAGTGATTTCAGCCATCTCCTAAAAGTCTATATTAAGCTAAATTCTACTTCAGAAAAGTTAAAAAAAAAAATTTTTGTTTCCAGCCAAAGTGGTGCCTCAGCCCATCGCCCACACCTCCCCCCGTATCCAGGCTGACTACCCCGGCGAGAGGACCAACCTCATTCCCATCCCTGGCCATCGCTCCTCTCCCAATCCTGTTGCCATGGAGCCACGCAGTGACAGCAGGTAGGGTCTTTTTCATTTGCCACTGTCTGTACAGTTAGAAAATAGTGATGTCTGAGAGAAGACTCCTGAGAACTTTTGCTTGTCATTGTGTTAGCTGCCTGTATAGTCACTGTTCAGATGAACAATGTGTGACATGAACCTGACTACAGTGTTTCCACAAGTCTGTCTATCTCCCTACTGCCAACCAAATGTACCTATTAGTCCAACTATAGAAACCTGACCCTGACTGTAGCCTGCATGGCCTCAGGTATGTAATCTGATATCTCTCTTTGTCTCCTCCCAGGCCCCCTGTTCCAGTGCAGTTCTCCTACTTTCTTCCCTACTCGTCGTCTCCGTACACGTACACTCCCATCACCAGCTCTGTGTCCACCATTCGCCAGTATCCAGGTAAGTGGCCCCCTGTGGTTCCCAAGAGCCCATGGAACACACTGAACCTGTGTTTGAGACATGCTGCCCACAATGGGAGGGTGCCAGTAGGGTATCAGTCATGTCTGTTTGAAAAACAATAGAAATGAGACCACAGATATGTTTCTGGCTGTGTGTGTAGTGACTGAAACTTAATCGTAAATTGATTATGCAGAAGCTGATCGTGTGAGGGTTGGTGTGGCAAGCATATGCGGGATGTATGGCATGTTAATAGACCTGACTGACTTATGCTCCCCCCCTAGTAACCCCCCAAGCGCCCAGCTCGACTCTGCCAACGCAGGCGGGTGTTGGCGTGGCCACTACCGTGCACCTCAACCCCATGCAGCTAATGGCCGTGGACCGCATCGGCCTGCAGTCCACCCAGATCAGCACCCAGAGCATCCAGCCTGCCTCCATGGCTGCCCAGGGCATCCAGCCAGCACCTATTGGAGTGCAGGGCCTGCACGCTACCGCACCAATCAGCACGCAAGGCATCCAGCAAGCACCCATAGCCACACAGCAGCCACAGCCTGAGGCCAAGCCACCAGGTGAGACACCAGACCTGGGTTATATTGTGACATCAACTTTACAGTTGTGATGCCTTGCATTTTTTCTACCCATTTCTATAGGTACCTATCTATGTAGATCTCTATCTATCTCTCTGTCTCTGATAGTCTACCTATCTATCCATCTCAATCTATCTGTGTGTGTGTCTATCTTATCTGTACCAAGCTATCTGTTTTTATTGGGAGTTGAGGTGTTAATGGAGGGTAGTGGGTTGAATAGATATCAAAAGCATGGTGGGAATTTGTGTTACAAAATAATAATAATAATAATTTTTTTCAGTAATTCCATTTGTAAGAGGTAGCCTGAGCTTCTGAACTGTCTCGTTCTAGGCGTGGTTCTGGCGGATAGCTCCACCTTTGTCACCAACCCCATCGGCAGCACGTTCGGTGCCACCCAGCCTGTCACTACCGTGGTGCAGACGCACTCACAGGGTACAGGCTCAGGAGCGCCCACGCTCGGCTCCTCCCCCAGGCCCAGCATCCTCCGCAAGAAGCCCGCCAATGAGGGGTGAGTGGGCCATTCAACAGAGCATGCAGTCTGCATACTGAAGTTGTATGTCTGTGCAAACTTTTTCCATTAGATTAAGAACCAAACCTGCAACATAAATGCTGGTGCCACACTGTCACTGTGCTCCATATTCAGTTTCCATCAGACTTGCTAGAAGGCTTGCTAGTAAGGCTGCAGTGTTGTCTGTGGGATGAGAGGAGATGTAGAGCTTCATTAGTGCAGCTGCTTGGCTTGCGTGAAGTGCAGTAGTCTGGCCATGGCCTCCAGTAAGCAGTCAGAAAGAAGTGGTGCTGCAGCTCTCTTTTGAAAAGGTGTGGGGGGGGGGGGCATCAGGGATGGAAAAATAGCATTCATTAAAAACACCCCAGGGGCCTAGTGGATGCTCTGTTGGGTTCTTCAGGCTCAGTCGCATCCATCTTACACTGCAGCACAGCATGGGAGCAGACTACAGTGGCGTTCCCAAGCCGTCCCAATAGAATCGGTGAAATGTCACAAGACAGTCTTTTTCTGTGGTGTTGAAACTTGGATGTAGCACCTTCAGTTTCCAGTGCAATTTTTTTAAAGATTTGAAAGTTTGAGATTGTCGGTGCCGGGTTGATGTTGAATTGGTATCAACCTAAAATAAACAGCAGAACAGTTAAGTCAAAAAGGAACCTTTGAATCATTGAGCAAAATCCAATTTCCCTGAAGAATGACCAATCAGTACCTCTTTTTGTGCAGGCAATTGAATCACTGTTTTGGCAGATACTGAGGGCCTAAATGTTCCCACAGTCAGTAAAATAAGAATAAACTCACACAAATTGGAGAGAACTGATTGCCAGTCTGTATAGTGTTTGGTGAGAAGGCTGAATCGGTCTGTCAGTCTCGTATGTCTGTAGTGATTTGTGCAAAAGTACACGTGTGCACACACACACATACACATAGGCAACTGCCTTTGTGGCGTAAACGCTATCGGCAGGCAGGGCTCTGCAGTCAGTTTCACTCAAAGGCCCTGTGTTTCCAGAGCTGTGCGTAAGAACCTGCTCGCGGCCCAGGCAGGGGAGCCGGGCCCTGGCCGAATGGAGAGCGCCGTCAGGGGAGTGGCAGGGTCCCCACGACCGGCTGGGTAAGCCTTCCGGCTGCATGAGTAGAGACTCCTCATTGTGGTGGCACTGCCTAATTGGCAGGGGGAGGGGGAGGAGGGGTTGTCTGTCTGTCTGTCATTTTTTTCGTCCCATAAAGGGGCATGCTCACCATCAAAATTTTGCTCTTTATAATCCTTGAAAATCACAGGTCCTGGGAGATTCTACATGCATGCTAGTCCTTGCCTTTGCTTATAACCTTTTTTTTTTCTTTAGATGCAAATCTAAGTGTTGTGAATCAGATAGCAAACTGGAATACTGCACTGTAAACAAGAGAGGAATGAAAGAAATGTTTCTCACAGGCATTGTTTTGTGCAGGGTGAAGCCAAAAACAGATGTGCATGTGGCCATGGCACCCCCAGTGATGGCCGCCGTGGAGGCATTGCCCACCCTTGCTGGTGAGCAGCAACCTCAGCAGCAGCAGCCACCGCAGCCCCTCCCTTCTCAGGCCCAGCACCTGTCGCAGGCCATCCCCACGCTGCTGGCCCCGCCCGTTCAGCCGCCCCCCTCCCAGCCAGCGGCAGTGCTCTCGGCCCTCCCGGCGGCCATGGCGGTCACACCCTCTGTCCCGGCCTCCATGGCCAACGCCGTGGCCTCCCCGACCCAGCCAGCGGCCAGCGGCACGGCAGTGTGTGCCATCAGCTCCACCTGCCCCGAGCTCAAGGTCAAACAGGAGGTGGAGGCCATGGACACCTCGCAGTCAGGTACGCACACAGCTATTCACCTAGCCCACTGGTCATCAGTATTGGCCTGATGCTAGACTGTATGTTTATCATTTATCTGTGCAAAATAATTCAAATTACTGCATGAATTTGGATGAAATTTTCAGACAGTCTGGTAATAAGGACAAGGAACAGATTACTTTCTTACTTTCTTACTTTTTCTTCCTTTCTTCCTTTCTTCCTTCCATCCTGTTTTTCTCCAGCAGTTCCCAGTGTGACCTCCACACCAGGCCCCGCTCCGACTCTCTCCTCCTCCCAGGCGCCAGTCACACTGAGCGCTCCCTCGCAGCCCGGAGACCTGCCACCAGGGGCCTCCCCACGTAAGAAGCCCCGCAAGCAGCAGCATGTCATCTCCACGGAGGAGAGCGAGATGATGGAGACCAACAGCACAGACGAAGAAAAGGCTGGAGGCCGGACCATGGGCGGCCGCTCAGACCGACATGAATCTCCGCCCAGGGAGTATGTGGGTAAGTCCTGTAGAGCTGGGACAATGCGTTGCCGTAGCCAGTTTAATTGACTATAAAGTATTAACTGACTCAAAATTTGCATTAATGCTGACTGCAAAGTGCAGCTAGTACGATGGCCCATCGCCAAGACGGGCGATAAATACTATCGACCCACCCAGTCATGTTATTAATACATGGAACATGCTTCTTGTGAAACCGTTACCTTATTGTCTTAGCCTCTGTCATTTCTGCATCAGCTTGAACAGAATGTGTATATTCGTTTTCATTTTGTTTACTACCCTACGCACATGAGTGAGACAATGGTCATAAAAAGTTAACCTCACTGTTGCTTAAATTGTGACAGTTTTTAATCTGTAAGATGAGGGGACAGATGGTTTGGAGAGAGGAGTGTCATGTATGGGCTTGAATGTTAACAGATGATTCAGAAGCAGTTCACTAGTTTACTAGGCTTATGGACACAGCACACTACAAGATAATCTTAATGATTTTTGTCCCGTTTTTTTCCCCTTGCGAGAATTGGGGATGGTGTTACCATGGCAGCTTGGACAGGGCCGAGAAACAGGCCGAATCTGCCAGCCTGGCCGACTGTTCTAAAAAAGAATCCTAGCCGTTCCAAAAGTGCCAGATCGTAAAATCGGGGACGACAAACATGTTGACAAACATATTTCAGGCTGGACATAGAATGCTGTCAGTGCAAGAGTTCTATTTCATTCATGTCTGAACTGAATTTCAGACAAAGTGGTCTTCTATGCAGAGCAGCTGACTCATGAGACAGTTTTTCCACCTTTTCTTTAATAATTCAAAATAAAGTTTGTCTTTGTTGTTTGGTTGTGGAACTTGAGAATGAGAATGAGAACTTGCAAAAATCACCTTTCACAGGGTTTTCACTGCGTTCAGAAGGTTACAAACATTCCAGTTTAAGAGTGTAATGAACATGAACAGGTATCATTGGGTCAAATCATTGGACATTATGGCCTACATATATCTATCTAGATTTTCATTTAAAGGCTGTTTAATTCCTCTAGTTTCATTCCTCTCGGTTCTGCCCACTAATCGTCAGTGCAACTTGCCATAGGCTCAGCGTTAAATACAGCGCAATAAAGTCATACCACTGCCTGACAGCGGTTACGTCGCAGCCCGTTGCTGTTTAAATTCAGATATTATCAGGTAATAGAATATTCCCGTAGTGAACTTTCTTCCGGGATTGCTTTAACCAGGGGGCTGAAAATGATGGAGAAACCCTGTCTGCTGTCTCTTGATTTGTCACATTATTTTGCATGTTTTGGTGATGGAGATGGTGATGCACATAGAGAGAAACTGATGGAGATTGTTAGTCGCCTGCAGGGAATTGTTAATTATTTAGTCATTGCCTAGTTGAAAATCTAGCCTACTGTGGTGGACATGGAGGGCAGAGCTTGCCTATTCATTGAGGCATTTACCAACAGCATGGTTGATGAATGAAAGAAGGCAGCAAGGGCATGAGCATGTCAATTCTGAGGGAATGGGGCGCATCCACAGTTGGTATTCGAATCTAACATGGCATATAAGGCGCATATTTTCAAACATTAAGAGATCAAGGTAGATAGCCTACAGGCTAGGCTAGGCTTACTGTCTGAATGGGGCAGCAGCAATATGGGCAGCAATCAAACATGAATGTCATGTAGTGTGTGGTGTTCCATTGAGCATTTGCAGTGTGGGGCCAGCTTTACTGAAAATAGAACACATCACTCTTTTTGCACATGCAATGGCTAAATGGAAATGCTAGTGCTAATAGATAGATCCATCCATCCATCCCTCCCTCCCTCCAGACATTCTGGTATCCTTAAGCTCCACAACATGGCATATACATGACGGATACATTATAAAAATACAGAGAATAAATCCTATTATGTGTGCTCTATTTAGGCTACTAATTTGTTTGGTGTATAAGTGGTGTGGAATGTGCAGGAGGATGCTATGGTAAACGTAGTGCAAAAGTGTCAGTGTAAGTAGATTTCCAGTGCAGATTCTGTTCCAGGCAGAGTATAGGTAGGCAACACAAAACACAGCAATATAAAAAAGCAGTTATAGGACACTGGGTCACTGTGCGGTGTAGAGTCAAGCAGACCAGTCTCACACACACTTCTCTGT
This sequence comes from Tenualosa thibaudeaui, assembly GCA_027481765.1. Lineage (NCBI taxonomy): Eukaryota > Metazoa > Chordata > Actinopteri > Clupeiformes > Clupeidae > Tenualosa > Tenualosa thibaudeaui. The sequence continues at coordinate 638,784 of JAIFZK010000173.1, read as the reverse complement.
GTGGCGTTGTAGAGCTGTGTGGCCTGTGGGACAAAGGACCTTCTCAACCTGTCCGTTGATGTCAGGGTCAGAAGTCTGTTACTGAACGTACTCCTCTGTCTAGAGTGTGTGTTGTGCAGGGGGTGATGGTCATGGTCCTCTTTTCTGCTACTGATGTCAGTGACTCCAGTTTCATGCCTACAACAGAGCCAGCTTTTCTCACCAGCCTGTTTAGTTGTCCAGCATCTCTCATCCTTGTGGTGCCTCACCAGCACACCACAGCATAGAAGAGGACACTGACCATGACAGACTGGTAGAACATAAGGAGGAGTTTGCTGCAGATGTTGACGGACTCCAGACTCCTGAGAAAATAGAGCATGCTCTGCCCCTTCTTGTAGAGCATCAGTTTTAGCAGACCAGTGCAGTTTCTTGTCAAGATGTAGTCCAAGGTATTTGGATGTGCTGACTGTCTCTACATCCACTCTATCAATGGAGACAGGCAACATAGAGGGGGCTGGCCACCTTAAGTCTACCGCCATTTCTTTGGTTTTGGTGGTGTACGCTTATTAGTGTACTTATCTTTCCCACACACAGCACACACCCCCCCAGCCCACTGCTCTTTATAAGCAAGCCCCTCCTACTCACAATGCTACATACACACAGAACATTGTGTCCACCACCACTTCCCCTGGACACACACCCCCTCCCAGTGTCCTCTTTTGTCACAGAGCTGTTGCATAAGATCATCTTATGGTTGGTAAAGACAAAAAGCTCTCTGCAGACACTTGCCACCATATTTTTGCTGATACACTCATACATACCAATATAACTTGTTATATTTGTTATTTCAAAACGTCAGATTCTTCTACTAAGCACCATTGGGCCATTATCTGCAAGTGGTAGGAACATCACTCCACTGTTAACTTGGTACCTTCAGGATTTCTTGCAGATTAACCATTCAGGAAGTCAAAAGGATAGTCAGAAGAGTAGCTGAAGACCCAAGGGCAACTCAGAAAGATTTCCAGGACTGGGAGGTAGCAGGTATATTTGTTATAGAGGAAACAATGTACTGTATCATTTCTCCTCCAAGTCTTGCATATAGTACGTCCACCTTTTGATCAGACTACAATGTCGGTGTTTCATGGCTTGTCAAAATGTTGTGCGGGAAACACTGAACAAGTTTGAACATGTTTTTTCTTCAGTAATGGAGTCTTATGGGGTATGCCCATATGGAGGCAATGGTGGTGTAATGCACTGTGTATTGTTTTATCTTTTAACAAATTTTCCTGTTGCCTACAAGTCTTCATTGAGATCTTTGAGAGTCCTCGGCTCTTACGTCTAATTTTCCCTCTTACTCTGAATAGAAAACTTGCAAGGAACTCCGGTGAGTGTTAATTTGATGGTAGAGTAATTACCTCTAGCAGAGGTCAGAGGTTTTGAAATACATCTGTGAACAGCTGGATGATATCCATTTGCAAAAATAAGGTTGCAGATGTCTTGGTAGAGCTCTTTGCCTTCACCACCATGAGGCATTCTTGTGCCACACCTTATTATTGAAAAACCTTTTTGTGGCCCAACAAAATGTACTAACCTGAATGATACTATTATGCACTGATGGGAGAGAGAATTACTTTCAAACTACTCATAGATTGCAGCGCATTCCTTGCCTTTTCTGGCCTTGGTTTCATATTTTTTTTCTTTGCGTGTTCAATACTTTTTCAATACTGCCATTTCATTTTATTACACATAACATTCATTTTGGGCTTTAGAATTTTGCTTTTCTTTTTCACATGTGGGTTTCTTGAGTTAATACCAGTATCAGGTCAAAATGTGTCAGTAGTCCAATTAGAAATGCCTTTATTGAAAAAAGTGTTGATGCTTTAAATAATTATTTTCACCACTTGGTCTGATTTTATTCCTGAGATGTGGGTAAGGACGGGGAGGACCTACAGTATGTCTGAAAGTCTTGAATCCAAATAATTCTGCAGCTGGCCTTAGAGCTCTGGTGTTTTAGCATTTATGAAAGTTACAAATGGAAACTGTAAAACATCTTAATGTTCAATCGACTTGATGGATTACTGCTGCTGCCTCTGTATCACTTCTGTAAATGTCCCACTGATTTGCCGTCATCTCTCTCTCAGATGAGGAGGGGGTGCGATATGTGCCCAAACGCATCCGACCCCCCATCACCCTACTGAGCCACTACCGCAACCCCTGGAGAGCCGCCTACCACCACTTCCAGAGGTACAGCGACATCCGTGTCAAAGGTCAGTGTCCTAGCAACGTGAATGTTTCCTCCTGAGCTTTACCTCTATTTCTATTTCCGTTCTCTAATTTTATTAGATTAAGTTTTCATCACTTAAAGAATGAGATTAAGTAGACCAAACTCTGTGGGCAGGCCTGATTAGGATTTTTTTTTTTCTTCTTGGCACAAACATAACAACTGAACTGTTATTAGCTGAATGTTGAGCTGTTGTGCAGACTTTGTCTTTGCCATGTGTGTTGGTGCTGCAGAGGAGAAGAAGGGCACCCTGCAGGACATGGCCAATCAGAGGGGTGTGGTGTGCAGAGCCCAGGGCTGGAAGATCCACTTGTGTGCAGCTCAGCTCATGCAGCTGGTGAGTAGCACATGACCCAAACATCAGGGCTGCAGTGCACTCATAAACACATAACAGGGATTTGCATACTTTACTGCAAAATAACATTAAAACACATTAAAACCTTGCCAGTAGGACGAGTACAAAAACTCCACTGATGAAAAAAGATGGCGTCACCAGTATGGACAGGGTCTCCACAGATCAAATTTATGGTTTTTAAGGTCTTACATTTTGGTCATTTTCGAAGAGTACCATTAAATTTCATCTGGGCAGAATAAAAGAAAAATACCAATATCCGGGCTTTTCATGTTATTTCACCAACGCACATCCCTGCCTAACCAGAATGTAAAAGAAGTACACACTACTGGTATTCAGGGGGAAGTATTTTCCCTGTAGGCCTATGTAATGTAAAATGAATGAATGAATGCTATGTAAAACGAATGGGCATGGCTTTGTGCTGTAGCATCATGAATATAACATCACCACGGTGTCTGATTGAGCGTCATCATCAACTTAGTAACTGATCGGTTAGCCTATTCTGTTTTGTTGCTGAGCGAACAATCTGCCAGGATGTCTATCTGCTGAGTTAGATTTCCACGTCATATATCGTTGACCAGGTTTTACCAGAAGTCTTTACCAGACCTGCCAACCTGTATGCATTTTGAGTAGCAGCAATGCATTTTGACACTGAAATACGCTGATACACCACTTAAAAGTACAAGTTTGCCTAATTTGAAATTAACCAGAATTTTTGTACGGGCTCCAGTGCTGCTGCAGACTACAAGATTGCCTATTAAAAAAGTTTAGATCAATCATAGTGCTGTATTCCTTCGGCCCTGCGGTACAAAAAGAAACATCAAACAAGAACGATAGAAGAGCAGAGGCAGCAGCAGCAGCAGCGGTGACGTATCGAGGCAATGCATTTCATGACTTCCAATGTACTTTTGATGCTGGTATTGACATGTCATAAAACACTAACATGTACCATTTGAACATTTGGAATTAAGAGACAATACAACTGTCAATAGTCTACTTGTTATAGGCACATGTAAAGAAAAACATTACCTATAGTTAATGTAGTTAATGTACTTTGTAGTAATATAGTTACAATTAATGTAGTTTATAGTTATTGTAGTTTGCCAAATTGTAAAATTTGTATAACGATTGTAGTCAGCAAACATGTCTATATCTAGATATTAGTTTGTTGATAACTGATGATTACATTAGTGACTTTATATAATACCTGACCCCAGAAGCCACACATCAACATTGCCCTAGCTGATCTGACCGAAGCTATAGGCCTAGGCCTTCCATGTGAAATTCTAGGTAATAGCCTATGGGCTATGTCTACTGAGTCTCTGTATGCCAAGGGAATCTTTAACTGTAAAACGTTGACTCCATGTTATACACCGATAGTCTATTTGGTTGCATTTTTTCTGCCAACGAGGTGCTACTCAAAAAAATTAAAAATATGCTTTACTGATATTTGTTCTGTAGCCTAATCTGTTAAGATACATAAGAGAGAACCTTCATATTGTGATCCACAAACATTAAGTTTAAGTCTGCATAGCTGCACAATTTAAAAGTAAAAGGAAAGAGATTCTTGATTAAACTAATTCTGGGCATCCTCTTAAAAATGACTTGCGCTAACTTTTTGCACTGTATGTCAAATACAAGTGCTTTGTTAGTCTCATCATCCAGGGTAGTTGATTTCATCTTTTTGGCACAACAGTGGTCTTATTCTTTATTCCTTAGGTCTTAAAAAGGTCTTAAGTCATTTAAATTTGCAAATCAAAAATGTGCAGATCCCTGTGTGGAGTGATTAGTGTCAGATATTGAAATGATGTGTGTATTCCCACTTGTCATCTCAGTCAAGTCTAGAGCATGATGTGTACAGCCGGCTGACCAGCCTACAGGAGGGCCTCATCCCAAAGAAGAGGGCAGGAGCCGACGACGAACTGCACCGCATCAATGAGCTCATACAGGTGCTCACACACACACTCTCATACATACACCATTGCTTCCAAGGATTGAGTGACACACACACCATTACCTCTAAGAAAGAGTAACTACTGCCTTATTGGGTGCAGCAGACACTTGGACAATCTCAGCATGCTTTGCTCTGATCATGCGTGTTGCTTTGTTATTGCCAGGGTAACATGCAGCGCTGCAAGCTGGTGATGGACCAGGTGACGGAGGCACGGGACACCATGATGAAGGTGCTGGACCATAAGGAGCGCGTGCTCAAGCTGCTCAACAAGAACGGTGCCACCAAGAAGAGCTCCAAGCTCAAGCGCAAGGAGAGGGCCTAGGGACTCACCTGGCCACCCAATCCAATCCCCCATTTCCTCCCCCAAAATGTCCCCCCCTCTACCTCCCTCTGAGGGACTTGAAGACTTAAAGACTCCTCATCCCTGCATTCTCATCGTCACTTCCTTCCTGAGGGCCTGATGACCCCCCCACACATCCCCCAGACTTGGTTTAGTCTGTCTGTCTTGAGTAGTGCAGTATCCCTCAGCTCAGTTAAAAAGTGAATATGGGGCCTTGAATTTTTTGTTTTTGATGGGTAACCTAAAAAATAAGATTCAACTTAGAAAATTCTTCAATAGCTCAGTGGTCATCTTTGTTGAAGTCTCAATTTGTCTAGAGTTCCAGACCCCATTGAAAGGTATGTGTTCTTAGTGCTGCTGCTACTTGTCAACCATTGGTTGTACAGTTAAATTAGCTGTTAAATTACAAGTCTGTCCATCTATGGCTATTCATGGCAAATGGCTTCTTGGAGGTGGCTTTAGTTTTCAAGGCCAGATTTATTTTTGATCTTTCTGTCCCTGAAAAACAATTGCCTTAAATCACTTGTAGCATTTGACGGGTTCCACTCAGAAACGATACTGCTAATTATTTTGGCCTGAGCACTGATAAGGATGTTAACTACAGAAGCCAAGACAAAACCTGGGCGCCGTACACACAAATATGCTCCTTCTTCCTGTTATCATTTATTACACAGATTCACAAGTCAAAACAACTGTATACTAAATGAGGGTTACAGACACTAAACCTAACAGTGCCCTTTTCATGGTTTTGGTGCCTTCAATTATCAAAGTATAGCTAGGACATAATGAGTGTTGTGTGGGTTTTATACATTCGAAGCACATATGTGTGTTTCAGTATTCTTTCTTTCTGTCTTTTTTTTCCCCCCCCTCTCCCCCCTTGTTTTGTTTTAATGCGCCTCAGACCATGTTGATGTGTGTGTGTGTTTGTCTGCACACTCGTTCACGCTCATCCATGTCTCGCTACTACACCAGTCCTTACAGGTCAACTGTGCTGGACAGAAAATTATATATACCGGACATCTCCAAACACCCATGCAGTAATGCGTGTGTGTGTCTTTTTTTGTTGTTTGTTTTTTTGTTTTGTTTTTAAACTATTTTGTTTGTTAATTATTTGTCTAAGGGAGGATGCCGTTTAAAATATCTAGCCTGCCTTGAGAGCATCATGGAGCAGTTTGATAAGAGTACAAAACTGCTTGACAGAGATGTACTTGAAGTGTGATGTACTTGTGTAATAAAAAGAATGTGAGAATTTTTGAAGATTTATGTTTAAAGAAAGTAAGGAAAAAAATAACAACTTAAACATATAGTGAACCAGATTGTTGTGTAAATGAAAAGTGACTGTACACACCTAGGCTTTTTTATATGTTTAGTTTTTTTTATATGCAGAGGCAGTTAGCTTTGCTCCATAGATGTGGCTCTTGTTTTGCAAGTTGTAAGCGCTGACATTTGTGTTGAAAAGAGCCTGGTGAAAAAAATAAGGCTCCATTTTGTACATTTCCTTCATGTCTGTATATTATTATGTGCTTATGCAGTAAAATACTGTACATTTATTCCACCAACTGCAGAGTTTTTGTAATGAGATACTTGGTAAGTATACTGCGTTCCAAATTATTATGCAAATGCTGTCTGTCATTTGCATAGACTATTCTGGAAAAATGAAGTGTATACCACTTTTTGATTGTCAAAAAAATTATATTGTGGTATATAATAATCTGGATTTTATTGAAGGAAAGGTAACAAAGAGGAAAACCTTTGCATATATGCATAACTGTTCAAAGCATAATAGGTTGTAAAAACTAAAAACATATACCTGTTTTAGTTTTATATTATGCAGGAGAATTTTTACCCTTTCACAGATGAAGTTACATGTTAACATGGGAAACTTTCTTTGATATTTAAGTTTACTTTGATACTTTGAACTGTTAAGTCCGCAGATAGTTTCTGCCTGTACCTCCTTAGAGGATTTAAATTTCAAAAAAGTTGTGCCTTTTACAATAGTATTGTCATGGCGCTTTACATCAAGGAGCACCCAAGAGCAACAGGGCAAGGGAAAAACTCCTTCCTTTACAGACGAAAGTTTAATGCGTTGTAGGCAGTAGTGCACCTATGCAGCCATTCTGTAAGTGCGGGGATGCTACCGCAACAAACAAAAAATCATAAACGACCACAAAACAAGGCTTTAAGTGTAAAAACCCGAGCCGACCCCTTTAATAGCTTCAGTGCCGCAATTTCACTACAAGGAACTGTAGGTGAATGGCTGGTGTATAGCCTAATGAATCTGATGTGTGATGTTTTTTGACCAAGAATTCAACCATTAAAATGAGATCCAGTAGTAGAGTAGGCTACCTGACTGACACCAGCTGACTTGCGTCAACACATTTGTTAATTTAAGAAAGGTGAGTGCTCCAATTATGGTCCTTTTGTTGTTTTTTCTGTGGTAAGGGACAAGTCTTTAATATATGTTGCATGGCTATTGAGGACTTTGTGGGTTAGGAGGAGTATTTTAAAATCGATTTGACTTTTAATAGGGAGCCAATGTAAGGAAGCAAGGATAGGAGAGATATGTTCATATTTTTTAGTCCTAGTGAGTGTTCGGGCCACGGCATTTTGTATTAGCTGTAGGTTTCCGATACAGGTATTACTACACCCAGAGAACAGAGCATTTCAATAATCAAGCCTGGAGGTAATAAATGCCTGTATTAATTTTTTAGCATCCAATGTGTTTTAGATGACTATTTAGACAGAGGTCCTGGTCAATAATTACCCCGATGTTGAACTGAGTCTTCATGCCTATCGTGTTCAAGCCTGTGTAGTAGGATGCAATGGTCAATAGTGTCTAAGGCAACAGTAAGATCCAATAGGATTAATATATAGATACTGTTAAGTGCTGTCACGCACTCTTTTAAGTTATCTTTCCAAGCAAGCACTTTAAGTTTAGTGGCATACCATTTCCTTTTAAGTCTACGTGCAGCTTTTTTCAGTGAGCGAGTCTGTGTGGTATACCATGGGGCAATCACAGAAGGTATCTTTAATTAATCAAGGTTAGAGGAGCGTAATAGTGTTTCAGTGATGCTCCTTTGTTCTGTTTTTGTACTGTATTTCAGTTATATTTCCTTATATCCTGTCTGTAGGTGTTATGTTGTGAGGACTGCTGCTTAGGTAATGTAAAATGTGATGAATTGTTCCAAATGTGTACTACCCATACAGAGGAAGTTCAGAGCCTTCTGATACTGTACTCTCCAGGTAGATGCACATAATACAAACATAAACGTAAAATCACGTCATTCATAATGTGTGTATGAATTTATGCCTGATGCATTCCCTTATATTCTGTCTGTAGGTGTTATGTCGTGAGGACTACCCAGAGAACACTAAAAGTGATAGACCATCAACCATACAGTTTTCTGACTCCACAGCATGCTCACCAATACAGGCAAAAACAAAAACTACACAGACAGAATCATGCTGAAGCATCATGATGTGTGCATTTGTGACTACTCAAAGGAATATGCCACCCTTTTATGAAATTGGGTTATTCACCATCTAACATGGAGTTACTGTACATATGTGGGCAAAAGCAATTCAGTCTCAATGGATGCATTTGTCCTAGCCTGCCAACCCCACCGTTGGTAGTAAAAGTGATCCAGAAAAAAAAATGTTCCCCCTTAATTACTACTTGTATTCACAATGAGTACAAATAGTGATGCAGATCAAGGCAACTTTTTAGGCAGATTGAGATGTGGGACTGTATTGTAGCAAAGCACTGGTAAAGCAGGTGCTCCATGATATCTCTATTATAGCTGATATTTTTGACCAACTGCTGGATAAATAAAATTTGAACACATACATAACAATGTAGTAACAGTTAGGCTGTATTAATAGTTTCAATGTATCTTTTTCCATGTGTGCTCTGTACCTGAACTTTATCGTTATGCTGGTGAGAGCAGGACATACATTCATGGATTTATTTTGTGTACCATTTAGAATTGATTAAGTATCCCCAGTGGTATACACTCAGTTTCACAACCACTATTCACACTACCATTTTGTGTGATACTTTGGGCTTTCAAGAAATGTTATGACTATTCAGCTTGGACATTCCACCTTTTTACGTTATTCACAATCTTACCTGGAGTTACAGTACATATGTGGACAGGACATTTCATCATTTTGTTTATTTTATTATGCAAACTCTATAAAGGAAAACACACAACATTCATATCATGACTCACATCATAAGAATATAAGCCTTTTTATTTGTGTTATGGACGTGGCATAGAATGAAAAAACGTTGTTTGTAAATAAGTTGTTTTTGATTAGAGTTATTTTGGAAAAATTGGAATTACAAATGTGAGTTTCATGTCTGAACCAGGCTTTCAAAAACTATACATAACAAGTGTGAATGATGATTTTTAACCTGTAATGATTGAAATAGTAGGTTTGGTAATTTGATGCCTGGGTGGGCCTGTAGGTTTAATACTGTCTCTCCAAGACGAGCTGTCACAATATAATAGACATTCTAAAAGCATAGCTTTGCGTATCAGTGGTACCAACAAGTGCACATCTCAAACCTCTCCAATTAGCCACCCATTGTCATAAAAATTTTACTTAACATTACAAGATGACAGTAATCATGGAGTAACACTATCAGCATTGGACAGCTATTGCGCTGCAGCTCATGTGCACTTCACTTTACCTGAAATAAGTCACCGTCTACTTGCCTGCAGCTTAATCTCACAAGGGTCCTCCAATGTGGCAATTTCTCAGCATTTCTCATTCTTTTCAGCAAGAATGCATGCAGTGCTCGAAATGGTAAGCCTACATTATAGGAGACATAGAATGGAACACAATTTTTTCCTTGGCTTTGATGAACTATCATGAACATGAGGCATGGTTGTGCCCTCCTTCACATAAATCTTGAACTTAACTACTAAAACATGGGCGAATTAGAACAAAGCCTACATGCCATATCAAATAGCACAAAGCAATTGTAGTTCAATTTTGGTTGCCAAAGAGGGCGCCATTTTGCCAAAAGGACCATTTTAATACCCAGCCTAAATATAAGGTTTTATTTGGGATTGTAAAATTGCACTTGAGCTTATATTCTATGTATTTTATTTTAACATCAGAGAACAAGGCACAGTACTAGCAATAACTAGCCTGACAAGCCAAACTATAATATCAGAATCTATAGCCTGGTCACGACCGATAGGCTGGGCTCAGTTCTGGGGCAGAATCAGCAGTTGTCTTTCAAACTGGATATTGCTATGACCAATCAGAGTGGTAAAACAGCAAATATGCCCTTCTTTAAAAAACAAATAACATGAGTGCCTTTTCTGCTTGAGAAGAATAGTGTTGTTTTTATTTATTTGATGTGAAATACTCCATGTAGATTTTGTTTTACTGAACGTGCATGTCTTTTGTATACAGTTCCTGACTGCAATAGCCAGTTGCCACTGCAAGTTGTTCCCAAAGTTGTTTTGTGCACAGATTTACTGCTTCCTGTATATGGTTTTAATACTGAATGTGATAAAATTTTGATTTTTTTTATTTGATTTGGTACATAGGTACTGGCCATTTTCTTGTCATTCATTATGTTGATGATTGATGAATGAAAACTGCAATCACATGTGAAAAAGAAGAAACGTTTATCCTTGATTATGATTTGTGACTAGGACTAGGACTAGGAATTTCACTGAAATTCTAAGGGAAATACATTACTTAACACATTTTGCAACATGTTTTAACTTGCAAATTGACAAATTATGCAATTTTGTTACAAGTTTGCATACTTTAACTCTGATGTGGAAAGTGTGAAATAGGTGTTTTAAAAACAATGTTTCTGTATTGGCGCACCACTTATAGATGATGTAAGAAATTGAATTTTCTGTACAAATCTGTCAGATGGTGTAGCATACAATATAATATAGACATCAGTGTACATTTCAATGCACATCAGTTTTGATTGTGTGTGCACAATTTTATTTTAACATGGTAAGGATGACTTTTGCATGGAATTGTCAATATATGTTTTTCTCCCAAATTACGTCTTGCGACATGTGTATTCACAATCAGTACAAAGACTAATGTAAATTAAGAGAAGATGATTTTCTAGGCTGATAGAGATGTGGGACTATATTCTATCAAAGCACTGGTAAAGCAGGTGCTGCGTGATAACACTACACCCAGCTAGCATTGCTTTGCTAGAATATATAGTTCCAAGCCTGTATCTGCTTAAGAAATTGCTTTGCCTTAATTTGCTTTGCCATTTGTGCCCATTTGTGTGTTGTAAATATACAGGTAACAAGAAGTAATTAGGACTTGCTATCAGGCTCCTCTGCATTCTAGCACCTATGTTAAGCTAAAGCTAACAGTGCCAGACTAGGAAAATGCATGCACTAACCCAATTTTATAAAAAGGTGGCATAGTCCTTTAATTACCGGTATATGTGTTGCTTTTTCATATAAAAAGCCATTGTTGTCATTGTCAGTATTGGTACTCTTGTATTTATTGCTAATATTGTTATTATTATTACCACCAATAGTCACTCGATCTTGAGTCGTGGATCTGCCAAAGGTTTCTTCCTAGACCAACTAAACATAATGGAGTTTTTCCTTGCCCCTGTAGCTTTTGGGTGCTCCTTCTGTAAAGCGCCATGAGACAATACTATTGTAAAAGGCACTGTATAAATAAAACGGAATTTAATTGAATTTAATTGAATATCTGACCAATTCTGAGGTACTTGTACGCTTTGGACCACTTTTCATTTTCCCAAGTAGTCAAACATGCAAACTGTGCTACATGAAGGAGGGTTGCAGAAGGGCCTGGAATTTTTAAAATCTTTTCTCCTGTTCCCGTGAGGCTTTGGTTACATAACTAATGAAAATCCACTAATTCCGCACCTAAGTAAATTGCATTTTGAATATCTCTAGATTCTCACAGGACAAAAGGTGGTTGTGGTGGCAGAGGCAGAGACTGAGGCATTACGCTGGGAGACTGAGGAATAGACAACATTTTGCCACCATGCTGATGGGAGAGAGGCACAGGAAAAACACATTGGCTCCTAGAAGCCTCATGGAGTGCTGTGACAAAACACATAAACAATGGTCACCTTTGGCCAGGTTCCTGACGCTGTGGGCCAGGCTCCTGTGTGTGTATGTGTGTGCGTCCGTGTGGGCGTATGCCACACATTGTAAAAGGTGCTGTATAAATAAAACTGATTTGAATATGGCTAAGTGAACTTCAACTAATTCTATTGGCCTTTACCCCCAACCAAGCATGTTATTATCAACACATGAAATATGCTTCTCGTTGTTCTACCTTAGTCGGTCCGCAGCCTGTCATTTTTGCACCGCAGCTTGAACTGAGGTTAGAGTAGCCTACATTAAGCATCACTTTTTCCATGAAAGGCTATACAGGCCGTAACATATATATTTGTTCATGTTTTGTTTACTTACGCCCTGTTCACACGTGTCTAGATAATTTTATAATTTCTTTTTATCTGTTTATTTTTTATATTGTGTTTAAACATGTCCAGTGGAATACAGTGTCCAGTGGAAAATAGAGCATTTTGAAAAATCTCCACTTTGGAGGCCCTTTTAAAAAATATCTGTTTGAGGGGGCTAAAGCTCTGTTTATGTTTTATAAATCCATTTATAAAAAATCTAGATATGTGTACATAGGGTCTTGGAGTATGAGTGAGGCATAGTGGTCATAGGAGGAGAGATGGTTGGGAGAGAGGAAAAGACCATTGTGTATGGGCTTGGGTGTTTAACAGATGATTCAGAAGCAATTCATTAGTTTACTAGGCTTACTGAAAATAGCATATCACTCTTGCACATGTAATGATGAATTTAAAATGCTAATGAGACAAACTTTTCAGTATTTTTTTTTGGTACATTCTGAATTAGTCAACTAATCAAAAAAAATCATTAGATTAATCGTTTAACAGCCCTGCAGATAAATCGCGAATTTGATTGTAGTTGGGATGACAAGTGTAAATGTATTCCATTCCAACAACCTATTGGTGTCTACACAGTCTATCGCACCTGCACGATACAAATCATGTCACTCTCCACTCTCCGGTCCATTTGATGATTAAATGCCTCATTATGGGGTGAATGAAGGCTCTCTCGGCCGCCTCTTGCGTGGAGTCTGCGGTTATTATACTTGCAGGATCTTACCCTGCCAGGAGAAAACAAAACGGAAACTGGATGAAACCACAATTGCATTCATTACTGGCTTGACAGTCAATGTAACGCACACAAATGTTAATAGTTGGTTCCCAATCTTGGTATGCAAGTAAATTCACATGGATTTGTGAGAATGTAGGCTACAATGTTTTAGTTTTTTTAAAAATAGGCAACCGTAGAGGGAGCTCTGGAGATAAAATATTGCAGCCTTGCCTGGTATGCCTTTAAAAGGAAATCATCCAAAACTATACAGTAGGTTAGAAATTTAGTTAGTTGGTTAAAGAGTAAAGATTGGTAAAAAGAGGAAGATGTGATCCGTCATACGGCTCTTTTAGGAGCACACCCAGGCTACAGGTAGGACAGATTAGCTCTCTGGGTGCTATCAGGTAGTTACAGGTTTATGACCTCCTCAGCAATCAGTCAGGCCAGCCTGGACATTTCATATCCTTCCGTGATGTCAGAGTGGTCCAAAGGCCATTGTTGGCTATTCAGTGTGGTGATATTTTGCACCAAAAATGCCATGGTTATAACCAGTGTCAAGGTTACCAACACAGTGTCATGCAGACATTTACTCTGTAACATGATTAGCAGACAGGGATTTTTCAAAGCTCATTTAAATTTCACCCAGCTAACTCAAGGTGATGTCAGATCAAGGACAGCAAGGATAGCTGACACCAATAAGCTCTTTAAGCATACTCCTAAAAGGCTAGTTTGTACTGTACTATTCCTTGTCAAACATGTTGTAGAGATAATTTAAGCCACATATTACATGTGGCCAGCTTATATAGAGGGGGTGGTTGTGCTCCACACCGGGTTCAAAGTCTGCAGGTAATAAACTGGGTGTTCGGGAATACGCCTGTTTCCTGGCACACTCTATCATTGATGTCTGGGTGAAGTGGACACCAGCAGCGAGTCACACACCAGCTAGAGAGCAGGAGGGGGGTCTTTACCTAGACCATCCAGTGACCACTATTCACTGCAGGTAAATAATGTTAATCTTTGGTGTACATAGTCCATTAGTGTTATGTTCATGTGTTTATCCTGAGTTATGGTGCTTAGTTGGAACATGAAAAAGTGTGAGTTTTTTATGAGGAAATTGAGGAAAATGGTAATTGTCCATAGAATTTCTGCTCTGTACACTTACATTGTATGCGTATATGAGAAAATAAGTGTATCGTGTTACTTAAGATTGAAACAAAGTTAACTAACTTTTATTGTGTTCTAAATGTTCTAAAATCAGACAAATCGCACACTAAGTGAGAAGGAACAGAGATGCTTGCCTCAATGCCTCACTCCAAGCAAAAGTATTGGTAGTCATGGTTTCATTTTCTTCATGCCAGGCTTGATGTCACAATATCACCTCCATTTTGTGTGGTGTTGTGTTGCATTTTGTAAACAGAAATCTAGATTCTGCTTCTGTCTGTTCTGAGAACCAACCATGGTCATCCTTCAAAAGGTAACAATTTAAATAAACTTTATAGTTTGGTTGTTAGATTCTGAAAAAAGTTGAAAGTGTTCCAATCTGAATAGATCTGAATGTTCAAATTGCATTGTTCAGTTCAGTTTGGTGGTCTCCACTGCCTATTGCTTGACTGCTAAACATATCTATGCATGGAAGAAATAAGATTAGATATATCCGTCATAACCTGTCAAACTTCTATTCTTAAGGGTGATTATGTTTGGGTTGATTCTGGCATTGGGGTGCCAATTGGAGCCCAAGTCCAGCTGTCTGACAAGGGGGAACTTCAGCTGCTTGATGATGAGGGAAAGGTAACCCATGCTAAACTACATGCTAAACTGTAGTAAATTAACCTGTGTATCTGTGTGGGGGGTTAATGTTTTACTGTGGGTCTTTTCAGGAGCACAAGGTCACAAAAAAGCTGGAAAGCTGCCTGAAGACCATGCATCCCACCTCCATCAATGGCGTAGATGACATGATCCGATTAGGTGATCTGAATGAGGCAGGGCTCCTGCGGAACCTTCTGGTGCGCCACAAAGAGGGCCTCATCTATGTAAGTCAGCAAAGTCTGCACAAGGATGCTTCTAAATCATCTGTCAGTTGAGTTATTTTTCAAGGATTGATCATAATATTTGTACATTTTCCCATGTGGAATGACATTCAGATCTTTACATACACACATTTTCTTTATTTGTGTGACTATATCCAGAAACACTCCTGAAAACTTCCTGAAAGATACTTCCTAAAAGACTTTGCCCCGTGGGTAATCATGGAATAGTTTGTTTCCATAGTGTTGTCTTTGAGAGGGAAAACAAATATTACACTTTTTTTACAGTTTTCATCTGACATGAATGCCACAGGCCAGTGAATGAGTCTCTATAAAGCTTATCATTACAACAGGATCACCCTGTAATTAAGAGAGATACTGTGGATCTAGGAAGGGCTCAGGTGAGAAAGGGCTTTGAGTTTCATTGGCTTGAGCCAATGAAACTCAAAACTACTTATGTCAGTCACCATCAGTCAGTCACCATCAGTTACAGCTGTTAGCCCCGAGGCCTATCTGTTCCCCTTCAACCTCAGAGTTGCTTTGAAAACTGCAATAGGTTTTGTGCTAATGTTTTAATCTACCATTAACAGACACAGCAGTGCCACTGTTATAGATATCCTCTCTCTCTCTCTCTCTCTCTCTCTTTTCATTTCTCCCTCTTGTCACTCTATTATGCTTTTGCCCTCCCTCTCTCTCGCTCTCTCTCTCTCTCTCTCTCACTCCGTATCACCCCTCAGACATACACTGGCTCTATTCTGGTGGCAGTGAACCCGTACCAAATGTTGCCCCTCTACACACAAGAGCAGGTGCACTTGTACACAGACCGCCGGCTGGGCGAGCTGCCGCCACACGTGTTTGCTGTGGCCGACAGCTGTTTCTTCAACATGCGGCGCAACCAAAAAGATCAGTGCTGTGTCATAAGGTCAGGATTTGACCCTTTCACTCCTAATCTCTAGTTTTTCCTGAGGGGTCAAAAAATTCTTCAAAGGCTGGTTGTGGTTTCTGTTGTTGACACACTCCATACACTTCAGCAACCAATATTTACCTCTGAAGAATGCTGGATGATGCCTTTATCTTTTGTCATATTAGAAAGCTATGTGGAAAGTTTCATCTTATAGATTAAAGCTGAGTGGTAGAAGTTATCCAGTGATTGCGTCCATGTTCCAAAACAGCATATTATATCCATATTATAATTTCCCTTTTTCTAAATGACACAAAATTTAAGGAATTTAATTTTCTGAATGTTGTGGTGAACGTTTTGGTTTGGTTTGGCTATATTAGAGCAGCAAACCTGAAATCAAGCCTATTACCACTCTCCTTCATGTCTGAACTGCAGATCTCTTCATACCATTCCACAACATTATACCATGCTAAAGTAAAAGAAAATAGTTTGATTTGTACAGAGCACAAGCCAAAGGGAGGTTTTGGTATTGAAATGTAGCTCAGGGCCAGATGGAAAAAAAAGATTGTGATACCTTTTTCTGTGTGGTGTTGAAGTGGAGAGTCAGGCGCTGGGAAGACAGAAAGCACCAAGCTGATGCTGCAGTTCCTGGCTGCTGTCAGTGGTCAACACTCTTGGATAGAGCAGCAAATCTTGGAGGCCAACCCCATACTAGAAGGTAGGACTCTCACCATTGTTGTTAATTATTCCCCTTTTTCCATTGAAAGAAACAAAATAAAAAAATAAATTCCAGCAGATGAACATTTTAAGTAACCATTTAAAAGATCCCTGGCTAACATTGACACCATTAATATTTTTCCACAATTTTTTTCCTCACTTCTCTGATGATCTTCAATTTCACATGAATTTTGAGTACTGGCTTTTGCATTGTTGTCCTTGATTTACGGTGCACTTGTAAGCCTAACATACCTTACTAGTGGGGGATCCTTTTAAACAGCCCAGATTTTGAACTGCAGAACTTCAGATAGCCAGTGCTCATACTGCCTAATAGAAAAAAGGAAACACTTCAACTATATCAAATTGTCAGTTATCCTTGCTCTATTGTTGTGTGTGACAACTGTTATAGTGTGTGACTGTTATCACACACATTGTCTCATTGTCTTGTTTTTTTAGCGTTTGGCAATGCAAAGACCGTCCGTAATGATAACTCCAGTCGGTTTGGAAAATACATTGATATCAGCTTTACCAAAGGAGGAGCTATTGAGAGTGCCCGTATTGAACAGTACCTATTAGAGAAGTCCAGAGTCTGTCACCAGGTAACATATTACACCAGGTAACATATTACATAGTGTAATATGTTACTGTCATTCATAGAGTTAGTGGGAGAAAGGAAATCCACCAGAATTATCTTAAAGGACCTGTAATTTCCTCTGACTATACTTTCTGACTGCCTAGGCTGCAGATGAGAGAAATTACCACATCTTCTACTGCATGCTGCTGGGGATGTCAGCTGAGCAGAAGAAGATCCTGTCTCTTGGAAGTGCTGCAGAATACAATTACCTAATCACGGTAATGTGATAGCCAAAACAGTTTGGCAAGTTGCTTAGACATTGTTAAAACCTATTCAACCTCTCCAGCTAATCAGCTTATGTCTTATCATTATTGTATGTATTTCATTGGCTGTATATATATATTATCCTGTCTGTCTAAGTTGACCAATCTTTTAAGATTGCCATAGCCTTGTAATATATGATATATGTTGTGTGCGCTGACATGAGTTTGTGTTGTGATGACAGGGCAAATGCACTTCCTGTGAGGGTAGAGATGACATAAAAGAGTATGCCAACTTCCGCTCAGCCATGAAGATCCTCACCTTCACAGAGAATGACTCCTGGGAAATTAACAAGCTCCTGGCTGCCATACTCCACCTTGGAAATGTGAACTTTGATGGTACAGACATCCAAGACTGCCACAAGTGCCATAAATGTAACCATTCAGTCTGACGATCATTAACATTGTCATTTGTTTGTTTTTTTTAAAGAAACCATCCTAAATAACATGGAGAGCTGCGACATTCGCTTATCTGTTCATTTCAACATGGTTGCCAAGCTCCTGGAGGTATATTATTGTGATGGTAGTGACAGCTATGCTTGTTTAGTAACCGGAGAGCAAGCACCTCTCACATCTTTTTAATCCCTCACCCTAACCCCACTTCTCACTGCCTCTCTTCACACACTGAGATGTATTGGTGATCCAAACTTAACTAGAACCACTACAAACTGTCTTCCATGATATGAATGTTCTGGAAAGAATTAGCAACGGTCTGTTAATAATTTTAACATAATGTTCAAGGTCAATTGAGCACAGGTCCTCAGGTGTTTAGGAGGGTGCAACTAAGTCATGGTAGCTGGTCTGATGTAGCTGGTTGAGCCTAGATGACATGATTCCTTTTCAGTTATGTTCAGAACAGTGGTCTGTTCCAATTAAGTATGGATCATTGTTGGATCATGGTCTATCCATCCCTCTAGCTGCTCTCTCTACTCTCTCTTTCTCTTTCCTCAGTCTCCCTCTTTTGTTAGTGGTGTTCTTAGCAACTCACCCATTTTATTCTGTTCTTAGGTTGATACGAGAGCTTTGGATGTGGGGCTGACACAGAGGTCTTTTATGACCAACAGGGAGAGCGTCTCCAAGCCGCTGACCTCAAAACAGGCTCAGGGAGGCCGAGATGCCTTTGTGAAGGTGGGACCTGGGGTTTACTGACAACTGTTTAATGATTGCATTCAAGGGAACAAAGAAGACGTACCAAATGTTTAGCAATATATTTTATATAGAATATATATTTTTATATAGAATATTTTTTTTTTTTTCAGGTCAAATCCTCACAATTTATATCTGCAATGAAAGAATAGATAATAATATAGAGATTTTCCAGTTATGCATATTTCACAAAATTTCTCTACTTTTTTTAGGCAATCTATGGGAAACTATTTGTGTGGATTGTGGAGAAGATTAATGGTGCTACTTCCAAGCCATCTTCGCAGGAATCCAAACCCCAGTCCATAGGCCTGTTGGACATTTTTGGTTTTGAGAACTTCACCCTGAACAGGTATACATATGCTTAACTTGATATAGTAACTTGTGATTGGCTACAGCTCTAAATGGGACAGATTGTTGTTGTGGCAGATTTTGTAGGGGACAGCTTTGACCACTGTGCCCCCTTGTTCTTTGTGTGGATGTCTGTATCACTCTGTATCTGTGTGTGTGTGTGTGTGTGTGTGTGTCTTTCTGTCTGTCTGTGTGGGCTGTTTACAGCTTTGAGCAGCTGTGCATCAACTTTGCCAATGAGCAGCTGCAGCAGTTCTTTGTGAAGCACGTCTTCAAGCTGGAGCAGGAGGAGTACTCCCGTGAAAGCATCGTCTGGACGGTTATTGAATACAGCGACAACCAGCACACACTGGATGTCCTGGCTGTTAAGCCCCTCAATGTTCTCTCACTCATCGATGAAGAAAGTCATTTTCCCAAGGTCAGACTTGCCAGCTGTGTGCATGGCTATATGTGTGACCCACACATGCTTGTTTTAATAGAAATTGATAAATGTTGATAATTGAAGAAGAAAACATAATGTGGTAAAAATATAATTTGTATGTGCTGTTTTATTCTATGATATGATCCTTAAAATTAGGGGTGGGAGGGTTTTAGGGTGCTCAGTTTTATGTGCATTAGCCTATATTCATATAATGTAGGCATCTTCTTTCAAACTAACACTAACAAGTACAAAAATAAGACATAAACTTCTGATTTCATATAGAGACTTTATTAATGTAATGGTAGCAAAGATGATCCACCTATCAATAAGCCATGAGATGCCATAAGTTTGCGCTGGATTTAGCTTAGATTTAGCTGGAACAGCTAAGGGGTGTTTGGCACAACAAATCTTTGATAAGATTTTATTAAATGTAGTGTATTAATATAACATTAAATATTGTGTATTAATAAACCATTCTTCTGCCAAAACGTATCGTTTTTTTTTAGGGAAGTGGTTGCCGGGCAACACTAAATGCTGCAATGGTGAGATAGGTGAAATAATATGGAAGAGGCAAACCTGTGTGTTTGTGCTGGATTTACAATTCCTTAAAACAAGTGGACAGAGGAATTACATCTATCTCAGTGGCAGACAAACCACTGACTCATAAAGAATACCGAGATCAGTGGAACAAATAGGGCTAGCTATTGATGTAGATTTTCTGAATCAATTCCATTCCAATCCACAAGGTCACGATTCAATTCGATTCAATATCAATTCTAGAGCCATTTTAGTTTCTAAACCAGGTTATGAAATAAATAAGTGGAGCACTGTTTCATAGCCAGTATGTTTACATCACTGTTTCTCAACTTTTCATACCTGGCAGTAAGAACCTAAGTAATATTATTTTCAATAATAGTATTAAAAATAATATTAAGGTGACATGGCCCCTTTAAGACTGACATAATTAAATGAACCTACGGGTGCAGCCGGTAGTGTTTGTCAGGGAGTGAGAAAGGCAGCAAAGGTAAGAAAGCTAGAAGTTGGAGACTAAAATAACAGCAGCAAACTTATGCTATGAAACTTTGGAAATGGTGGTCATTTAGCCAAATAAGACTGAACCTCCTGAATTGAAGACTGAACTTGGAACTAAAACAGCATCTTGCATTGTCATTGGCAGGTAAGAGCAGGCATAGACTGGCCATCGGGCGTAGCAGGCAATGGCCTTTGGGCGAGTCACCTTTTGGGTCTTAAGTATATTATAAATATTTCTATGGCCCATTGGTTTATTTTCTTGATCGACATTGGGCTAGTCCAATCTCTCGGGCCTTCCCTCCCTCCTTTCCCCTCCCCTCCCCTCTCCTACCGTTGATTCGGAGGCGGCGACAGACGTGACCCAGCAGGGGCAGTTTGAGGAGGAGGTGAAAATGTCTACTCTCAATCCGTAAAATGTAGACGAAATGTTATCACAACCAAGGAACCGAACCGAACGTTTTAGACGTTCTCTTTACAATGGCGTTGCTAGTTTAATCGATGTCCGATTAAAATCTCCCTAAATAAAACTTTCAGGTTTACTGATCGGCGCTGATGAGTGCTCTGTGGTGAAAGGTCTAATTTGTCAAGAAGGGCCTATATGTTCCACAAGCTTAAATATTCCCTAGACAGGTTCAGCTGGGACATCTTTCTTTGTTTTCTGTATTTTGTATTTATCATATAAAGTCTTTGATGTTATTTGATTATTTTGATTCAACAAAATGAGATTTCACTTAAACAGCCAAAGCTTGTTTAACCTTTGACTCATCTTGGAGTTTGATGTTAGAAGGTTCACATTAATATTAGTTTGGGCCCAAAACATGAACATTCTGAAATCAAATCAGTTAGCTCATTATTTTTGGAGAATATGTGTCTCCGTGTCTACCGATCAATACATGCACATTTGAAAGTTCAAGTTACATGATGAATATATCGCAATATATACCACATACTGTCTATGCTTGAAATTATACCACAATATGAATTGTGGCCATATCACCCAGACCTACTTAAAGTATACCAGACATATACATATAACATCACAGAGCCAACTGGACTTTTGACTGAACGTTTTATAAATGAATTCACAGGGAACTGATGCCACCTTGCTGAACAAGCTAAACCACCAACATGGAAAGTCGAACATCTACATAGCTCCAATGAACAACTATGAGACACAGTTTGGGATTCAACATTTTGCTGGAATTGTGTACTATGATTCAAAAGGTAAATCATGGCGTTTTGAACTAGTATGCCCAGTGGCCTTCTTCCATGTGTAGTGCTATGTGATTTAGTCTTACTGTCAGTGTAGTCAGTGTTTTTATAAGTAATGTGACATTCTTCTCTTCAATGAACACAGAATTATACTGGCCCTATTATCTGTCCCATGTGGTTGATGTTGACCGCTGTGTGCGTGTGTGTGTGTGTGTGTGTGTGTGTGTGTGTGTGTGTATGTGTATGTACAGGCTTCCTGGAGAAGAACAGAGATGCCCTGAGCTCCGACCTCATCCAGCTGGTGGAGACGTCCAGCAACAAGCTCCTCAAGCATATCTTCCGCAATGACCTCTCAGGCCCCAATAGTGTCAAGAGCACTGCCAACCCCAAAATGGTCATCACTCCCAGCAACTCCTTACGGGTGAGATGAGTCTCTCAGGCAGGCAGATAAATATAATGCAATATTATATATTATATATTTATATTTTATTTTATTTATTTCTTTTAAATATTTTTATTAAGTTTTAACATATATTCATACATGCATTTGAAAACATTTCTTTGTGACAGTAAGTTTATGTGTGCATTACAAGAAAGTAACAAGAAAATGAGACTGTAAACAAACAACAAAAAAAATTAAAAATGCTTCTCGTAAAATGTCATTAGTTTTCACTCATCTCATCTGACATCCCATTAACTGCACCATCTTCAAGAACAGATAGGAATGGGATCCAGATTTCATCACTATATAGCTTATTTTTTCTCTGTTGTTATATTCATTGCCATTTCCATCAGCCAATAAAATATATTCTTCTCAATGGGGTTTCAAGAGAAAATAAATTTAGAATAAATGTTTTTGCAGATAGCAATAGGTTGACATTTATGATTTTGTTAATCATGTCCTTTATCCCATACACAATATTTTTAATGCTATATTAAGTAGATTTTAATTCAATTCCAGTTCTGTGGTGACAAAATAGCTTTATTAATAGCTGTATTGTCTCAACCCATTTCCACAGCAAGCAGCAGACAATAAGAAGCGAGTGCCAACGCTGAGTGGTCAGTTCCGCCAGTCTCTGGATGCCCTAATGAAGACACTGATGGCTTGCCAGCCCTACTTCGTCCGCTGCATTAAACCTAACGACTTCAAAAAACCCCTGGTAACCACCACTCAGCACCATATCTAATACGCAACATGTTTTGACTTTAGCGCATGTTGAAACATTTTGGACCATCAAACGTCTTAGCCAGCTGACCTCTTGGTGTCATTTTAACATAGTTAATACAATGTTCATAAAGCACACACTTGACTATTTGCCTGCAAACAAAATAGCAAAGTATTACACTGTGGGATTGTTTCCTAGACAAGGATTACATCCTAGCTTTGGTTCACTGTGGCGAATCACCGTCCAAAATGCAATTTAAACCTGGTATTTAACTCTGTACTGGTAGCAAGCCATAACTGTGTCATCACAAGGTCTTTGTCCCTTTTTCCCACTGGCCAAGAGCATTTTATGTTGTCATTGCCACAGCAGTGTGTTGTTCTTTAGCCCTACATTAACTCCCACACACAACAACTGCAACTAAAGTCCAAGGACACCAATAGAATGCCACTTTGGTTAGAGACATAATACTTAGCGTAGCACATAGCTCTTGCCCTTTCTCCACACCATTCATCACCCCCCCCCCCCTTTTTTTCTCTTTCTGAACACTCAAAAACAGTACAAAAACAATATTAAAAAACTCTTGCTGGTGTTTGCTGTGCTGTAATTTTTTGTTTTTTTGTTTTTGTGTTTATGGTAGCTGTTTGACAGGGACTTGTGTATGAGACAGCTGCGCTACTCTGGCATGATGGAGACCATCCGTATCCGCAAGGCTGGCTACCCCATACGCCACACCTTCCAGGAATTCATCAACCGGTACCGTGTGCTGCTCAACAGCGCTGAGTGTGACCCCAAAACTGTACGTTGAACCTTCTTCCTCTTATTTACATTTAGCAGACACTTTTATCCAAAGCGACTTACATTTTACAACTCAGGGTTAAGTGCCTTGCTCAGGGGCACAACGTTGGCAGCTGGGATTCAAACCCACAACTTTTCAGGCTACTTGCATGGTAGCCAAATTCCACTAGGCTACTACTGCCCCCTGTTTGCTTGATTGTTTTTTGTGCAGGTTCCCTGTACCAACAGGAGCTATAGAACTTCAGTGCATGGATTGCATAATCAGTCTTATGTTTTGTATTGTATCACACAGGAAACTTCCCAAGACAGCTGTAAATGGATCTGTAGGAATGTCTTGACTTCCAGAGAAGACTGGAAGGTGGGAAAGACCAAGATCTTTCTTAAGGTATGCCTCCCCCGCTTTTTCTTTTCATAACATTATAAAACCTTGTCATAATCCTAGTATAATACATGTACATATTCACTTGATTTTTGAGATCACATTTGAGATCATTACAGGGTTTTTTCATGCTCCAGTTTTTTTACACTCGTTAATTTATTTATTCCTTGACACTCAGGATTTCCATGACACTCAGCTGGAGATTGCCAGAGACAGTGCCCTGCATTACAAGGCTCTTATCATCCAGAGAGTCATGAGGGGCTACAAGTACAGGTAAGTCTCCATCATCCATGGTCTCACTGGACCAGCATAACAGTCCCCTAGCAGAGGCTAGACCCACATGAATTGTGACAGGGATGCTAATATTTCTGCTGTTGGTTGTTTGCAGGAGGCCTTTTCTGAGGCAGAGGGCCGCTGCTCTGGTCATACAGAAGCACTGGCGTGGCCACAAAGGCCGAAAGCTGTTCAGAGTGGTGAGCTACTGTGCTGTGGAGAAGATGAGAGCAAAATCAACACTGACCACTTAAAACTCACTTTTTATCATTTCTATTAGCAGTTTGATGTGTTCCTTCACCTTTGTAGTCATTGTTAGATGAGAATGTTAGAACATGAAATACTGACAACATTTTTTTTTACTGGTCATCTGTTGGTCTGAAAACCATCTCATAATAGTGTGGTATACAGCAGTCTAAATTAAACTGTATCATCTCATTGTTCAACATCAGGTTGTCTTAACGTATTTTGTTGTGTTTCAAAAGGTTCGTCTGGGCTTTGAGCGGCTGCAGGCTCAGGTGCGCAGCAGGCAGATGCGGGCCCATTACGAGCGGAAGCGTGCCGCTGCTCTGATGATCCAAAAGCACATTCGCAGCCTTGTTGCCCAACGGGAGTATCAGCAGAAGCGGATGGCCGTCATCACCCTGCAGGCACACACCCGGGGCATGCTGGCCCGCAAGGCTGTAAAAAAAAAGAAGAGGGATGTATGTAGTTTTTGTTTCTTCATGTCCAGTTATCTGGGCAGACTGTTTTATGGCCTTTTTTACTAGCACAAGAAAAGGTGGATGATGTGGCAGATGATGGCTAATCTTGCCGTTTTATGTTGCCTGTGTATGCATGTATATATACTGTGCATGTATGTATGTATGCATGTATAAATGTCTATCTGTCTTCTGATGAAAAGATAGGGTCACGTTATAATGGGCAACACCCTGCCACTCTTTTGTGTCAGTGGCCTTTTGGTTCTCTTTATTGGAGCCTGGTTCATTTTCTTTTCCTGATGGTTTACTGATTTCCTGTGCTCTGCCAAGGCCTTCCTATCGGCACAGGAGAGACGGAATGAGGAACTGGCTGCCAGGGAACGACAGAGGCGATTGGAGGACATTCTGAGAGCCAAGCGTGAGGAAGAAGCAGCTAACCAATTTGAACCTGAAAAGACAATGGACCAGACCATGGATGACATCTTTGGCTTCCTGCCCACCGTGGTGGGAGGGCAAGAGGGCAAAGCCCCTTCAACTTTTGAGGTGAGAGATATGTGTTAGTGTGTGCAAAAGTCAGACCACAGGAGATTTTTATCTGAAGGTTCATTGTGAACAGAACTGGATGTAAATATATGGTAATATGGTAAAATACCACTATTGGATATTGTCAAAAACATAATGACATTTTCAATCACTTTAGTCACATTTGAGTTTTTAGTTTTTTGAGGCAGTGTGCATTTGTTTGGATCTCTGTTATTTGACTCAAATGGTGATGCCCTTGGTTCTTCTCTCAGGACCTTGAAAAGCAGCGCATAGTGATGGAGGAGATTGACCTGGATGAGGCTCCCATGGTAGAGGACCTGCCTGAGGAAGACTATGATGATGACCTGGATGAGTATGCCTTCAACAAGTTTGCCGCCATGTACTTCCAGGGTGCTGCCTCAGCCACGTACATCCGCCGGAGGCTGCTCCAGCCACTGCTCTACCATGAGGAGGAGGCAGATGTGGTGGTAGGACACAGGCACACCACACAACAATCTGTATACATTCAGCTTTTTTAAAGCACAGCAGACTGAGGGTGTATGTAGTGGTGGAGTAGGGGTTAGGTGGGGCGGCCTGGGTACTTCTGTATTAAGAGTTTGCTTGTTATGTCTTATTTGCATATCGCTCTGAAGCACAGTTAATATTAATGTTAAAGTAAATATCAGTAAGTAAAATAAGTAATATATAACAAAGTTTTCTGTATGTTAAGTAATTACTGGCTCATTCCTCTGCTCCCCTTGTGGTTTCTTCTTATCCTGTAGGCTGCTAAAACAGTGTGGTGGCTCATTTTGAGATTCATGGGGGACCTCCCAGAACCTAAGCGTCAGCAGGTCCGGAGAAATGGGCCCCAGGGTGTTGAGCAGTCTCTACAGACAGACATGGCTGAGAGACAGAATCGACGCCTCAGTCACATGATTGGCATGAACCAGGTGTGTGTGTGTGTGTGTGTGCGTGCGTGTAAGTGTGTGTGTGATGCATCTTTGCTCCAGGAAAAATGCGTCAGAAGAAGGCAAGAAATTCTCAGTGGAAATGTATTTCTTTAACATGTTTGCTGTCTCTGATCAATTGTTTTGGTGTCTTTTTTATTTGACAGAGAATGGTAAATGCAAAACTGCAAAAGGTATCCACTGCTCCAGAGGTGCCCCAAGGCAACAGGAAGGGTTCTACGTTCACCAACCTGCTTTCCCGGGACCGTAAGAAGTCCTCCATGCCCGAAGAAGTCATTCTGAACCGCAAGGGCTCCTCGATTCCAGAGGAGGTCTCTAAGGGCAGGAAGTCCTCCATGTTTGGCAAGAACCAAAAGCTGTCCACTATCCCTGGTGATGGCGTTGCAAACAGGAAGACCTCTGCAGCAGTTAACGTCATGAATCGCCGAAAGCCATCCATGATCGCAGAGGAGGTGGGGTCATGTCCATATTAATTTGAAATACTCCAAGCTTGTTTGCAAACAGTTATAGTCTCCTTATTAAAATGCTGTTTTCCCACACAAGGCTGAAGATGAGACGGATGCCCCCATCTCCAAAGCCCCCACGTTGCAGACGCTGAGTGAGGAGGACATGGTGGGCGGAGAGGGCTTTTCCCTGGATCAACCCCTGTCATCCTTGGAGAAGCTCCACCTCATCGTGGGTTATGGCATTGTCAGACGTGATCTCAGGTACATCGCCAAACCACTACTGGCTATCTCTGACATTAATATGACATATGACATTAACACCGTGGGCAAAAAACAATTAGTATGTGCCCTCCATACTGTGACTTTGCTCCAAAACAATAATTACATATTCACAGTGTGAGTTTTCATTGTTCCACAGGGATGAGATTTACTGTCAAATCTGCAAGCAGCTTCAAGAAAATGCTGTGCGCAGTAGCTTCTACCGAGGATGGATCCTGCTGTCCCTCTGCCTGGGCATCTTCCCCCCAACCGACCGCTTCATCAAGGTCAGACAAACCACTGAGATGGATTATCTGCTAGCGGATGAGGTCCTCCATAGCTCTGGACATCAACTATCTGAATTTGCTGTTTCAGCAGTGCTCCCTTGGTGCAAAAATAATACCCAGTTTGGCTTAGCTTTGACCAGATAGGTTACATTGGTTACCTACCAAAGAGTGGAAGTACCCATTTTATTGAACTGAGTGAATGTGGATAACTAACCCTTTCAATCTTAGTGTACCATTAATATATGTCTTTACCCTTGCAATTGTTACACATGTCAGTTTGAGCCTTGGTCCACTTTCCAAAATGATTTGTGCCTTAGAAGCTTAATAAATGTACCATATGTTTCTCTACAAGTTGAGGTGAAGGCTAAATTGACATCACTTCTTTTTCCTGTAGTACCTTCAAAACTTCATCCGCTCTGGGCCCAAAGACTATGCCCCCTACTGTGCTGAGAGGCTCAGAAGGACCATGGCCAATGGGGTTCGAGGAGAGCCACCAGCCTGGCTGGAGCTTCAGGTAAGACCTTGAAAGACACACACTGAACACCACATGTTTTTGAGTTCACTTATGACTAACTAGACATCACACTGTCCCCCAAGCTGAAGTAAATACTAGTATATTGAGCAGTGAGTAAAATGCAATGTTCTCACTTTTCTTTCCCTAGGCTACCAAAGCCAAGAAGCCCATGGGCATCTCAGTGACCCTCATGGATGGCCGTGTCATCAGCTTGCCCATAGACTCTGCAGCCACGTCCAAGGAGGTCTGCAAGGCAGTCTCCAAGAAACTCAAACTTCACGACATCTTCGGTTTCTCTCTCTACATGGCCCTTTACGATAAGGTAAGACAGGGAGGTACCACCAGGAATTGCCTTGTGATATCTGGCTATCTCACTGTATTTTCAGATAATGACAGAGTGTGCTCTCAATCACAATCACTGACTCTGCCTCTGGTATCTTTCTGCACTAGGTGTGGTCTCTGGGCAACGGACGTGACCATGTGATGGACGCCATCTCTCAGTGCGAACAAGAAGTGAAGCGGAAGGGCAGCCAGGAGCAGCATGCCCCCTGGCGCCTCTACTTCCGCAAGGAGATCTTCACCCCTTGGCACGACTGCACCCAGGATGCCGTCAGCACCGACCTTATCTACAGACAAGTCATCCGTGGCCTCAAAACCAGGGAGTACCAGTGTGATAAGGTAAGGAAATGTGTCCTAGTTTACTGCCCATTTTAGCGACATAATGATTTATGATAAGAACAAAGGTCAGATTCTTTATCATTAAAAAGCCTTGGGTGCAGTATGATTATTTGATATATGAATATTAAGTACCTTAATACCATACATTTCTTGTGTACATTGATGTCACATATTACTAATTCTAGTAAATGAACCCTTCTCTGCACTGTCCCCCGCCCCCTGGTATCCCATTGCTGCCACCATGGGCGGGGTTAGATACCTTGGCCAGGACTGGGTCTTGAGGCACTGATTTTCATTAACCTGGCATCTTGTTATTTTACTCTATTATTAATTCAATTCAGTTATATTTATACTGCGCCTTTTACAATTGTATTGACTCATGGCGCATTACAGCAAGGAGCTTTAGAGGCAAGGAAAAACTCCTAGACCTTATGTTTAGTTAGTCTAGGAAGAAACCTTGGGCAGATCCATGACTCAGGGGGACCCAACTGCCAGGGCAAGGAAAAGTACAATCAGTAGTTACCATGATAGACTACAAGTTGTCCATGGTTTTAGCTAAGCATCATAATCATATTGTCCTATAACATTACATAGTAGTCAGTCCATAGGTGGTTATCAAGAATTATGGCTGGACAGTGTAGCAGCAGCCAGACATAGTGTTAAAGTCAAGGAGTGAGATGGGTCAGGGGATCCATTTTGACAGTGCCAAGTAATCAGTTACAGTAAACAAGCCTGGAGGTAAGTATTGTACATTATAATGTTTAGTCTTTGTAACAGTTTACAGACAATAATGGTGTTTCAGGTTCTTTGTCTGTGTATCTTTGTATTGTTTTTGTTGCCTTTGTCTCTGTCACATTACTTGTTTACAAAAAAAATTAAACCTTCTCTTTTGATGCTCTTTTAGGAGGATGATTTGATCCAGCTGGCAGCAAAACACTTCTTTGTGCAGCATGGCGCTGACCGCAGCATGGAGAGTGCGCGGAGTGTGGTGGAGGAGTGTATCAACTCCACCCTGATGGAAGCCAAGACAGAGGAGAAGTGGGTCCAGATGGTCAACACAGCACATATTGAAGTGAGAAGAAATTCATTTGTTGGTTTTGGTTTGTGTTGTTTGAGAAATTTGCCAAGGACAGTGTGCTTTGGGAGTCGACAGCAGATTTGTAAATGAGAGAGTATATTGTGCAAGAGATTTATTTGAAATACAGGCTGATTACAAAACATTAATCATGAAATCCCACCAGTGTCCCACAACTATTTTCCCAGCACTGAAGCAAAGAGGATAGCATTGTGGTGAGGTGTGATTTGGACTAGTTTACTTCGCCCCAGAGCACTGTTAAAGCCTGCCAAAGCAGAACATCATTAGCTTGCCAACAGAATGCTCAGGATGGCTCGAAGTGCTTGTTTATTGATGTAATTTCCAACTAAGTCCGTTCTTCCCAAAGAGTGAATCTATTGCTGCCTCAGAGCTGTGGCATGCGTATCTGCTCATCTCACAGCACATAAATGAGCTGATAGCAGCCGCTAACACCACCTCCAGAGTAGTTCATTAACCTAGTGTCTGTGTCTGTGGGTGTAATAACACTGAGGGTGTGTCAAGCCTTGTGTGACTTGTTTCTCCAGGGGCCATATATAAACTCAAAGAAGAGAGCCCCCACTGTGAAGGGGGAGGTAGTGGACTATGCCAAGCAGAGGTGGCCTTTGTTCTTCTCCAGATACTTTGAGGTCATCAGAGCTTCAGGTAATCTGAAAAGTATTTAATTCCCCTGATGAATGTAAAACACTGTCTCTGTTCTATTCCATACATTTGATAGACCACTTACTGTTTTTTTACTTTCCTTTTGACTACTTTTTGTAATTAATTTAGAAAAGCATTGCTAATGTGCAGCTTAATGAATACTGATTTGAGAGTTTGGATAAATACTACAGCTTTTCTTTTTCTTTTGCAGGACCAGCTCTACCCAAAAACAAATTCATCCTGGCCATAAACTGGACAGGAATAACATTCCTGGATGAGAGAGAGAAGAAGCTTCTGCAGCTGACATTCCCTGAAGTCACCGGGGTCAACACTTTGAGGTATTGGTTTTGAGTATTGCAAATATCCTTAAATTGTTATGCTAGAACATAGAAGTATTATGATGAACTAGAACAAGGTTGTTAGCATTTGGCATCAGTTTATCTGATTTATGATACATGATCAAATATGTACTGTCACAGACATGTCCGATTACCAGACAACCAATACACACTTAGCCCCCATCTATCTCTTACACCTTTTCTCCCTCTCTCCCCTTTTCCAGAGAAGGAAAGGCCTTTGGTCACTCTGTGTGTCTTCTGACCTTGAAAGGTGACTTTGTGCTGAATGCACTCAATGCAGCAGACATAGCAGACCTGGTCACTATGTTCCTGGATGGCCTTAGGGAGCGCTCTGAGTATGCAGTCACCCTTCAGGAGGTCAGCAAACAAGGTGAGACACAGGGAATTATTTATTTATTTCTACTTTAATCATATTCACATTAATTTTTGTATATTTAAACATGCATTTAAGTATTTCATACTTATTCATCTAGTCTATTAAGATTGCATACAAATATTGTGAAATTCCAGCACCTGAGTCACAGTACTTGAGTCCAATATAGAGTTTTAAGTTATGAAAGTTCAAAAGTGTTTAAATACAGATACTTGAATTGTATGAATATAAAAATCACCTGACATCCAATAGCACAATACAAGAGCATTTCCCTGTTGAACAGTCTTCATGATGACTAATGGTGTTTCTCTTGTTTCAGATGATGCCACGTTCCTCAGCTTCAAGAAGGGCGAACTCATCCTCCTCATCAAAGATAATGAGTACTCACCAGACCGGGGGTGGGTCAAGGGCAAGAACGACAGGACGGGCCAGATAGGTGCTGTGCCAATGGAAGCCATATTGATTCTGCCAACACTTACCAAGCCCACTAATGAAATCATTGTGAGTGTTCATCCTGCAATGACAGACACATACATCTACATTTCTACATTGTTGACAATTATTTGATTAGTCTGAATTATCTATATGGTTATTCAAATGGATATCCAAAAATCACGTTTTTGGTAAATGTCAGTAGACACCGACTACTCTTTGGCTTTGGCTTGTGTTTTTTTCTGCATAGAGCTTGATGACACTGTCCCCAGATCAGAGGAAGAACATAGTTAATACCAACATGGGTACCAGCACAGAGAGATTAGCCCTGTCCACCCTCAAAGAGTACTCAGTCCAGCACTTCAGGTAAACAGGCTGTTTCTCAGTGGAGCCATCCGAAAAGCTTTAGGGAATTCAAACCATTTATGCCAGTGCATGAAATGAACTGTCTCCTTCTATTTGTGCAGGTCACCAACTAAAGATGTGAACAAGCAGGTGATGTCTAAGGGTGCTGCACCGGAGAGGTTGTGGCTCCACTCCAGGGAGCCCATTAGGCAGCCACTGCTCAAGAAGCTCTTAGGCAACCCAGAGCCCAGCTACTGTGCCTGCAAGGCCTTCACTGATATCCTTAACTTCGGACACAGTTTGTTAAACTAAGTGTATTGTAGGCCTTTATATCAGTAGAAGAGTAGAATAGCATACTAAGAGTGACATGAGAGAGATGGGATGGCACTAAAAAATACCATAGGTTGGATTCAAATCTAAATTTCCATGGGCACTTGGATGCAAATGTGGTATGGATGCTATAGTGGATGCTACCTCAGCATGCCCCAGTCTCTGATCAATTTAATGCTCAAGTCAACACCGCAGTGATGGCGTAGTCGTTAAAGAGCCTGGCTAGAATGCTAGTAGCCTTGGTTTGTATCATG
Organism: Tenualosa thibaudeaui; assembly: GCA_027481765.1. NCBI lineage: Eukaryota > Metazoa > Chordata > Actinopteri > Clupeiformes > Clupeidae > Tenualosa > Tenualosa thibaudeaui. The sequence goes on along the minus strand of JAIFZK010000173.1, from coordinate 606,194 downwards.
GCTACCACTGTTGTGCCCTTAACCCTGCATTGCTCTAGGGGAGACTAATTTATAGTTACAGACATGCATACAGCATGGTTATGAATATACAGGAAAAATGTGTCTTTGTATACATCTACAGATGTTGTAATGACCCATGCAAGACAAACACAAACAAATAGTTCCCTGGGGAAACATCTGTTCTCTCTAAATATATCTTAGATCTCTGAGCTTCAACATATGTGAATGGACTTATGTTGCTGTTTTCCTCAGAGGAATTTATATCTCTCACTTTTTCACAAACATTGTCAATCAAAACTGACCATTAGACCAATAAGACAACAACATCTTTCTTGACCCCATGCTGTGCACCTATCCTGAAGTACATGGGCGACTACCCAACCAGACAGCAGCCGAACCCTCTGGAGCTCACTGATATCATCTTTGGACCCGCCACTGAACACGAGGATCTGCGGGATGAGATCTACTGCCAGATCATGAAACAGATGACCATGAACAACAACAAGTAAAGCACATGGCTTCACTGGAACAAAACAAAAGTGACTCTGCAATAAATAGTATATTTTGATTAGCGCATTGTGTTTAAAATGAGACATACAATAATAATGGCTTTGCATATTAACGTGATGACATGAAGCCTATATATTTATGTATATGTATATAAAGCAAACTGCACAGATTATGGGTAAGGAAGGCTTTGACTGACATGCAAGTTTTGTTGCTTGCTCAGCTATTCAAGTCATGTAGCCACCTTACATGCACATAATAACCATAATAACCATAATTACTAGATGACATGAGATTAAATGTTGTGTGATTTTTCTGTTGTTACTGTCCTTCTGGTGATTATCCTTCTGGGTCCTGTGGCTTAGCTAATGTGTCACCAGTAATCCCAAAGCCACTGGTTTAGCATGCAGAAACACTCGTAAGCTCTCACTGACTTGTAAAAGTAAGATACTTTTGCACAGGGTGTGCTATGTGTGCACATTTTATTCACTTGTGCTTTCTACAAGATAAAAATTAAGTGTGTATTATAAATTCTTATTATATTATATGATAATTGTAAAAATGTTGTAAAACTGTAAAAACTATTGTAAAAACTCTTTCTGACAAGATTAATGAATTAGTGGGAGAGAGGCCAAGTCTTAGGTGGTGGGTAACATGATTTTTTTTCCACTGTAAAAACATACTCTGGTTTTGCCCTGTAAAACTAAATGAAGTTGCCAAAGGCATTTAGCTGTAAATCCCCCTATGGCTGTTTGAGAGTGCAGAATCCAGCTGGGCTTTAGTGGTCTGTGAAAGTAATAGGGTTCACAGGACAGAGTACTGACCTAGGGTCAGTTTCCCAGTTTCTAACTATGCAATTGCTCATTGCCAACCAACTAAGTTGTTGGCAACTATGGTTTTGGGAAATGTCTTAGATCGAGGCTTTACAGTACATACAGTAATAGCAAGACTAATGTAGGTTAAACAAATATTCCCTGCCTGAACTTCACATGCTGTTCCTTATTTATGCTAATTGTAGGCTCATGACCTTTTTTGTCTCTCTCTAATTCTCCACCTCCGCCTCTGTCTCTCAGGCACAGCATGGAGCAGGGTTGGCACCTCATGTGGCTCTGCTGTGGGCTCTTCCCTCCTAGTAACATTCTGTTCAAACACGCCCAGCGCTTCCTGGAGACACGCCGCAGAGATCCCATGGCCACCGAATGCCTCCAGAGACTGCAGGCCTCACTCAGGTTAGAGGACACAGAATGGGATGAGAAAGACAGTGAATGAATGGATGAATCCCAAGAGAGAGATTTTTCTCTATGTCAATAAATACATAATATGGCAGTGAGTTTTGAAATACACAATGTACATTATAGACCTGCCACAGCTTGTGACGTTATAAATTAATGACCAAAATTAGAAAGACAGGGTGAAAACTCATTTTGTATGATCATGTGCAAAACATTATCTGATAAAGTAGTGTATCTTAGACGGAAGTTGGATCACAATGACCTCTTCATTGACACGGTTGCATGAACGTTTAAATAGACTTCTCACACAGTACATCTTGAGCCTAAGACCCCCTGGCTTAATTCCCTCTGTTGTAAGCAGTTGTTCTCAGGGCAATGCTGCTAAATGGCCTCTGTGCTGCTTGGACATCCCTCCTTCCTGGTGGCATTTCCTCTGAGTTGTTGCCCTTTTGCCCGCAAGCCATAGCCTGCCAGGAAACAGTCACTTTGCTTGATGGATAGTGGAGCAGATGCTCATCACAGTCGCATGTTTCTGAACTGTGTCGCACTGCACCTCTTGTCCATTGGGCATGCTGTTATGTATGCTTCTCCTGTCTCTCACCCAAATTATAGTGTAGATTTTATTTATTTTTCTTGTCATGAAACTGAATCTAGTCTGGCTCAGCAGGATCTTTATTTCTCCCTGTGCTCATCTCTCCCTCTCTCTCTCCTGGACAGGGCTGAACCCAGGAAGCTCCCCCCACACCAGGTGGAGGTAGACGCAATCCGGCAGAACAGTGCCCAGATCTTCCACAAGGTCCACTTCCCCAATGACAATGCAGAGGTAGGCAGAGGTTGTAGGTGTTCACTGCTCAAAACACTTACTGTAATTTCAAGTATTAACCTCCTTTAATAACCAGGAAAATACTTCAGTCTGAACCTCCACAGTGAAAGATTATACTTACTTTTTCAAAATGTGGTGAAAGAAATATTCCAGTGTCCAAGGAATAAAATCAGGTCAACGTCTAGAATCCATATTAGAAAGATACTTTAAAAATATGTCAATGTTTGTCTCTCACTGAATTCCTTCCAGTGTGTGTGTTTAGCTGTAACACTGTCATGTGTCTGCTTTACAGGCCTTTGAGGTGGGACCCCGCACCAGAATTAAGGAACTGGCCCAAACCATCGCCACCAAACTGGAGCTTTTGTCGGCAGAGGGCCTCAACATTTTTGTGAAAACTCCTGACAAGGTGTACCCCCTTAGTTAGCAGTTTACATGAGGATCTGTATATTATAGTCTTACAGTATGTATGACAAAGAGGATGCCAAAGAAATAAAATATCATGTGTGCATCATCTAAATAAAATCATCTGTGCTCTCTGTCTAGGTTCTCAGCTTGAATGACACCGACTACTTCTTTGACAGTTTAAGACAGATCACGGATTATTCCAGGAAGGCGAAGACGGTGAGAGATGGTGAGACCATTTTATCGTTCTTTCATACAGTTAGTCCCACTTTGAATGCAGCAGAGGCAGATTATATTTGCTTTTTCAGATTGTGTTCCTTCATATGTCAAGGTCCTTGTTAAATTAATTAAATTAATATACACTTGTCTACTTTGTGAGGAGTCTTATCAAAGGGAATGAAACACAGTGGTAACTGTGTGTGTTTGGCAGGTGAGCCAGTCAGTGTGCAGTATTCAGTCTTCTTCATGCGGAAGCTGTGGTTTAACGTTGTCCCAGGAAGAGATCCAGAGGCAGACCTCATCTTCCACTTCCCTCAGGTGGGGTTGCCTGTTCCTGCCGCACCCATAAAGCCATATGCAGACCAGAGCATAATGGGACACACATAGTCCTATGTGTTCATTGCTTGAAATGTACATTTGCCTTTGCAGGAGCTCCCCAAGTATCTAAGGGGCTACCACCACTGCTCCAAAGAGGACATGGTGCGCTTGGCTGGCCTGCTGTTCAGGGTGAAATTTGGTGATGACAAGAGCCAGCTTATCACGATCCCCAAGATACTGAAGGAGCTGGTGCCCAACGACAGTATCAAGGACATGTCTGCTGATGCCTGGAAGAAGGTGAGGGAACCAAGAGAGGAATTCTTATTGTGATTAAGATCATTGTAAAGGCCTAAGGTAAAGCTTAAGTTTGATAGGCTAGAGAATTTTCAAGTTATGTTACATTCAAGTTATGTATTAGTCAAGATGACATCATGATAAACAATAGCTATGCTTTCCTGTGCATCCTTGTGCATCCCACTGGACAATAAAGGGCCAGCATCTTGATACTTGGTCATGACCTAATTATTTATGGAAGTATGTTCCATTCTGTCCACTTTCAGAGTATCACAGCAGCTTACAACAAGCAGCAAGCTTTGAGTGCTGAGGAGGCCGCAGTGGCATTCCTGAAGGCCATCTTCAAATGGACCACATTTGGCTGTGCTTTCTTTGAGGTTAAGGTATGACACCACATGACTAAAAGCAACAAATTTTTCCCAATAGTGAGAAAACTCTGTACCAGATCTGTAAATCTATTTCTTAAACTTAACAGCAAACATCAGAACCTAAATACCCAGATATTGTGAGGCTGGCCATCGGGAGACAAGGTGTCACTGTCATGCACCCCAAAACTAAGGTACAGAAAAGCTGTGATAGCTACATAGCTATTTGATAACTGAATGTAACTAACTAATGTATTTTCTCTGCAGTTACCATATGTACACTTTGTGTGAGATGAGCAAATTTAATAACCAACTACAAACTGGTTCTGTGCAGGAAACTCTGGCTGCATACCCTTACAACAAAATAGCCAACTGGTGCAGTGGAAGCACATACTTCCACATGACAGTGGGCAGCCTGGTAGGGGGTAATAAGCTCCTATGTGAAACATCTCTGGTAAGAATCTCTGCTTTCATGACAGATGCATATGTTCAGAATTCACATTCAGAAGTGGGAGATAATTTTATAAGTTTTACAATGGCTTGAATTTAGTTGTGAATATATGAATTATAGACTTTTCTCATCTGGTGATTTATCATTGATTCTTTGTCTTGAAGGGCTATAAAATTGATGACCTCATCACATCATATGTGAACATGTATCTGAGGGAGACCAAAGCAGCTTCACGCCCACAGAACCAGCGCTACCGCTAAGGCTAACTGTAACTCATATGGGCTTCAGAATGAATATATATATATACACATACAGACACACACACACACACATAAACACAAACACAAACGCGCGCACACACACATATACACACACAAAAACACACAGACTGTTTCAGGTATCATCTTTTCATGATTGAGTATGAAGTGCATAGACAGTGAGTATCAAATACTTAAATAAGGAGTCAAATAAATTAAGAGCATTTGGGATGGAACTTTTGAAATAATTTCTAGGCCAGCCATGTGTTGTTAAAACAAATTTAATTGTATTTCAACCTGTACTCTCTTGTTTTTTTTGACTCAATCAAAATTTACTGCACAATGCCATCATAACTTATTTAGAACCCAGGTGGCACTGTAATGATTATTGGCTTTAGTTTAGAATAACACTTTACATTTGCTTCACTTATTGTGTTCTCTGTCTGCCAAACTGTGTTACTCTCTCTCCATTTTGCATTCAAGTCAAATTCACATAGGGACCAAGTATTCAATTTAGGTAATGGGTTTACACTCTTTAATGAATTGAATGCTTTCAGACCAAACACTGAGATGGAAAAGAAATCTTGGTTTTTCAATGCAATGTCAGTGACAATCCATGTTAACAGAGGAATGACTTTCCAATAAATGATTTTTCACATTAAATCAAATCAAATCTGTTGAACCTTTTTGTTTTGTCTTGAGTTACTACTGTCAACTATGTCTGGAATCATTATTTACTTTTTGTTTTGTCTTGAGTTACTACTGTCGACTATGTCTGGAATCATTATTTAGCTTCGCCCACAGTCCCATCACTCATTTACTACTACATAACTACACATATTGGGTAGCAAATGAATGGATGAGTGTCTGTTCTGATAGTAGAACAAGTGCACAAGAGAATCCAAACACCCCAATTAAGAGCTGGCACTGTGTTTTTGGCCCTTGGCGGTGGCGGGGCCTGGAGGAGATAGTAGCCTCATTCAGCCGGGTCTGGTGTCATTAGCATATCGCAATGGGGCTAGCGTGAGTTGGAGAGAAAGGGCCCATATTTACCACACACAGCTGTTAGCGTAATGTATGAAAGATATATTATAGACCCTGTGTGTGCCCCCTACCACACACACACCAACCCTAGGCCACATCTGTCCAACAGCGGGGGTGTGTTGGTAAAATGTGACTGATTATTTTTGTGGGCTACACTCCTTGTTGGAAAGCAACCAGGGCCCCTTAAACTCATTCTGTGCCTCTCCCTCTTTCATTTGTCCTTCATCCTCCACTAACATCTCCGCTAGTCTCTTTAGATCTGCATTTGTCCTGCTGTTTATA